>UWZB01000778.1:335490-393036 GCA_900536885.1 Peniophora sp. CBMAI 1063
GCTGGCCATCGACGGAGACGACCTGCAAACAGAAGGCGCTGAGAAGCGGGTCAAGGATGCCGCCGCACCGTCGAAGAAGAACCGGCGTCGGGCGCCCTCTCCAACACCGCAAAACGCCCGAGGCACTCTCACCCACAAGACGGTGCATATCACACCAGGTGCACTGGATTCGACCGTGTCAAAATGGACTACCGAGCTTGGTCCTGCGGATGGCCCTATTCCCGTCTTCTTTGTTGCTTTGCATGCTTGCGGCTCCCTTACGCCCGACATCTTTCGCATGTTTATCTCTCGTGCCAGACGGATACGCGATGCCTCGTCGTGGACACCGGCAGGCGCATGCATAGTCGGATGCTGTTACAATCTCATGTCGTCAGCGCGTAAGGATATCTTCACATTGTGTTGTAGCACTCATCGCTGACCTCATTATAGACGACTTTCCGCTATCCACCGCTTACGCGGATCTGCCCAATCTTTCAGAAGCTCACTTGCAGCTGGCGGCGCAGATGCCTGCCCGATGGCTTGATAGTCCTACTTCTCGCGCAACTGCGGAGCTCGCAATACGCAAGATCGTTTACCGTGCTTTACTCGACGCGCACCTTCCTCAAACCGTCAAAACCTCCCCACTCTCCATAAGCACTACCTCAGAGAACGGCACAACCAGAGTCTACCGCCCACGTGGAGCACCTGCATCAGGATCTACCGCCACCACTGGTTCCGGTACAGGCGCCCTTCACCGTCGTCTGGGCAAACTTCCCGACGGCGCATACGCCTCCTTTGCGCACTTTCTAGCAGTCGCCTCAGAGCGTCTGGGCGTGCTGATTGAGGCGCCACCGGAGGAGGACGAGTGGTTCAAACGGGCACAGAGTCAGGTTGAGGTGTTGCACGTATTGCGTTGCATCATGGGCCCGAGCATCGAAAGTGCAATTGTTGCAGATAGAGTAGTCTGGCTTCGCGAGGCTCTTCGTGGGTCTTGCGTGGACGAGGTCAAGCAGTGGGAAGTCGAGCTTGTTGGTCTTTTTGATCAAGCGGCTGGTAGCGCTCGCAACTTTGCGATAGCCATTCGCTAAAACTGTAGACTGACAAATTACCTGATTAAACCATCTTGTGCATGATGATCTCAGACCAGGACTGGCATGAGAAATATATACATATGCTTTAGACTTGCCCACTCTATCTTGACCCGATACATACTTCGTTTGAAATCCAAAACGAAAGCATTGAACTATTCGGAACGACAACTGCAGGATTTGAACCTACGCGGGGAGACCCCAACAGATGAAACGCTGCGCAATTCGAATCTGTCGCCTTAACCACTTGGCTAAGTTGCCATGACATAAGATTCTGCCAGTAACTTATAACTCATGAAGAAATCCTACTAACGCCTGGCAACATAGTAGAGTCCGCGCATCTGCTTCGACCCTTTTGAGCCTGTCTGCCACTACGACGTATGCTAGGCCTGATTCCCTAGTCCCCACCATCTTTGGAACTACGTTGGATATGAACTCTCAGGTGCTCGAAAGAGTGACTTGGCACTCACTTTCGCTACCTGTAAACCTGTACCCGTGGTTAGGTCGCTTGAAACCGTCTCTATATGCGCGCACGCCGGACTTTTCTTCCATTCAGCCGCCTTTGCTGTCCTTTATCGAAGTTCTCAGATACCTCAAGACTGTCTCTGTATCATTTTTCTGTGCTGTAGCTCTAAGTGCGACGACCTTTATCCGCTCTTTGCCCTCACTCTCGCTCTCTGCTTTGCTTCTTATTCACGCTCACCCCGGATTCATCATCGTGGCTACGCTCTTCTCGGCGTGGATATACGCGCTATACATGTCTCGCACGCGCTCTCCGGTATCTCCAAGATATATGGCTGCTCTCGGCGCAGTCTTGATCCCGACGACTTCGCGTTGGCCATCGTACTACACCGCTCGAATGCGCGCCGCTCTACGCGCCTCACGCCCGCTTCTTTCATCATCCACGCCCAAGAGCTTCGGTCACCCAGACTCTAGTACTTCTGATGTACTTCTTGAGCTTGACATGGATACGCTGTTGGCCGATATCGCCGCCGGACGCATGGAGCTCCGTTCGCCTGACGTCCATCTTCAGACTGTACTCGCCGGCCGCGACATCGAATGGCGCGTGCACGACGGCAATGATGAGGACGCATGGATCACACTACGGATCAGACTTGTCGCTGGATATTCGGCGCGCTTGAGGGCTTGGTACGCGGACATCGCGTCACGCGCTCTGCCGGTAAGCGCTTTGTAGTCTGAGATTCGTGAGTCGCATACTGACGTCTCCAAGGTCTCTGAGGACGAAGCATTCGCGACGCTCGTGCGCACGCCAACGCATGCACTACTCGATCTGGACGTCATACCTCCCTGTCACATCACAGCCCTTCTAGCCCGTCTCCCACGCAACATACGCGCCGTCCTACTCCTCTCATCCGCGTCGGCCCCGTACCCGCCATCAGATCTCTCTGTCACTTCTCGCCCATCAACCTCTCTACCAGCACTCCGCGCCTATCCCTTCACGCGACCCCGCTCATCCGCCGCACTGCGCACCCAACTCCCCGATCTTCTCCGTATACTCTCCGAAGCGGGTGTCGCGCTCGAGAAGGTCGAAGATGCCGGTGAAGCATATGCGAAGGCGCTTGTGGACGCAGCGGATACGCTCGAAGGGGAGGGAGCATCGCGCGACGCGTTTGTTGCTGCGCATGAGAAATGTGGGGAAAGGGAGGCTGCGGAAGCTGCACAGGAAAAGGGGAGGCGCGCATGGCGCGCGGAGGTGTTGAGAGGGCGGTGGGAGGCGGCGCTTGTGCGTGCTGGTTCGGTGAGGAAGTGGGCGGTTAGCGTGCGCACTTGAACATTGATCCCAGCCTGGACCCTTGTTGGACTCTTTGGCCTGTGGACTGTACTGATTCGGTTTCCTGACTCTTGTCGCTGTCGATTCTGCTCTTGCTACATTCACTTTCTCGATGTCTTGTTACCCCCGCTATCTTGTTCTCGTTGTCTGTACCCATACGCAGTCGTGTTGACTCCTTCGCTATCGTGCTCTCTCTCACGGTTCGCCAGCATCACCTGCGTGTACTTGTCCCTCCCCCTCCCGTTAGATCCATCCCTCCGCATCATCATGTATCGAACCAAGTCCACGCCTGCGCAAAGCATCCTGATATGTATATTACATCGCATGTTGAAGCGTACTGTACAAAGAATGAGGGTTCCTGTCCCGATATCCCATGAGATGAATGTAATCAGTGTTCGTATCCTGATCCGAAACTAGTATGTGAGTGTCTCGATGAGCGCGTCCAGCACGCGTACTGCATCAGGCAGAATGAACTTCTCATAGTTGAGCCCAGATGGCGTGTCCCATGAGCCGACGCGGCGAACGGGCGCCTTCAGCCTACAAGCCTATCAGCCGCCGCTCACTATCTTCAGAGTTGAGCAAGGATCTGGCGTACCTCAGGAAGAGCTCCTTCTGAACCGTTGCAGCAATCTCCGACCCCACACCACCCGTCATCCCCGCCTCATGAACAACAACCAACCGACCACTCTTCCCCACTCTCTCCAGCACACCCTCAATATCCCACGGCAACACTGTCCTCAAATCCAACACCTCGACCTTCGCACCCCTCACAGCGCTCGGAACGATCTCTTCCAGCCCTTTTGGCGGTTGCGCGAGCATATGTGCGGCGGTCTCGCATGTGTATACGGGTGTACCCCATGAAAGGACTGTGATGTCTGGATTAGACTGCGGGAGGACGGGCTCGAGTTGCGAGAGGGGGAGGGTGTAGTCGGATGTGGGGACGTGTTCGACGGAGGAGCGGTAGAGGATTTTGGGCTCCATGAATATGACGGGGTTGGGGTCTCGGATTGAGGCGAGGAGGAGGCCTTTGGCTTGTATTGGTGACCTCGGGATTACGACCTGTAGTACCATAGGGTCAGTTCGGGGACAGTGAGATCGTGAAGTGAGAGGTGTACCTTCAGCCCTGCTGCACCCATGAAGTACCCCTCAGGCGATTGAGAGTGGTACAGCCCTCCATGCCCCACACTCATGGTCGGTGTTCGGACAGTGAGCCCGCCGGCGTTGAACTGCCCGCCTGATCTGTACCTATATTTAGCCGCCTCGTTCACGAGCTACGAAGAGCCCGAGTTCAATCAGCGATTCACGCATCTTAGGATGAAGTGAGTGTGGGGTGGTAGCACGTACCTGGTCAAATGCGGGGTAAATGTAGTCGGCGAATTGGATCTCCGCTATCGCCGTGTGGCCCATAGCCGCGAGTCCGATTCCGAACCCCGCGATACCTTGCTCGGATAATGGAGTGTTGAATACGCGTTCTCGACCTGTACACAGACATGCGTGTCAGTGATGCAGTCGATATTGCGTGTAGGGGAGCCGCGGACCGAACTCCTCTGCTAAGCCCTGAAAGCAAGGAACCAAGTCAGCTGAGCGCGTTACATGTGAAGGTCCGCCCGGAGCGGATGTCCCGACGGCGAGGAATGCGGGGTAGGCGACGACGAGTACAGTGAACAGACATACCATTGTACACCTGAATACACCACCGAACGAGACGTCTTCGCCGAATACCACCGCTGTGTCGTCCTTAGCAAGAGCGATACTGCGCAGACGGTCAGCTCGAGCTCACTAGTAACACTAGAGCTTGAGAAGTATAGACGCACCTCATAGCATCGCGTACGGCCTGGTATACGTTCATACGCCTGGTCTCCCGTCCAGTGAGAGAGTTGCCGGGCTCGTCGTCCGCGAACTTGAGTCCCGGCGTTCTCAAAGCCGAATCCCGCGACGTCCTCAGAATCGCAGAATTCGCGATCGAGGGCAGATGCCCACCAGCCGGCGGCGGCTCGACCGCATCCACAGCCGTCGAATACCTCAATCTCGAGACGGCATGGCGAGGGAGCCTGTAGAGTACAGAGGCATGTGGGGAAACGGCGCGGGTGAGCATCGTGGTTCGGAACCGGGGCGGCTATAGCGACGGAAGGTGGAAGTGGCCTGACGTTCGCAGGCTTCTCTTTCTGAACCATGCTTCTTGTCAACGTCTAACCGCCGGATCGAGCGCGGCAAGGCGAGGATCGACGCTTCTGACGTATCTCCTACTACTACTTTCATACAAGACTGAATGGACAGGGCACGTACTTAGATCTACAGGGTGAGATATTAAGCAGGTCGACCGCCTCAGCTGGATGGGATCCCGGACTGATGTGCCTGAACAGAGAGCCGTCTCTCTGCCCCTCCCGTCATTGCAACCTTACACTACTACACTCGCACTACTCATAGACGCATGAGAGCATCATCTTGAAATGGACAACGACCAGACGTTCATCGCGCCCGAAGGCGTCTACTCGACGCTCGAAGAGCACAAGCCGACGGCGCCGACGCATCTCGCCCCGCCCGCGCTCTACCCGACCAAACTAGCGACCGTCCACGTCCGCTTCCCGCACTCCAAACAGCCCGCACCAGGCCTCGGCCAGCTCCTCACAACGTGGCAGCCGAAAGAAAAGGACAAGGATAAAGGCCCGCCCGCGCCCGACGGCGCATCAATCTCTTCCTCCGACACACCCGACGCCGAACAGCTCAACCATTCCGACGACCCGCTCATCGAGCCGCCCGCAACACCGCATCTCTTCGGCTCCGCTCCACTATCCGCACACGGCTCGGGCCGCCGCGCCGCGCGCCCGAAACAGCATAATCTACGCACGACCAGCTCTACTTTCGTCACGCGCTTACATGGCGCCGAAGGTTTGAGCAAGACGTTGGGCGCCAAAGCGGGCGAAGTCACATATCTATTCTATAACGCGGCGAAGAACTTTTATTGGGCGGAGTTGGGCGTTAAGGCAAAGGAGCCGCTTGCGAGGATATCGTTCTCGGCGTATCCGACTTGTCATGATGTGAACCAGCATACGGCGGCGCATGATCGGCTTGACGTTGTGGTGGGGTTCGCTTCAGGGGATCTTATTTGGTTCGGTATGTGCTATTGCTTCGTGTGGCGAACGCGACGAGACTGATTGATGCGCGTAGATCCTGTCAGTTTACGCTACGCGAGGATAAACAAGCAGGTCCGTGCGTGGTGTATCTACTCAATGCTATAGACGCTAACGCAATATACAGGGACGAATAACCGCCTCCCCATGCACGGCTGTCCGCTGGGTCCCCTCATCACCCAACCTCTTCCTCGCCTCACACGCAGACGGCACAATCATAGTCTACGACAAAGACCGCGACGACGGTGCATTCACACCTGGAGCCCCTCGTGCAGATGGAGACGCAGAGGGTGAATGGAATCCGCTTGATAGCATGTTCGTTACTATGCCGCCGTGGCACCCGGTTGGAGCTGCGGCCAGCGGTGGGGAGGGAAAGAAGGAGAAGGCGGATAAGGCGCCGAGGAATCCGGTTAGCCATTGGAAGGTCAGCAAGAGGGCTATCGTTGGTGCGTGCACACTCTATCTCTGCTCAATGATCTCTGTGTGGCGGATCAGATACGAGGATGGAGATACGATGCATGACTGTGTGTTCGCTGCCACACTCGCCGACCTGCGTCTTGGGGTCACCGTTCGATCTGCCAATCCGAGTTGGTCTCTCTGGCCCTGTCGTTCGAGCTTCCATCCCCTCTCTGGACCGTGGTGTAGAGCAAGATAGGCTGACGAACCACTTGCAGACTTCGTATTCAGCCCGGACGTCAAGTATGTTGCTGCAATCAGCGAAGACGGATGTCTACGCGTGATCGATGCACTCGCGGAACAGCTCATGGACTGCTACGCGGCCTACTTTGGCGCATTGACAAGTGTAGCGTGGTCGCCCGACGGCCGGTTCATCATCGTGCGTGTCACTTTCCCTCTCGTATTGGGATTCATCATTGACGAGAGAGCAGACTGGCGGCCAAGATGACCTCGTACATATATTCTCACCTTGGGAAGGGCGCGTTATAGCGCGCTGTCAAGGACACAGCTCATTCGTTTCAGCCCTCGCATTCGACGACTCACGATGCGACGGGCGGACGTACCGCTTCGGATCCGTCGGCGAGGACAACAAGCTCATCCTCGTACGTATATCTAGCCTACCCTCTCATCCGAGTACTGATCTGTATACAGTGGGACTTCTCCTCAGGCATCCTCCACCGCCCAAAACACGCCCCCCACACCATGTCCGCCCGAACAGGTAGCACATCCTCCCTCCGCGCCTCGCGCCGGCGCGAAGGATCCACCCTCCACCTACCGCCCGGCGATGGCCCATTACCACGCTATCACCCCGCACCATCACGAAATGAAGTCGCAGTCGTACAGCCTGTACTCGTGAAACAGCTCGATGGGCCCGAGCTGCTTGTGGGCGTACAGTTCTTGCCAAGACATGTGTTGACGGCGACGAAGACGGGGAACATTAGGCTTTGGGTTAGGCCGTTGAGCGTGGGGAGTGTGAGGACTCCGAGGAGTGCGGTCGAGCCGGAGGATGTTGGGTAGATCTTGGACTCTGGGTGGAGATGTGTGGGGAATATAGGAGAGGAAGAGCGCGACAGCGGGTCTGGACGGCGTACGGAGGGGACATGATGGACATGTTGTGATTTATCGTATCATTATCTAGGGCTTGGTGTTGCATCATATCACAACTTTGCAGAAAGCATCTTATACTCTTCGTCTGCCCCATGAAGGCATGGATCGAGTGAACCTCGGGCCTGGCTGGGTGGCTCGAACGCAGAGCTACTCACATGTCAATCCGAATGGGACCGCTTCCGTATCAATGCTTGAACCCTCCCCGAGGCAAGTCCGAGGTGACGGGAGGCACTACGGCCATCGCACGCATTCATTGTCATATATTGTTAACCTAACCCTACCCCTACTGCATGTACGCCCACTCAGGCTCATCGCGCCTCTCCCACCGACCACCATCTCTGGAGAAACTCCGTCGCAACCAGCTACTTATTCATGTCATATCCCTCAGATGCTATACGCCTCTAGTCATCCGTCTCTAAGGTAGCTAAGGTAGGCATCTCAACGCCGCCCAATTGACAGTTCTCGAGAAGGAGAGCTAGAGTCCGATCTGAGTCCTGACGAGGGACATCTTCAACTCCAGGGATCATCTTGATTGATCTCATGAGGCCCGTCCACTGATCGAGAGTGAATTCGACACCTCCAACGTCAAGGCGACGGAGATGCGGAAGAGTAAGGTTGGTCGCATGGTACATGAGAGCGTCTGGGAGTCCCTGAATATCGCGCTGAACGTTGATAGACTCCAGGGTGGGGACGTATCTCAGTAGCTGCGACCATGGTTGGTCCTCGATGGCGACTCCCGCTTGTGGATTAGTATAGAATCCGTTGTGTTCACTGATCAGATTCACGATGCCATGGACAGTCGATGGCCAATGCGTGAGGATGTGTCGCAGGATGGTCATAGATTCTGCGCAGACATACTCGTCCTCGCCGTCCAAAAGGGGGAGAAACCCGAGCGTGAACCATTGGGGACCGGACGGTGAGATCGGCTCGCTCCACTCGACGGTGACCCCTGCGGTGAAGTCCTCGAGAAAACAATCCAACTTCATGGTTTGGAAGCCAGATGGATCGCCATCGTCAGGAAATGCCGCGCGCAATCGACGGCCGAAGACAAGGTCCAGCACCACACAAAGCTCGTCGATGCTCGCCGCCTCTCGAGGAAGATTGTCGAGCTCGAGCTGAACCGAGATTGCACATGATGTCGGGAACACGATATGAGCCATGATGTGCACGATGTATTCGGCTTGGGTAAGCATGTCAATACTTCGGAGATGCGGCAGATGTATTAGTGTACGATTGGGACATAACGCCGCGGTTATTGGAAGCGGCTTAAACGGCCGATCATGTTGATTGTAGGTGGTAAGCGTCACCTCCCAGTGGAACGCCTCTAACTGTGGCAAATGAGACAAAGCATCTAGTAATTCATCGGTTGAAGTCCAGATGGGGCAGTCGGTTATATCCAAGGTAGTCAATGGGGCATGGAGCAGTACGCAGTTGACTGTCATGGTACAGGAATAGAGATTGAGCTCCTTCAGCTGAGACGGCGTTGCTCCAGATAGCAGATTTTCGTCGAGCGTATGTTCGATGTGCCGAAGATTGAGCGATTCGAGCTTAGGTAAAGGTGCAGTGAACAAAGCCCAGATGATCTCGCGCTCCAAACTATAAGGGGGTGAGTAACAATCAACCTTAAGGTCTCGTATGCGATGTTTCTCTCTCTTCAGCAGTGGTAGGGAGTGAGGGACGTCTTTGATTTCGCGCCTTTGCCATGATGTTTGACCCGAGACAATATTCAGGTCGAGCGGAAGGTTCTTCGACAACCCTAGAGCTCGACGGGTCCATTCGATACCGTACGGTCCCACTAGCTCCACCCAGAGCTCGGATGTATCCAAGGCCACTGCATGCCAGCGGCGGCAGACCAAACGTAAGATGAGAGCGGGTGGCAGCTTCTCGTGATGCTCCGGGATTGCGTCGAGCTCCTCGCGTACCAGATAGCGAAAGATGTGCGAGATCGTTTCCACAGGTAGAGTGTGTATCCCTGGTAATCCTGCAGACATATCTGCTTGTGCCATTCCTAATAGAGCGTCAGTCACACAGCACACCAATTAGCAATAGTGAACGTACTCTTCTGGCGTTCTTGAGGGCAAGCGAGGGAAACAAGACAGACTGATGGGCAGACAAGGATACGCCTTTGCTATCGGGTATCTGGATGATCGTGGTTCGAGACAAGGTGCGACGCGACGCGTCGTGCCCTTCTCCAACTTTGTGTGACATTCCTTTGTGGACTATTCCCTTTCCGGTCGTGGCGCATCGTCGTTATGACAGGAAAGGAGACTAGTGACCCATGTATTCCGATCACATCTAGATCGCATCCTCAAAAGAACCGACAAACGTACTCGACACCTTGTACTTACAACGCAGATTGGCTGGCATTTGCTCTCGTTTAATCACTATCTTCAATACTGGCCGGCATGAGATCCTCCCCGTCAGAGGCTGCTCCGAAACTCGGTTGCTCGTCGAGATCTTCCATCTCCGCGTCAAGGTCTGCGCCTTCTTCTTCCTCTTCTTCCTCTGCCTCTTCTGTCTCACTGGGTTCGTCCGTGGCTACTGGTGAAGCCGCGGCTTGGTCCGAATCCTCTTCAGACTCGTCGGCCTGTGAGGGTCATTGAGCGCGGGATATAAGGCTTCCTACGATGATGACTCACATCGTTCTTCTCCTCGTGTTGTGTATACGTCCTTCCGATGGGCACGATGAACCCGTACCCGCGGATCTTCACGTCGTTCGTCTACATCTGGTATTGGTATCACACGCATAGGCATATCGCTATTGAGCGTACGATGTCCTCAAGCTCTGCTTCCTCGTCACTCAGGTCCTCCATGTCCCGCACAAGATCGCGTCGAAGGTTCAGTCGCCAGTCCTCGGTACCACGTCGAGGGAATGGCACCGGATGCGGTTGGGGTGGACGCGGAAGGAGAGTTGGGAAGACCGGAGGTCGTGGAAGAAGTGTGGGAGTATAGACGGACATGATGAGGTGTGCTCTGTATCTCAGAGTGCGTTTATGCACTACCTACATGCGTCGGGCATGAAGGTGATGGTTCGAGGCAAGACGCTCGCGCGCAACAACGGCTGAAGCGCGCCACTCGTGAACGACTCCACACGGTCACATGAGTATTGTGGTTCGCCAGAGTGGAAAGTGGCGTCAAAGCCTCAGATGTGTGTAGTAGTACAATGATCAATGGTGATAACGTATGGCGTGCTGTATAGTATGCGTATGTGTCCATGGTTCCGTGACGATGGATGCTAACGGAGGAGAAGACTGGGAGAAGGATGCCTAGTAGAAACAGTGACCATGACCACTCGCGCCTCAACCCGTGATGAGAAAGTATTGGACTTCACCGTCCGCATCCCGTCTGCGTTCAATCGTGAACTCAAATTCGGACCCAGGTCTCTTCTTTCCATCGTTCTCAATGTGCCAGATGTACTTGCGTAGCCGCGCCGATATCATCTCGGCGCCATCTCCGGAGAGCACGAGGGTCTCCGGGTCGAGGTCGGACAATGCAGCCCACTGGAGCGGAACTCTAATCAGTAAACAGAGCAAGTCGTGGGAGAACTGGACGCACGTCGCCCGTAGCAAATACGTCGAGAGCGGTATCCCCAAAAGGTCGCGGGGCGTCCACAAGCGTGAGGGTAACACCAAACCGATACTTCAGATTCTCCGCCCCGGCACTGCATACGGGACACTGAGGGTCATCAGCTTCCACGCTACGTAGCATTCAGCTTGCGTGCAGGATGCGGACGAGACAATTGACATACGGTTCGCTGCAGACAGTGCACGCGCGGACGATACACTCGGCGAGGTCTTTCGGCTCATAGTCCGCGACGCGCGCCTTCATCTGGAACATCTTATCTTCCTCGGACGCGTCGTCCAAAATCTGACCGATGACGAAGGCGTTCCTGGTCGAAGCATCCGGAGCAGGCCGTGAACGGGCGAAGGATGGAGGGACCTTGACGTTCACGGGCTTGCCGATGGGTCTGGGTGGTGGTTCAGGCGCTCCTGCGCCGCTCAAAGCCTTCCGCCTACAGAGAATGTCAGAATGCTGCTAACACGCGCACGGATGGTCACGTACTCCAATAGTGCGATGACGTGAAGATCGTCAGACGACGCATCCAGCTTACGGATAAGATTGTCGCCGCCACCGATCCTAGCGCTGACCTTGCCGTCCAGTCCTATCTTCGCGCGCAGATTCTGTATCCGGATGATATTGCCTGGGCTCAGCTTATCCGCGCGTTCAGCTTGGCCTTCATCCAGCTGGACCATCAGGACAGCGTCTTTGTGCTTCTCCCGCAGTTCCGGGGATAGCGGAGCCTTGAGGTCTGCACGCGACGTATAGTCGGTGACGTAGATCTTCGCTGGAGCGCCCTCAATAGTGCTCTTCGACACGCTAAGAACCTAGTGCGAAGGTGAATAAGAATGGGAGAGGGAGAGGGAAGACTTTCCACCGCACCTCAACGGTACAAGTGAACAAAGAGGCCACCGATCCAACCTCAGCCTCCCCGATTGTCTGATGTTCGAACTCATGCGGGCTGTTGTTGCTCTCCTCAAATTCCTTCTTACGTCTATCAAGCATCAGATAAAGTTGCCGCCACAACCTTCGAAGAGTACTCACATCAGCAGGTCAGCGAGGAAAGAGTTCTTGTTCTTCTCTTCCTCTTCGAGCCTGTATGCCTTCCGCGTCTCCGAAAAGTTCGCCTCGAGGTATTGATCGCCTCTTCCCGGTTTCATCCGCACGTTGCAGAACGTCCAGAGCTGGCCCTTATCCAACTGCTGCTCCCGGACGAAGTTGGCTGCTTCCGAACCGTAGAACTCGATTTGCAACGCTGATGTCGCCAGGTTTGCCGGGCACCACTCTGTCCGCACCGGTCGTAGCCCGAGACCTGTGGTGTTCGCGGTGTAGTCCGTGGCATAGACAAGAGTCATGTCGTTACTCTGGGCAACATAGACAATCTGTGGAGACGGTCAGAGGCGGAACGACTTGAGTGAACGACAGGTATCATACCTCTACCGTGCAATCAAAGTATGGCATAATCCTGTAGTCAACGTCCTTGATGAGCTGATGCTTTCGCTTGGGAGGTCTGGACGAAGGTCCTGGGGTCGAGAGCGGTACTGGATCGTCGCCAATGTGCTGCACTACGCCCCGCTTCTCCGCTCTCCGCTGTTGTACCTCATCCCACCACGCGGCAAGCTTCTCGCAATGGGCTCGTTCTTCCTCGGCGACAACGAGAAACGGTGTATACTCCGTTTCCACGTGGTTGTCTTTGACAATGTGACTCTTGGGGGCGTCGTCAAGGTCGATCTCGCAAAACGAGCGTGACTGGCGTCCGAAGAGCGCCCACTTGAACTGATCGCTGTAGGCTGTGGCAGAGAGCTTCGAGTCGCCGTTGAGTCGCTGTCATGAGGGTGAGGAACTATATTGCGTTGAGAGCAGATGCAGGTGACGAACCACGACTTTGGCGTTGTTGACGAGTAGGATGTCCCCAGGCGCTGCCTTAGGGATCCAAGGGATGTACTTGTTGAACATAGTGACGCTGAGCCCGACCGGCCTAGATTCGTCGTAGAGTACTCCACCACATCTGTCGAAATTGGAAGGGTCGATGAGTGTCACCTTCCGGTACCAATCTGACAAACACGTCAATCAAAGAGCAGCTGAGTACATGAGGCGAAAGTACCTCGCCGATTGCGCATTGATTGTTCAAGTTCTCCAACATGGTGTACCACGCCGATGAAGGACTCTTTCTGGTTGACGAAAAGTTCTTCAATGGGAGTGAAGTTTGTCTGTCAGGAATTCAGTAGCAGCAGGAGATACGCAGTAGAGTACGGACCATGAAGCCCATGACAACTTCAGGACGGAATGTATCCAGTAGAGACTCAGATACGGGTGCCTCACCTCCTGCGTCCGATGACGTAGATGGCGCTAGTATATTCTCGACCTCCTCTCGATCTTGCGAGGAGGAGGATAGCTCATCCGCTGTCGTCGACCGCTGAGTGGATTGCGCTCCGATCTCCGACTTGCGACGTTTCTCTTCTCGCTTCTTCCTCTTTCCCAGCGCCTTCTCCCTGTTCTTAATGGTTCGAGAGCTCTCAGCAGGAGTGGGACTCTCCCGGTCCTGTGCGTATGAGACGTCGTCATCCATCGGACTGTCCTCATCGTCTGGTATGAGCGACCGCGCGGCAAGGAGAGCGCCATGTAGCCGACGATTGTCACTCGTTGGAAAAGAGCTTCGCAGTGCATCCATGGTCTCCATAGGCGAACTGGTGCGGGGAGTGGGGAGTTCTGTCGGAGAGAATCGCGCTCGCGAATAGGTGATATCGTTGGGCTCCGCCACGAAGACGTCCACGGCCGATTGCTGGGTATTGAGCCACGTATCATCGCTCATGGAGGTAAGCTGGCGAGGTGCGGAGTTCTGCGAGTATCTGACTCGCTTGTTCTGTCGCTGTTCGGCAGTACCTGAGTTAAATGTGTTAGTGACATGTCCTACCGTAGGTACTAGGAACACGTACCTTGGCCCGCCCAAGCATTGAGCACTGTCTCTATGGAAACATGCGCGCCGGAGCTGTAACGCAAAGTCGTCATGCGACCGGGGTCGACGACGGCGCCACGCGTCGAGACCCGGATGTTCGAGCCAAACTCGGCGACTTGTTGAATGCGCAGTGCGAAGTGGCCCTCGAAGCGCAGAGCTAGAATGTGCCTGTCTTGCATCTCCAGTTCAACGCAAAACATGCCATGGGTGAAGCTGGTGCCAACGACGCGTCCGCTGAGGAACCCACGCTGGGGAACGCCGGCGTCGTCCAAGTACTTGAGATCCTGATGGCTTAGGGGTTTGCTGTACTCCCCAAACCCAGATTCTGCTTGCGGTGACGAGCTTTCATAGTTGCGTTTCTGCGAGACGCGTGACATGAAGGTGTTGAGGACGTCGTGGAGGTGGTGGGCGCAGACAACCACAGCTGTCGCGGACGCGCGACGGGCCATCAACGCGTTTGTCACAAGCGTGCCAGACGCGTCCATCACAGCAGTCACACAGTTCGAACCTGGACGCCAACGCCCATTGTGTCCGCAGACGGCAACCTGTCATGCAAAGTATCGCTCATAGCCTCACTCCACATTCACTGCGGACGCCGGAAGGGCATCTGACCGTGACACTGCCGACTTGCGTCGGCTTGGGCGACTGCGCGTCAGTCGCTGAGAGATACAGAGAGATACCCCGACACCTTTTGTTCTCGCTTTGGGCAACAACAAGGATGGCAGATGCGGCGCTCGTTGTCAACCGCCTCCCAATTGTCCTGAAATGGCCACCTCACCGCTATATATTGGGTTGCCTCTGCTTCGACACAGACCCACTTCCTCACCTTCCGACTTCAATCCGCGGACTTACGTGTTGTATAGAATCCGCGCGGTGCATCTGCTATGGATACTGCCTCATACGCTTACCACCCTGACTTCGCGTCATCGCCCCCACATCCTCTTATATATGCTTCATTAGTTCCCTGGCACTCCAGTAAGGGCCTACTGCGTCTCGACCTTCACAAGCCCAAATCCACGTATTCCATTGGACGTGCGCCCTCGAACGATTTCACCTTCGAGAATCGTAAAATCAGTCAGGCTACTCAGGCATATGTCGTGATCAGGAGCTAACACGATAATACTTAGGTTGGATATTTGGCTCTCTCACTTGGGATGGCGGACACGAGATACATCTCACTCTGGACAAGTCAGCAGTATCAACTGTTTGGGTAGGACACTGTGGTCACGAGATGCATCCCTTGCTGAGACAAGGACACCAGGTAAACTACAAACTGCTGAAACCGGGGCACTCGATCCTTCTCAAGGAGGGAGACCAGATACGAATCGGAAGCGTGGAACACCGGCGAGAAAAGGACGCGTTCTTCAGCCGTGACCTTGTCTACGTATTTCACCAGTTCACATCTACCTATCCAGCTACGTTGTCGTCCCAACATCTGGAAACTAGGAAACGACTGGATGAACTTGAACAAGAACGTGCCCGGATGTGAGTTGGATTCTGATTGACGCTTATGACACAATTCAAACTTTGCACAAGACTACGGAGCCTGCCCGATGTTCCTGCCGTACCGAGATACGACTTCTTTCGTGACTACAACGAGATGCGCAGCTTGAACAAGGAAACAAGCAGTTGGCCTGACGATCCCAAGATTGATCAACCCGACTGTCACAAGCGTGTCAACGAGTACTTCGGCACCCTCAGGGTCAATCCACCACCGCCCATCCGCACGCGGGCTGATGTCAGAACCCTGTCGTTCGGCTATGATGGAGAGTCCGTGCACGGTATCGACTGGAATGACCCCGATCTGGTCTGGAAAGGCCACATCTATCTGGATCGCTCGCGCCCGCTGACGATACCCGTTTCGATCATACACTGGTCGAATGTGCATCGCCTACCGGTGTATCTTCATCCCGAATTCAATCCAGCGTTGACTGCGACAACCGCGTACCCTCACGCAGCCTTCTCTGCCAATTTCTCCGACGAATCGGCGGCGCGTAATCGGCGCGGGCAGCACTCGGGCTCCCACCTCTCGAGCATGCTCCGCCTCTCCGTCCAGCCGAGCTTGTCAAAGAGTACCCGACATCCGACGAGCTACCGGAACTCCTCCAGAAGTATCTCAAGAAGAGGGCTAGAGGGCATGAAGACACTGCTATTGATACGACGCCCAGCCCTTCCTCACCACTCGAGCCAACCATCACGCGTTCCCCTTCCACCACTTCACATTCGAAGCGGCGGCGGCTTCAGGAGGGCTTCGAAGACGCTATTAAAGACGAGACGGCGAATGTGAGTCCCAAGCGGCGCAAGGTATCATTGTCGCCACTGCATGTGCAGCACTCTCCTTTGCCCGCAGATGCCGCGCAACCCGTGTCTGCGCCGCTTTCGGTGCGTTTGTCGCCCCGAGAGGACGCTACTCGAGGAGAAGATGATCCCACAGCTATCCTCGAAGGGTCTGCCGACTGAGTGTCTGTGCGTCCTATCGACATGCCTGTGACTCAGTCACTAACGCCCACCGGCAGACGCCAAGCGCTAAGCAGGGCTTGTTGCAAGGACAACACTAGGTGTACTTGAAGTACATGATTTGGGTATTAGTAGAACTGGCTCCTCAATGTACTTGCATGTATACGTACGCTATGACACGGTCTGGTCAGTCCGCATGATGTCACGACATTAGGTAGTACAAAAGTCGAGAAAGCCGAGGCCAAGGAGACGCGAAACCCACGTGGGCGCGTCATTGCCCAGTCCTTCACGATAATTCGAAAGTTACATCTCTGTTCCATACCTTCATCATCACTTGTCAGCATTCACTACTGCTCAAAAGGAATATCACCACTCTGCTGTTCAATCCGGACTCTCGTCAATATGTCTGACGACCTCCCGCTTCCAGCGCTGTTTCACCGCGCACTGACATCCCTCTCTTCATCCTCGAATCTCCCGACGCTCTCTGCTGCTTTCAAGGAATCGCTCGGCTCAGCACTTTCAGACTTGACAAAAATCCAAAACAGAGTATCTGAACTGTCGCTCTTCAGCAGCAACGAGACATTGGATGATGTCTCGACGCGCGATTTGGTCTACATGGCCGTCCCCTTCGTGCGCGCGGAGGCGGAGAACAGAGCGCCCGTGCAGGGACGGTCCGATCGACTGGAGCATATGCAACAGGCGGAGGTACGCCTCTCCAACCTTTATGTCTGAGAGTGCCTATTGACACTAGATTGTAGAGGTCGTACAAAGCTTTCATCGAGAACACCGAGCAATATGGCGTCATATCCGAGGAGGATGCGAAGATCTACTCGTTGAGCGGGGCCGCAGATCCTACCAGGAGGAGAGATGCCAAGATCAAGATGTATAAGGCAGAGAAGGACGTGCGCACGCGGATAGAGGTTCGTCGCTTTCTCGTCAATGTGCTGCTACGGATACGCCAATATGAGACGCTAAGCCGCCATAGACCGTACGCAAGCGCACGGGATCCCGCTTCGCTCCACCAACAGCGGACAACGCCAACGACTTTGACTTGTTGGCTGCACTGTTGCCTTCGTCTGCTGCATCGGACGATGATCTCGACAGTGACGTCGAAGATGCATTACGGGAGGCAACTCTGCTACTGCTACGACTCTGCTACGCCCAGGCTCGAACTGCACTAGGACACCTCTCCGAAGAGGTTGCTCTCTTACGATCTGCCCCACCCGAACCAACACCAGAAGAACGAGAGCGCGAGCGCAACCGTGATCGTTCTTCCGACGACGACTGGAAGCTTGATGCGCCGAGGACAGGGCTCGGTCGCGGCGGCCCTCTCCTCGACCCACAAGGCCGCCCGTTACAGCCATTCACGATCCTACCGGGAGGTGATCGCGGACGTATGGCCAAAGCGGTCTTTGGCCCTGACCACCGTCTACCAAGTATGACCATCGACGAATATCTCGAGGTCGAGCGTGCACGGGGTGGGATCATTGAGGGTGGAGGTGCGGCGAGTGCTGCTGAGCCGACGAGTAAGGAGCAGCTTGCGTTGGATGCTGAGAATGATGGCTCGCGGTTCGGGATGGAGAAGGACGAGGAGAAGAGAGTGAAGGATGAGGAGTGGGCGCGGTATACGGATGAGAATAAGAGAGGGGCGGGGAACACTATGAACAGAGGATAGAGCGGACTTGCTGTATGCTCAGGTATATGTATCATCAGGATTGTAGGAATGCCAGGGTCATGACCGGTATTGATTGCACGGGGCATTCAATCCTCGCAGCAAGAGATGGCGCAACGGCCGTTCGAATTCCAGGTATAAATAAATCAAGAGTATACACGAGTCCGGTGAACTTCTACATGCCCGACCTGGAACGCCGTTAACACTGGCATTGTGATGCCTCTGGTACTTCTGCGTTGGCCGGTGTGCTGACATCGATCTCTGCACAGAGTTAAGCGCTTTGCGAAGAGGCTTTCCATAAGCGGACGTACTGTTGCTCGCGTCGGCCGTGGAACTGTCTTTCTCCATTCCTGGCAAGGACATCGCGATTTTCTTGAACAGCGACTTTACGTTGTGACCCGCTTTGGCGGACGTCTCCATGAACATGATGTTCAGTTGTTGGGCTTTCGCGGTAGCCTCTTCCAGCGTGACTTCCCTATGATACGGTCAAGCAGCAGCATCAGCATCTGAGCAGGGTCGAGCCAAAGCGCCACGTACCGCTTGTCCGAGAGATCAGCCTTGTTGCCAACCAGAACAACCATCACATCATTCCCTCGCTCAGACCGGACATCGTCTATCCATTTCGTAGTCGACATGAATGATTGACGGTCTTTGGGCGCCCGTCAGTATCACGCGATGCTCCAAGGCGGTCGGGGGAACGTACTGGTGATATCGAATACAACAATGGCAACGGTGGAGTCGCGGATATATGATGGGATGAGGGAGCGGAAACGTTCCTGCGCACGAGCACGAGCATGAGCGTACTATTCGGGCAGCACCCGAACCTGGTAATGATATAGACGTACCTGCCCCGCGGTATCCCACAGCTGTAACCTCACAGTCCTATCATCCAAATACAACGTCTTGCTCAAAAAGTCGATACCAATAGTCGCCTGATAAGTATTGTCGAAAGTGTCATACATGAACCTGTTCTTAATTACATGAGCCCACGCCCGCCCGCCGCGCCAAATGAGACCACTAGACGCGCCTCGTGATGAGTGATGTCTTGCCGACGCTCTGATCACCGAGAAGCACGATCTTCGTGCGTTTCAGAGTCCCGGAGGACATGTCGCCTACTGGAGTCGTTGGAGTAGCCATCGTCGTTTGAGGTCAGCTCATAGGCACGAGCGCGGAGCGCGTTCAGCAGCGCGGCGCGTTCGGACCGATCAACACGCCACGACTTGATTACTTGAACGTGATTTCGTCAGGGAAATAACCACGAGCGCGGTCCCGAGGAGTCGAGGATCGACGTGCGCTTCGTTCTTGACCACCATCTACCCGCATATCGTGTCGTCGTTCCGTATCGGTTCCATACCCGAGAGCTTTGGTAATCGGAGCATGATGCGGACGGTTGCGGCGAAGACCTTGGCAGATCATGCATCATGCATACCACACGTAGCAGCGAGCGCAAGCCCTGCATTGCGACTTGCGGCCCTTCATGTCAATAGCTGCGACCTTGACACGCCTTGCCGTGCGCACGATTACGCCATACTTATACCCACAAAGCATGTTCATCCACGCATGCAGACGCCAAGCAGTACAGCACCTCGATTTTGATCTGTGTCTCGCATAGCCTCGTGTCCAGTGGACTGCGGATGGTCTTCCTCTACAAGCCAACCGCTTGCCAAAGTAATGCAAGAGGATGGCAGAAGCGACCCACATGAGACGATATACCGACAAGAACGTTCTCTCCTGGAGTGGATCAAGTACTGCACGACACTGCACAATCGCGGGGACCCGCATGAATTCGCCTTTATAAACCTGAGCGATAGCCCGAGGGATTATTGAGATTAGCTTCTTCCCTCTCTTTTCCTCTTTCTGTTTGCTGCTATGGCTGGTCCAGAGCAGCAGTCGATCTCACTGCTTGAAAGAGTCGCGTTGCCGTTGCACATCGAAACGTTTTTCTATGGTACGCGCCTTTTCCTATGCCCGGAGTGGAATGGGTCACTACTGACGACCCAGACCAACAGCGTTATATGTGTTACTGATCACGTACCTCCTTATCCGTCCGTGGTGAGTCGGAAAGAGCAGAGGTTGCACGGAATACCACCAACACTATCATGATCATAGGGCCGCTCGCAGGACCGTAGCGCTCCCATTGGTCATAGTCATCTCGACCTCGATCATGTTCGTCATCTTCTCGCTTTATTGGGCACTGGATGTCTATCTCCTATCGGCAAAGTTCCGCTATCTGCGTACGTTTCCGCTAGTGGATGCCCCCGACATCAGGATACAGCAAGGAACCTGGAGGGGAGTGCCCACAACACGCGGTCTTCCACCGGAAGCTTTCCCTCTGCTCTATGTACAATGGATTTCTCAACTTGCACTGGTGAGCACGCAGGTTCATCTCACATCGTACCACTCTGAACGTTGCTCACAGCTAGTATTGGGCGACTACGTGTCCCTTTGGCGAGCATATGTAGTCTTTGAGAAGCCTAGGTGGCTTTATGCATCCTTCGTGAGCACCGCTGCGATCGAGAGCGGTACGCACTTCCCTTGTGAACGTTGATTCGAACTGAACGTGGGTTTAGCCATCTTCGTTCTGCTATTCATCACTACATCACCGGCATACTTCCCCACCTCACCGGCATTTGCCCGTGTATCGGACAAGGCAAGGGTACCCTTGACGTTCATCGGTTACTCTACCACTGGTGCGGCGCAGTTGACTTCCACGTCATTAATTGCCTACAAGGCTTGGTGAGATATCATGGTATCGTCTAGCCTTGCTGTTCACAACTTCGTCAGGAAACACTGGAAAGATGTTCGGACGATCATAAAGTCTCGAGGCGTCGCTGCAATGACTGTCGCGGCAGAATCTGGGATTGTCTACTTCGCTCTATTGGTATGTCTGAGGGGTATGCATTCCTAATAGGCCTCGTAGTCTGAATGAATGCACAGGCCCAGTATGGATTCACGAGCTTCTTCGGCCCCAAGAACGGCAATTGGAGTGTGGCGGTCTTGAGTAGCTTTTACAGCGTCCCACTAATCGTGCGTGATCTTTTGTTCTACGACGTCAACCGCGCTAACTGGGAGTTTAGGCTATGTATCCGACGTTGCTCGTCGTCCTCGTGGCTTCCAGGCGTACCGTTTTAGAGGAGGCGTCTGTGGGCTCTTTGCATTTTGCATCGAATGAACGCGAGAGCACAAGTCACGCAGTCAGCGACGTCGCCCATCCAGTACTCTCACCCGCTCGCATAAGCTCTGACGAGGCCGAGTCCGATGTGGAGAGGGGATCATACACCGCCGCGTATGATGCCATTGCAGAGCCCGGCGACGCCGAGTTAGCACGGGCAGAAAAGGGACTGACTTCCCGCCCTCCTCCATCACGTTAGTCAACGATGCTTGGACCCATACTCCAAAGCGTGTTATTCATGTGCTGTATCTTCAGACTCGAGATAAATGATTCGTCTATGTTGCGAGAAGGTCCAGGACTTGCTTTGCCGCTGCTAGCCCATGGCACCTGGCGCAGTCAATTCATCGATCTACCACGTGTGCGCCAAGCACGCGCTCGTGTTCGTAGATACCTGCGTGTACAGATGCAGAGGATCGCTGAAGAAGTCGATAGCCCTTGTTAGATACAAGCCCGACCGGCCCAGGGAGAACGGCTTGAAGCTCGAAAGTCCGACGACGGTCGTGCTGGACTGCAAAGTGCAGGTCGTGCTGAATGTTATCCTATCTGGCGCTCTGTTCTCTTCTCAACTTGTAAGGGGTCGTTTGATTGCTGAAGTTGCGGAGGCTCCTACTGTATGTATAAGTGAGCTCGGCCCCGCGCGTTGCGCGTCGGCAGATTCGGACCAATCAGCAGGCGCCATCACTTAAGCGTGATTTCGCCAGGAAATTGTCCACGAGCGTCGAGCGCGGCTCCGAAAACCGATGCGCGCTTTGTCCTTGACGCCCATCTAATTGCAGATCCTGTTCCCGCAGCTCCTATCGGTTTCACGTACAGTCACCCCGAAAATGAGGCGTAGGGAAGTTCCCTTGGCGATATTCTTACTCCATTATACCTTTCGACTGCTACGTCCGGCAAACGCCCGCGCCAGACACGGAACCGCGCCCCTTCATTCGTGTCCAGCCAGTCGCTTTGGGAGAGTGGCGCATGCCCATATCCAGCATTCTCCTAACATCGCGATTCGCAAGTTGTACGTTCACGAAAAGGAGTTCCTCGGATCCCTACGTGCGCCCGAGCATGGATTGCCTACCTCTTCAAGAGCGTCTTGACCCGTGAAGGCATTGTTCCTTCGCCCTCAGTCTCGTATTTCGCATAGCCTCAGTGAAAACGCACTGTGTATTGACTTATCCAATGAAACGTGGCAGTATCATGGCGCCCGTCCATCTGTGCACCAGTTGCGCCCTCCCTGAATCCCTGACGCGAAGCGCTGAAGTCTTTGTTCTTCTTGATTTCCCCATACAGGCAGGAGCAAAGCTCGAAACGAACCTTCGTTACTGTGCAAGAACTAGAATGGCCGGGCATCGTTCATATCATAGTTCTCCCGCGTCTCTTGTATAAGAATCAAGAGCACTGGCGATGAAATAGCAAGACTGGTCTCTTCATCTTCTTTTCGTTCCGCGAGTTGCTGCCATGACTGGTTTATTGGAGCACTGGATCTTCTCGCTTCAGAGACTCGCATTGTCGTTGCTTATTGAGACGTTCCTCTTTGGTACGCCCGACGCCCTATCCTCATGATCTCGCCGCTGACCAGTTACTTCCTCTCGCAGCGCTATATGTCGTACTTATCGCGTACCTCTTGTTTCGTCCATGGTGAGACCCTGTGTATCGACGTCACCGGGTACACCATTGACCGTACGATAGGGCCGCTGGAAGGACCGTTTCTCTCCCGCATGTGATAATCATCACAACTCTGGCAATGTTCGCCCTCTATTCACTGTATTGGTCGCTGGATGTCTACCTTCTGTGGGCCAAATTCGACTATCTGCTGTTACCTCAACCGGCGAGTGCACCTGGCATAAGCATAACGCAGGCATCTTGGAAAGGTGCGCCCACGACGGGCGGTCTTCCACCGGGATCTTTCCCGATGCTCTTTGTCCAATGGCTTACTGGGATGATATTGGTTAGCATACACGCCCACCATAAATGTCTCATGCTGAACGTGCTGCGTAGATCGTGCTCGGGGACTTTGTCTCGCTGTGGAGAGCGTGGGCAATATTCGGGAAGCCTAGGTGGCTATATATCGTGCTTGTGAGCACCGCTGCGATTGAAAGCGGTACGTCTCGCATTCCTGGAGGCAGTTAGCTCTGATTGATCATGATGTAGCCATCTTCATCATGCTATTTGTTAGTACTTCACCTGCATATCTTCCTACCTCTTCAGCGTTCGCTCGCGTCTCGGCCAAAGCCAGGGTTCCCCTCACATTCCTTGGATACTCAGTGACCGGTCTGGCTCAGATATCCGCCACGTCTCTGATAGCCTACAAGGCTTGGTACGAGGACGTCTGCCTATCTCTTAGCTGTCTTGCTCACCGTGTCCCAGGGCACATTGGAGGGATGTCCGGGAAGTCGCGAAGTCTCGCAACGTAGCCGCGCTGGTCGTCGTGATCGAAACGGGGATCGCCTACGTACTCTTACTGGTGAGGCCTTTGATGTGCGACTTGCAGTATGTTCTTTGCGCTGAACAAAGTGCACAGGCATTCTATGGTTTCGTAGACTTCTTCGAACCCAAGAACAGCGGTTGGAACGTGGCGAGCGTAGATAGGTTCTACAGCGTACCACTCATCGTACGTTGCATTTGCCTTTGCTTATTGTATCCCGCCATGATGGCTCATTGAAGACAATGCAGGCTATGTATCCGACGCTGGTCGTCGTTCTCGTAGCTTCTCGGCGCACTGTGCTGGAAGAAGCAAGCACCGGATCCTTGGGCGATATGCAATTTGCGACGGGCGTAGTCAACAGAACAGAGAGCGTGAGTCACATTCGCGACGTGGGGCGAACAGCGCATACGACGAATCGCGAAAGCTACGACTCAGAGTATGATATAGGCAGGGTAACGGGGGGTGCACGCGATGCTGTGACATCCAACGGCGAGGAACTAGCACCGATGGAAAAGGGGATGGTGTTCCCCATTGGTCCATCGCGCTTCTCAGTGGTCTAGCGATGGCTTGTCGTGCACTCTATGATGTGGGCGCATTTGTCCCACTGGAACTACACTACCAAGTCCCTTTCGAAGGTTCGATATCTCTGTGCCGTCGTAACGACCCCTCTACAGGCACACTTCCGCCTCTTTTAGGCTTCTTGCACGAGCATGTTAAGGATACGAGTATCTTCTCCTGTAGTATTCTACTCAGAAAAGATATACGTAGCGATGTTTGTCTGACAAGTAGGTATCATTGTGTATATAGGCTCACCTCAGGAATCTTCCGCTCATACTCATCCACTCCACCCGACGAATTACGAGCCACCCGAGACGAAGATATGGATGCGGTCCGCAAGCATGACCTCGCTACGAGAGGAGGGATTCATTCTGTCTATCAGAAGTGGCGGGGTAGCCATCGCCATTCATGAGGGCAGGTCATGCTTGACGTCGCGACGTGTCATGATCAACTGGCGGTGAGCATGTTGAGCCGCGGCTGCCGGCCTGTCGGTCCGATCCATGTGTTGATCGCGAATCCGTCCTGTGCATCTTGTTTCCGACTTCCACCTGCCTGCCTCGTCGCTATCTGATACACTCCCACTCCAATCAGAAGTGTCGGGATCAGTTCTAGATGACTATGCCGCATGAGCTGCACACCCTGAATGTCCATCAAGCGCAAGATAAGTTACGTTCCCATTTATCAGTTATGGCCTCCGAGTCGCATCTGCGGCCATTGCTCCAGATTTCACGATCTTGGGTCTTCAAAAACCTCTCTCGAGTCTCAACCTCATGTGTTAGACGATCCTGCGCGTGTGCTCTCCCGAGCCTGCCTGAGCTGAAGTGTCAGCCCTTGTGAGTGTTACGGCAGATTCATGAGAACGCCTGTACACGTACGGCTAGATTCTATATCGGCTCATGCTCGTGAGGATCTACACCTTGAGATCCGTGTCTAAGACGCAGCCACGTACTGATGCCCACCTCGCGGATAGCTAGGCACGGCATTGAATGAGGTGAACATCACAAGCTTGTACTGATGCTGCCTTCTTACCTGTTTCACATCAGTGTTCTCCCGCCCTCTCGAAGTACAAAGCGCCAAAGCGCGGCATCGACACAACATGAACGAGTCGATTCGAACTTTGTAGCTTGAGTCGCTATGGACGACTCCGCCGCACAAGGTGGCTCTGTGGCCACCTCGGTCATTGAGAAGCTCGCCTTCTCGTTGCTAGCTGAGACGTTCCTCTTCGGTACGCACTACACATCCGCGTCACCAACTTCCCTGCTAACTACAGTCTCAATATCCTAGCGCTTTACACAATCCTAATAGCATATCTCGTATGCCGACCGTGGTAAGTTGCCAAAACGCACCATTATCTTTATCTGTGCAGGACTAATCGAGAACTCCGTACAGTACAACTCGCAAAGCTGCATCCCTCCCATCGTTCATGCTTCCATTCACGCTTTCAATGTTTGTCCTGTATCTGCTCTACTGGACTCTCGACGTCTATCTTCTATGGGCGGAGTTCGATTCATTCCTTTCACCTCCCCCTAAAAACGTCGAAGGACCAAACATACAAAACGTACACTGGAAAGGAGCGTCCTCGATCAACAAGGATGGGCTCGCACCAAAGTACTACGCGACCGTATACGTTCAATACATCGCGCAACTGACTCTGGTGAGTGTTGTGTTGGATTCCGCCGCCCTCCCGCTCAAGATAATACAGATTGTACTGGGCGATTTCGTGTCGCTATGGAGAGCGTTCGTGATCTTCGGAAAGCAAAAATGGTTGTATATGCTTCTTATAGGCATTGCCGGGGCTGAGAGTGGTATGTCCTCTCCTTTCTTAAGGTAATCCATATCAGTGTCACTGACATGTAGATGAAGTCACCTATGTCCTGATCTTTACAAGCTCTTCGACGGAGTACATATCCTCTCCCGTTTCGGGTCTTGTCAATGCGCTGGCTGAAGCGAGAACTCCTCTTACTTTTATCGGGTACTCTGTAAGTGGCCTGGCTCAAGCGGCATCTACATCGTTGATCGCATACAAAGCTTGGTGCGGTCGTCAGTTATCTCGAGGTTATGAAGCTGATCAAATATAAGCAGGGTGCACTGGAGAGACGTTCGAGAGTTTATGGACCGATCCACCAAGCGTCGAAGTCTCACTGCGCTAGCAGTCATCATTGAATCGGGTATCGTCTACCTGGGTTTATTGGTGCGCGTCACTATCCAAACGTTCTCAAAACTCGACCTCATTGATATAACATCCAGATATGGTATGGCGCGATCAATTACTGGGGGGCGCCCGATTCATTAGCGGTCTACACATGCAGATTCTACATTGTTCCTCTTATCGTGTGTAGTCTCTTCAAGTGTCCTGCACCGCTACTGACCGAAGTCGCGAAGGCCATGTACCCCACGTTAGTGGTCGTTATCGTGGCGTCTCGGCGCTCCGTGTTAGAGCGCAGTATCGTTCCCAAGGCGCAAGTCATGGAGACTGCACCTCCCGTAGAGGTCAACCTACCAGATAGTCGCGAGCGCACCTATCGCGCTCGCTCCACTGTACGGTTGACTTTCATATCTCTCGATAAGGAACCTGTGGAAGGAGATGGGATCTGTGGTAGTGTGGGGTTCCCGTACGGTTTTGCGCGAGAATCTGACCACGATACCGGCGATGCCTAGATCAGGGTGACAAGGAAGATATGAGGTCATGACTATTACTAGCGGATTCGTGTGTATGTGTGCTGCATTGGATGTAGAACAAGCATATGCGGATAAGGGAAGGGTTTTCACTAGCCATTCAACGCTCGTCGCGCGGGTTTGTTGCAAAGTCTTGCGCTCCGTGAGAGACGCTAAGCGCGTTTAATTAGCGGCCAGCACTTCGGTCCGATTAACATGCAAGTTTGGTCGTGAACGTGTGAGCCCCGGGCTGCGCGCGTTATGTTCAACCATCACCAGTTCGCAGAGAAGTGCAATCGCCGCGTTCGTTCAGAGATAGCGCCCAGTCAACAGTGGCGGCGGCATGTTCGGATCGATCACTGCGCTGACCTCAGCACGATTTTGTCAGGAATTGCCCACGAGCTGACGAGCGCGACTCCGAGGACCGACAGGGACCGACGCGCGCACTGCACTTTGGTCTTGACCACCATCTGCCCGCATATCATATCGCCGACTTGAATCAGTTTCAAACTGAAAGCTGTGGCAGGCGGCGCAAGATATGGGCCGTCGTGGCGGAGACCTTGGGAACGGGTCTCCTCCATATTGTACCGTCAATCGCCGCATGCCGTGGTCGGAAGTCAAGCCCTACGTCGGATTTGCATTATTTCATGTCCAAATCGGCGAGCTTGTCAGCCCTCCGCAGACTCCGGGCACCTGATTATACCACGCCCATGGCATCAAGAGAGCATCTATCTGCACAAAGGTAGCCCATCTTTGCTGTCATCCGTATCTGGCATAGCCTCCATCATCAGTCCACGTATGGGCTTGCTTGACAAGCTCTCCACATACCAAATGCGCACGAGGTCAAATCAGAAGACTCGTTGGCAACGGACGTTTGTCTCTCTTGACCGTATTCAATACTGCGCAACACTGCTCAATCATGGTTGACCCGCATCCCATCTCTATAAACCTCAGCGAGCGCCTGAGGCATTGCTGAGGTTGACTTCTTCCCCTCCCTCTCCTCTTGCGGTAGCTGCTATGGCTGGTCCAGAGCAGCAGTTAATCTTACCGCTCGAAAGAGTCGCGTTACCGTTGCACATCGAAACATTCCTATATGGTACGCGCCAGTTTCTTTGCTCAGAATTGGTCACTCACTGATGACTCTGCCCCGCAGCATTATATGTCGTACTAATCACGTACCTTCTGATTCGCCCATGGTAAGTCTGAACAGACAGACATCGCAAGGAATGCTGGTAACACCATCACAGGGCCGCTCGCAGGACCGTAGCGCTGCCATTGGTCATAATCATCTCGACGTCGGTCATGTTCGTCATATTCTCGCTTTATTGGGCACTGGACATCTACCTCGTAACGGCCAAGTTCTATTATCTGCGCACGCCCGAACTGGTGGGTGTCCCCGGCATCCAGATACAACAAGGGTCTTGGAGGGGTGTGCCATCAACAGGGGGTCTTCCACCGCAATCCTTCCCTCTGGTTTACGTGCAGTGGGTTTCCCAACTTGTACTGGTATGCATCAGATTCATCTCCCACTATACCACACCATTCACGTCCCGCAGTTAGTATTGGGTGACTATGTGTCTCTCTGGCGAGCGTGGGCGATCTTTGGGAAGCCTAGGTGGCTCTACGTATCCCTTTTGAGCACCGCTGTGATCGAGAGCGGTACGCGTTTTCTTTTTAAACGTTGATCGAACTGAACACCGCTCAAAGCCATCTTCATCATGCTATTCATCACTACATCACCGGCATACTTCCCCACCTCGGCGGCGTTCGCCCGTGTATCAGCCAAGGCAAGGATACCCCTGACGTTTATCGGTTACTCTATGACTGGTGCGGCCCAGTTGGCGTCCACGTTGTTGATCGCCTACAAGGCTTGGTAAGATGGGGTTCTTCGTCTGGTCGTCTTGCTCAGAACTCAACAGGGCATATTGGAAGGATGTTCGGACAATCGTGAAATCTCGACACGTCGCTATACTGATTGTCGTGGTAGAGTCTGGGATCGTCTACTTTGTTTTACTGGTATGTATGAGAGATATCCCTTCAATACACCATGTTGTCTGAGCGAACGCACAGGCTCAGTATGGGTTTACGAGCTTCTTTGACCCGAAGAAGAGTACCTGGAGTGCGGCGGTCTTGAGTAGCTTTTACAGCGTGCCGCTCATCGTGCGTCATCACTTGTCGGACTTCATCAGCAGACTGATTGATAGTTGCAGGCTATGTACCCGACCTTGGTCGTCGTTCTTGTGGCTTCCCGACGCACCGTATTGGAAGAGGCGAGCGCTGAAGTGTCTGTGGGCGATATGCGTTTCGCGTCGAATAGACGCGAGAGCACAAGTCACGCAATCAGCGATGTCGCTCCCACAGTACTCACGCTCGTTCGCGTAAGCTCCGAAGAATATGAGCCCGACATGGATGGGGAATCGTACACCGCACACAGTGCTGTTGAATCTGGCGGCGGCGAATTATCAAGGACTGAAAAGGGGCTAGGTTCTCGCCCTCCTCTGTCAGGGTAGTCCACATTGCTTGCACAGATTCAGGAGCGGATTATACATGTACTTTCTCCTCAAATGTAGTGTGTGGCACGATATCGATATTGCCTCTATCAGCTGTGAGAAGGCCCCGCTCCGCGGCTGAGTCGTGCTGCTGGTTGATATGATCGTGTGAATTGCTCGGCTTGCGCTGGGCTATAGTATATCTCATCTGGCGCCCTGTCTGTCTAGACGCGCAAGGGAACATTTCCATGAGTGGAGTCGCAGCTGCTCTCGTCGTTGAGGTCAAGCCGCTGTCTGGCGCGCGGCGGTAACTCGGACCGATCAGGATCCGTGAGCGCGTGAGCGCGGTTGCGATGGCGCTTCGCTATGAGCCACCATATGCCTTGTCTGGACCTGTTCGCTAGCCCCCATCTGTCTCATCATACCTGGGGCGCAGATGCTACCTAGCCATGCGCTGCTCCCGAGCGAAGGCACGTTTGAGCAAGAACCGTCATCACAGTTCCCACTTCCAACACTTTTTAATCGAGACGCTTGAATTCGCCCGCTCATACCCATCCATCGCCACTCACAACAGCATCTCTCCAAGGGCGCGGTTGCGATACATCGCTTAGTGCATGAGGAGGGTTCTACTCTAGCCGCTCTTCAAGTTGAATTGTACGCCGGGGCCAGCCACCGCAGCGCCCGAAGGTCCATTCATCAGTCTGCGCACAAAGCTCATCAGCTAGTACGTGGCCCTGCGGCAGCGCTAATCTCGTATCTGCGCCTCTGTTGGCTCGGCTACGATAACAATGAACCTTCCTTACCGGAACGTCGTGAACTCGTGACAGCTGACACGTCGATGTCAGTTAAAGCCCTACTGTTATAGGCTCTGAGGCGCTACCGTGCTGTTCAGATCATGGCTCTCCCGCCTACGCCCTTCATAAGCCTCAGAACAAAATGCAGAACATCAGGGTTCTTCGTTTCATCCCTTTTTCTTCTAAGCGTTGAACGCTACCATGGCTGATCGAGCGGGTATCGAGGTCATCCAGGTCGAGAAACTTGCATTTTCTTTGCTTGGCGAGACATATATTTTCGGTGCGTTCTAGACTGTGTGCTTATGGGTCGGCGACTGACAGGAACCGATTGTAGCTCTATACGCGGTCCTCATAGGGTATCTTGTCGTTCGCCGACGGTAAGCGTTGCCGAACAGACTATGAAGAGCCAACCGAGTGACGCTGGGCAAATCAGGGCTGCTCGCAGGACCATTACTCTTCCCGTCTTCATCCTCGTTTTCACCCTCACCATGTTCATCGTCTACACATTGTACTGGACGCTGGATGTCTATCTTCTTTGGGTCAAGTATCAAGCGGTACTTCGATTGCCTCAGCTGAAGAGGGCCGCTACTCGTGCGCTCGCTACGCAGATGCACCTGAAGGGAGCGCCATCCACGGATGGACTTCCTGCGGAGTCCTATCCGGTCCTCTTCGTCCAATGGTCTTCCGGTTTGACGCTGGTCAGCATACACACTACCTCGCGTGTGCACCATCTGACCAGTCGAGACTAGATCGTGCTGGGCGACTTCGTATCGCTCTGGAGGGCATGGGTGATATTTGGAAAGCCTCGTTGGCTGTACGTACTCCTTGTATGCGCGGCTGCAACCGAGAGTCGTATGTACTGTCATCTCTTCGAGAATGGACGCTCTGAACCATCGACTACAGTTATCTTTGTCATGCTATTCATTAGCACAACGCCGGCATTCTTCGCAGTATCTCCCACATTCTTGCGAGCGACGTCCAAAATCCGGGTTCCTTTGACATTCTGCAGCTATTCTTCAGCCGGCCTTGCTCAACTTGGCTCAACATCTTTGATAGCTTACAAGGCTTGGTACGAGAGCTTCCCTCTCATTAGCCACCTGTGGCGAGGCTCATTATCGTTGGCAGGGCTCAATGGAGAGATGTGCGAGCGTTCATGCAAAGATCAACGATACCTCGCTCCGTCGCTGTGATGCTCATTGTCATTGAATCGGGTCTCGTCTACATAGCCTTGCTGGTGAGCGTTGCTTCTTACTTACTAGTGAGTATCATCTTAAGAAGTCATAGGCCTGGTACGGGTTCATCGATTTCTTCGGGAAAAAGACGTGGATCGTGGTGAGCACGTGTCGATTCTACAGCATTCCCCTCGTTGTGAGTCCACTTGTGCCACACGCCTACTGTGCGTGCTGACTAGTGAGATGCCAGGCAATGTACCCGACTCTGGTGATAGTTCTCGTGGCTTGTCGGCACTCCGTGTTGGAGCCTAGCGTCGCATCCACGAACTCTTTGGATGAGGTGCATCGCACAGGGCGCCCGACAGTTAGGCAGCAAGACACGAACCGTATCCGCTACCCTACCTTCGTCATTCCCCACAAGAACCTGGATGACTGGGAGATCGATCTTGACGGAGATTCGACGATGCGCCCCACGAGCGATGGTTCCACCGACGATGGACTAGCTCAGATGCGACACAAAGACGTGCCTCAAGCAGCGACGTCTACCGCCCCATCGAGCTCGTATCTCTCGATGGTCTGAAGGACATTTGATTGTGGACACTTCATGGGATTGGTTGAACTTTTGCTACATCTTCCTCACCGGGACGCTAGGCGTACCGTACCTACTTGCTTCCCGTTGCTACGTAGATTCATCTCCCAAGACGAGTTTCACTGAACGGGCATGGCTTGCAAATCTATATGATGCTAAAAGTACAATTGCGTGTGGGGGACATTGGATATGTAATGGGGCTCATGCGTGCACAGAGCTGTCCTGGATCTGCTGGCCGTCGATGACATCGTGCTTTGGCCTACCCTTCCCCTCGTCGCCGTTAACACCCCCGCCCATCGCCTCAGCATCTGCGTCCGACTTGGGCACCTTCGTGAAGTGCTCGATCGGCTCGCGCGTGTGCAGCTCGATCTCAGTGTCAATGTTCTACAGGTAGCAGTCAGCACATGCACGTGAAGAAGTGCGGTAGAGCAGCGTACCTGCGGCGGGCGATTGAAGAACTCGTCGTTCAGGCTGTGGTCCGTCGTCTCCGGGCGGCCAACCTCCTGATGGGTCTTCTTGAACTGAGCGTCCGAAGTGTTCTTCGTGCCGTGGTTCGTCATGATGATTGGTATAGAGCGAGGTGGGTAGAGACGTTCGTGAGTGTGAATTGGTTGTGGTGGTGAATGGTACTTCGCCTCGAGTTTCCGTCGCCGGTATATATACGTGCTGAGTCGTTACTCCAATACCCTCACATCTGTAGGGAGTGGACTGACGTCGCCTCGCCGCCGGAGACGTTCACGATGAAATCATAGGGAGCGCAATCGGAAGAGCAAACATCCGCGCCGCAAGACGCGGGATGGCTGTGGCGCGAACATTGATCGCTGCGCCGAGCAGGCAACTTCCATTTACGTGTCGATAACCTCGGACGGTCTGGAACCTTCGGCGAGAGTGGCGAATGTGCAAGAGCGCATACTTATACATTTCATTTACCAGAGCTACTGTACACGGTCATACGAATTTGACCCTATTCAAGGAATGACGGAATCACCAGTGACCGAAGACGCCACGCGGCTGGTAGGGCTCCTCAAGCGCCTTGATATCCTCGTCGCTCAGCTTGATGTTCACCGAGCCAATGAGCTCTTCCAAGTTCTTAAGGCTCGTCGTGCCGACAATGGGCGCCGTCGTCTTGGCCATGACCCACGCGAGGGAGACCTGCGCCATGCTCATGCCGATCTTCTTCGCCACCTCTTCAGTGCGGTTGACTACGGCGTTTGTGGCGGGCGCCTCGTATCCCTTCTGGAACTGATCGGTCTCCTTGCGTGTCGTGCTTTGCGACAGCGGGCGCGTAAGCACGCCGCGGGCAAGCGGAGACCACGGGATACAGCCCACTCCGAAGTGGTCGAGAGTCGGCTGCATCTCGCGCTCTTCCTCACGGTACGCTGGCGAGACGATGAGCAACATGGAGGGACAGGCATTATGAAGGGGACGCACCGAGATTGTAGTGGTTCTGCATGCTGATAAACGGCGTAAGCTTGTTCGCGATGGCATAGTTCTGCATAGCGTGGACTGTGGGCAGTCAGTGAAAGGTTCCCATTGCAAGAGCGAGATCGCGCACATTGCCAGGCATAGCAGCTGCTCATGCCGATGTACCGCACCTTGCCGCTCTGTACGACGTCGTGCAGAGCCTGCATGGTTTCTTCGATTGGGGTGTCATAGTCGAAGCGATGGCACTGAAGTACATCGATGTAGTCGAGGCCGAGGCGCTTCAACGAGTGGTCCACGCTCTCGAAAATGTGTTTGCGCGAGAGGCCGCGCTGGTTAACGTAGCCTGCCGCGTCGATCTCTGCGGGCGACATGCTATCGAGAAGCGGTCAGTCAAGTGCAGACGACACAGACACCGAACGATTGCCACTCACGCGAACGTCCCGAGCTTCATATCGCGCGCAACCGTGAAGTAGACCTTGCTAGAATCAAGGTTAGTGAGGTTCGTAGGGTGCATAGTTCCGAAGCTTACGTCAGAACGACGATCTCGTCGCGGTTCATGTTGAACTGCTTGATTGCCTTGCCCAGAATCTCCTCGCTACGACCGTTCGAGTACACGTTCGCGGTGTCGAACGCGTTGATGCCGTGGTCGTACGCGTACTTGATGTGCTTGAGCGACTCCTCCTCATCAAGCACCCAGCCCTGCCAGTCGGGCGTGCCGTACGACATGCAACCCAAGATGATCTGCTCGTCGTCAACACAAATCTGCGAGCGATCTTTCCAGTGCGGCATACCTTGGACACCTTCAACCCGGACTTGCCGAGACGAACTACAAGCGCAATCGGATCGGGAACGTCACGCTGGGCGCCTGTTCATTGGACGCACCGTAAGGCATGTTCTTGCGGGTGACTTCGGTGGCCATTGTGATCGATGTTGGGGAGGAGATGGTGGTCGAAGATGACTCCGGAGCGGCGAGCTTTTAAACTGCGATAGCAGTCTACGTTGGAATGCGATCCGCGACTCAGCGGGCCGCGGACGGCGACCCACATGTTCAATCGACGGGAAGCTACGACCCACACAGTGTGAAAGTCATCCACAGTTATCCACCGACCATCCGATGGATAGGGTAGGCTGTTGCCGTACTGAGGCAACACTCATAGTAGGACGTGCGTGGGAAAATGATATAGTCGATGAGGTGGACATAAGCAGACCCGACAAAAAGTCGCGTTTACTGGGATGTGTACACATGGGCGGCGTCAAGACCAACACCTAAGCGCACAGCGCCCACCGCGGAGGGAAGGAGTTTGACTGGCTGATGGAAGTCGAGAGCAAGTTACGAAGGAGCCTGACGTGCTCGACGTCCTCCGGACATATCGGCGCTGCGCGCGGTAGACGCGCCGCGCTCGTTCGCAGCTCGCGGCGATCTGCATCTGAGTTCCTAACCACGATCACGTCTCAATTGAAGCTGCCCGATGAAGCTCGCAGACAAGCTTGCTTCTGCGGATAAGCCGTTCTATACCTTTGAGTTCTTTCCGCCACGTACAGACCAGGTTGATATCGCCGTCTTGTCATGAAATCCTGCATGGCTTCTCAAAGCTCGAATACAGGGCTTCTCCAATCTATTACCCCGTATCGGCCGCTTAGCACAACTCAAGCCACAAGCTGTCGCTATCACCTGGGGCGCTGGAGGCTCGACGAAAGACCGCTCGCTTGATCTTGCTTCTCTCACGCAAAGAGAATATGGAATCGATACGGTGCTGCATCTGACATGTACGAACATGCAACAAGGTTTGGTGGACGACGTTCTGCGAGTACGTACTTCTACGCTTCGTACTCGTATGACGCTCTGATATACCACCTTTTAGGCAGCGAAGGCACTAGGCGTACAGAACATCATGGCGCTCAGAGGAGGTACGCCGCGTCGTTCAACTGATCTGGAGTACTTCAAGCTTAGTCGAGATAGACCCTCCTCGTGGCGAAGAATACTGGATGCCAGCAGATCCGCGCTTCAAGCGTGCTCGCGACCTCGTCTCATACATTCGCAGTACCCCAGAGTTCGCGGACCATTTCTCCATCGGCGTGGCAGGTCTCTCCTCCTTTCACCCACTTCCCATTTCGTCGCCGTAGCTCTTTCAGCGAGCCCTTACGTGTCCGTAAACAGGTTATCCGGACGGACATACGGACTCTGTCGTAAACACGATGTCGGAAGAAGAGGAGATCAAGTACCTCAAGGAGAAAGTGGATGCCGGCGCCGATTATATCGTGACACAACTGTTCTACGATGTGGATAACTTCTTGCGCTGGCTGAAGCGTATTCGTGATGCTGGTGCGCACACATAGCTGCGATGTCGTTTGTACTTGCTGAAGAGGCTTCAGGTATCACCGTACCCGTCATTCCAGGCATCATGCCTCTTCAGACCTATGCTTCATTCCAGAGGTTGACCAAGTTGACCGGCGCGCACATCCCCGCTGAATTGCACGCGCAACTTGAGCCGATCAAGGTACGCGTGCATAGCATCTACATGCTCCATCGGGTACTTATTCCGCCACATAGACTGACGACCAAAAAGTCAAGGACTCCGGTGTCTCACTTGCCATCTCCATGATCAAGCGACTGAACGAGTCCTCTGATGTTCGTGGCTTCCACTTCTGCACCCTCAATCTGGAGAAGAGCGTACAACGGATCCTAGACGCCCTTGGCTGGTCATCAGGCGCTTCGCGCGCGCAGAACAAGCTCATCACGGTACGTGGATATCTGATCTTAGTTTTGCTGTCTGTCAGAAGTGCTGACGACCCCAATAGGAACATGACGGCGCTCGCGGAGATCCTCAAAAGCCCTTCCTCTTGGTTACCCCCGCCGAAGCCGCCACCTCCCTCCAAGATTCCAAAGCACCAAAGGGCGAGCTTGGGAAGGGGGAAGTCGTAAACGCGAGCGCGTGGGATGAATTCCCGAATGGACGCTTCGGCGACGTCGCCTCTCCCGCGTTCGGCAACAGCAACCAATGGGGTGGCTACTCGTTCTCGAATCATAACCGAAACGTATGGGGCGCGCCGCGCTCGCTGGAGGATATTACGAACATCTTCCTCGCGTTCCTCAAGGGCGATATCAACGCATTCGCATTCTCGCCCGTGCCGCTGTCATCGGAGACGGCGCTTATCTTGCCACATCTGACGAAGCTCGCCGAACGAGGCATGTGGCCTGTTGGTAGTCAACCGGCGATTGATGGAGCGCGGTCGGACGACGAGACCGTCGGGTGGGGACCGAGTGGCGGCTACGTCTACCAAAAGGCCTTCGTTGAGTTCTTCTGTACGGACGACATGGCCGACGCGCTGGAGAAGAAGGTTGCGGAGCATGGACATGGAGTCGTGGACTTGTTGATGGCGCAAGCGGAAGGTGGAGAGGAGGAAGGCCATGGATTCGTCGAGCGCTTGCAGGGAGATCGCAACGCAGTAACATGGGGCGTGTTTCCTGCGCAAGAGATCGTGCAGAGTACAATGATAGAGTCAGAGAGCTTCCTATCATGGAAGGCGCGTCGCTTCCGTCCCCCACCAGAGTCTTCATGGAACTCACTGACCCATATAGGACGAAGCCTTTGCAACATGGTCTGCCTGGGCAGCGCTGTTCCCACCTGATGCACCCGAACGCACATTGCTGGAACGAGTTCGCAGAAAACGCTGGCTCGTCAACGTGACACATCATGACTACAAGGATGCTGATGCCCTATGGAGGTTCTTGCTCGATGATTGAGTAGTAGAAATGTGTCAATAGTAGCCGTAAAGTGTAATCATCACATAGTGTCTTATCTGTAGACACGCGGATCCTACGGAAGTTGAACTTCATCTACTCCTTCCTTTGGTATTGTTGACGTCGGTTTCTTGGCTGGGGATGCACGCTTATGATCGATGGCTGACAGTACAAGCGGTGACGGAAAGTCTTTGAACACTACCGCGGGGTGTCGTCCGCGTGGCCCCCGCGTGCCGCTGCTCGGACTGTTCAAACACTTCTGGTCACCGCTTGTAGAAGGCTAATGGGCACGATTCATTAAGGTATATTAAACTTCAGGCGATAAAGTATTAGGAAGCTGATACGCTAGGGGTAGGTGTGAGGAAATCCGCGTGTAACGGGGAACGATCTATATGGTGAAGAGTATTGGTGACGTGTTGAAAGGCGAGGTTTCGCATGACGATCTCGCTCTTCTCGACTGGGACCTCCGTCCAGAGTATGGCAACGTCGCTCTCCATCTTGGCATGATGTTCAGTGACGTGGTCATGTAAAGGAGAGAGGCATTCACCTTCGCAGCACACGCACGTAGCGCAATGCGCAGTTCAGAAGTGACCTTGGCGACAAGACGCTCGAGGTCGGCCATTGTGCCGTCTGCGACCATGGGAAATGCAGCAGGTGCGAGCAAGTTAAGTTGCTCGAGGAAAGATCCTTTCATCCGCTTCATGAACCCATCTCCGCGAGGAGTGGTCCGAGAGCTTGCGTACGCGTCGCGCAACCCGGCCTTAAGTTTGGCGGCCATATCGCGAGTTATAACCTTCTGGCCCTCGTTAAGCTCCGTTTGCGCAGCCTCCAGAGCCGCTAGTATGGCAAGTTTGGCGTTATCCTCTGCTCGCTTTGCAAACTCCTTAACCTTCCATGCAACCTTCAGCGCACGCATCTCGGCATCTTGTGTCGCCAATTTCCTGGCGGACTGCAAAGCGTCCGATACATGGTCGGTAAGTTCACGTCTGATCCGCGAATTGAGCCGTGTCGGGTTCTCTTGCGCGAAGACCTGCGCCCATGGAAGCGCGATGTCATCCCTGATTGGGGCGACAAAGCTCTTGTTCCAATCGCCACGAAACGCACCATCGCGGCGCATAACTTGATCAAAGAGTTTGGGAGCCAAGTTAGCCCTGGACGTCGCTTGTTACGATGAAATGTGACCTACCGGCTAAGAAAGTATTCCATCGTAGAAGATCTCCCAAAGTTCTGTACGTCTCTTCACATCTGTGTGCCGCCTAAGATGAAGATAAGCCACTGGTTAGACAAATCGGCGTGATGCGAGACAATGCACATTATCAGAAGCCTCATGTATGCGGTCAGCTAACGCTTGTAAAAACGCCCCCGTCAGCTCGACACCAAACTGATTCGCAATGTGCTCAAATCCCTATAACGAAGCTTTGAACACCCGGAACTATGCAAGACAAATCATGGAAGAAGCGTACTGCGTATGCTTGTGTACAGATCCCACGATCACCTATTCATTATTTAGACATGTCAAATGGCTCGGACGACACCGTTTAGCTCACCTAGGATACTCTCCTCCAGTGAAGCACTACTCAGCTTGATCTTCAAACGCGCTATGCACATGTCATATCGCTCTTCTTCGTTCGGAAGACCTACTCTGAACATGCTGGTCGAGTCGAGGAAGGAGCGTATGTGAAGCGTATGCGACCTCACGCGCTCCATGTATAGTCGGAGGGCTTTGCGTCTGTGTTGAACAACGAGCTCGTGGAGACGGTTGTGCAGAGTGACAATGCCGGCTTCATCACGACCACGAATTGGTGCCCATCCAGGGTCATCTGAGATACGGTTAGCCCAGCCACACGAGAAAGATGATACGGAAACAGAACCCACGCTGGATGACCCGATATGTCACAACACTCGTGCAAATGGCGACTGGGAGCGAACGGTTGTCGTGGTCATCGCCGGTGAGTGCAGAGATCGCATGAGCAAACTGTCGCGGCCAAACTTGTTCAATATTCTACGACACGAGGTCATGTGTCAGTCACGGTCACGGCACGCGCAGGCAGTAGCAGAGCTAGCCTCACCTCGAGCCTTTCAACAGCGGCCAAGCGATGTATCATTGGCCGTATTGGGATCTGCTGCTCCAGAAGATCTCTGAACTGCTTTTGGAGACCGTCGACGTACTCTTCATGGCTTTCAGCATCGTCACCTGTTGCTGTATCCATGCTACGTCCTAAGTCGAAACTGCCAGACGTATGACGCCTCTTGGAGGACGATTCGGCGCCATGAGGGGAGGGACGGCGCCGTTTGCGTGTATCGGCTATGAACGATGAACTCAATGCCGATCAAACAGAGCCCGCGCGATGAGCTTACTGCTGACCAATCTGGATTCTGCCTTTGTCGCCTTCTTGATGGCCCTGTCAAGCCTATCGATCTGTGTTTGAAGGCCCCGATATAGATCCTTGACCTTCTTGATCTCATCGTCGTCGCCCTGACGGGCCTTCGCGTACCGAAGAGCATTATCACCTTGCGTCGCTAGAGGGAGACTAAAATCAGCAGTCTGACCGGAGTAGATACACATGCACCTTACCCACGAGCGTCACATTGAAACCACTAGGATATGTCAGAGGGAAACAAGTTCATTATAGATCGAGGAGCGCACTTTTGATCTGCATTCACAGGAAACCGCCTCATCAGTAGGATTGCCCATCGAAAACCGGAGTCAAGCTAGAGTTCTCACCCACTATTTGACGCGTAGATTAGAACACATTTCAAAGACACGTCGGTGAATGCTCACTGATGATCTGCTTGATGCCTGTTGACACGGGACTTGCGCTATTGAAGAGTCCTGCGCGAGATAGTCAATGGCCTGTTTGTCGCTTACTCAAAAGAACGGACCAGAGTAGGCGTCGTTATCGCAGGCACGTGAAGCCAAAGAAGTTATAAGGATATGGTCCGCGTGAGCAAGATAATCCAGCGCCATCTGACTTCGAGCGGCATTGACGTCCCCAGTTCCAGGAAAATCAGTCAACTCGAGCTCCAAAAGGATATCGCTATCGCAGCCATACACAGCCAATTGCACCAAGGGCCAGAAATCAGGCTCCGGTCCGTCAATGTCCATCGGATCCAGGTCCGGATGACTAAGCCGCCTGACTTCTGTACGTAGTGCAAGGCTGAGCGCGTCTGCATCTTCCCCTGAGAAGCGGACCGTGGCGCCTAAACAGCGCCGTAGCCCTACGATATGTTGAATCAGGGCGTTGTTAGAGCACACGATACACATATGCACCTTGGTCCAGCGCGAGTATATCGTCCACGGTCGTCCCATCGCTGAACATGTCTTCGACGCCGGGATACACAGCTTCAAGCTACAGATTCAAGTGTATTCAGCAGTGTATCGCCCAACGTTTTGGACGACGCACCTTGTTCCAAGTCCGCTTATCCTCTAACTTAGTTCCCTCCACCCCAAGTTCCGGCAACGCCGCCACGAAGGCTTCAATCTCAGCGATCCAATCTTCTAACTTGATGAATTCCACCCGTCCCGTGGGAATCTCGCTGCTGCTGTAGACCACTTTTGACACAAACGACGTGACCGCATGCCCTTCTCCGTCCGCCGGTAGCAGATTGCCTGTCGAGTGAGATTCCCAGATGAGTGAAGCGGAGATGAACATGCTAATAGGAAAGCTGACGATTGATTAGGCAGTTGATGAGAGTGGACTTTCCACTCCCAGATGCTGCGCATAGCGTTGAGTGAGCGTGGCCTTCTTGTACGGCATATGAAGGCACGCATACCTCCGTATACTGCAACACGAAGAACAGGGAGGTCGGCGTCAATGAGGCTACATTGCAGAGAGCGGAGTTAGCGAACGAAATTGGAAGGCTTCCGCGCAATACTACAGCACTTACCTTGCTGCTGTCTCCCGCCATTCCTGGGCCCTGGTGGGCCAAACATTCTTGAACTCTTGCTGAACGTCCCGGAGGTCGCGGACGTAGTTCCTCAAACGGCTCATCTCATCCTCCATCCACTGGGGACTATTCACGTCTGCCGCGTTTGGCTCTTCGTCGTTGGACTCTTCCTCTTCCAGATCCTCCAACTCAATTTTGGGAGGAGGGTCAACATTGGGGTCTATGTCGTCGGCCACCGGGCCTATGAAGGCGGTATGTAAGTATCAACGACGTCTAAGCGACAGGACCACTGACCGCTTACGGCTGGACCGTCTTCATCAGCACGTGCCTCTGGCAAAGCATCATACTCCGCAGGTTCGGTCTTGATCAACATCCAGTATGACAACAGGCGCGCGGAAATGAAGGCGTGAGCGCTGAGCGTGAGTTGTCAAGGCTTCAACGTGGCCGGCGTGGCTTGCGGCCATCGGATCAGAACACCGCTGATTTCGGAACGGCAAGCCGGGCCACATAGCCGCAAGTCTAACCCCGAGCTTGCCTGGTCCGCGATTCTTGTGCGGGCAGTACTTTTGTCCCGGTAGTGTATGACACGAGGAGCTACAGCACTGCGGTTATCCTAGTATTCGACTGCACCTACAAGCTATGCCATGACGTCCTAGATCACGAGTAAGTATAAGGAGCCAATAACTTAATATCCAGTGAGGCGTGTACCATAAACGAGAGTACAAATGCAACAACCAAAACCTATGCAAATATCCGCCGACGCCTACTTCAAACTCTGACTAGCATGCTCCCAGCTCCCATCCGCACTCCCACTGCTCCCGCTCCCCACCGGACTGCGCTCATGCCCATGCGCGTCCTTCTCATCAACATCAGGCTCATCCCTATACGTCCCGCTCCCCCTCCTCAACCCCGGCGTCCCAGCATTACTCCCCTCCTCATCCTCCAAAAAGCTATCATGGTACCCCAGCCCCACATGGCTCGCGCTCCCCGCCGGCCTCAACCGGCTCCTCTCATCAGCCTCATCATCATCATCGCTCGCCTCGCCGAATGCATCGTACAGCTCCTTCGTCCCGCGCGGGCGGCCGGAGCCTACGGCGCCCATAGCGAGCGCGTCGTCCGGCACGGCGGAGTAGGAGGACGAGAGCGTGCGGCGCCGGCGCCGGAGGAGGAAGAAGACGCCGATGCAGAGCGCGAAGAGGACGAGGAGCGCGAGCGCGCCGAAGAGCCATTTTTGGGAGGAGACGAGCGTGGACATGCCGCTGAACCAGCCTTCGTCGGGCGTGGGCGTCATCGTGGGCGCGGCGCTCTCGGTAGGCTTGCCCTCCAGATCTTCCTCGCTGCCCTTGTCGTCTGAAGACGACGACGAGCCGCTCTCGAAGGCGGGCTTGTCGGCTTCGCCCGGCGCGGAACCGTGGTCGCCTGGGAGATGATCCGTGGGCTTCGGGTGCGTCTTGGTGTTGCTCGGGTCGTCGGGTTTGGTGGGCGTGGGTTTGACTTGGGGGAGGAGAGTGGGGAATAGGGAGAGCTCGTATTCGGAGGTCTTTGTTGGGTCGATTGTGGAGCCGAAGAGGGAAAGTTGCCAGCCGAGGAATTTACCCGAGGCGGCTTCGGCGGCGGTGTCGCCTACGCGGATTGTCCAGTCACCTAGCGGGTTCTCGCCCCTATACAGAGAGTCCAGTTAGAATGACGAATGATGCGATGAGGAGGGTGAGGCTAACCAGTGCTTGACAGACATAAACCTCCAGCCAGGATATCCAGTATCAGCCTTATCCGACCTCCTGCTCGCCGCAAGAATGCTCTTGACGCCGTTGGGACTAACAACCTCAACCTCCACGCTCCCCCTATTCGGATGCGTAATCCAAACTCGAACCGTAACATGCTCCAACGCCTCGAAATTGCCCTTATCCAGATCCTCCTGCGTGACCGTGATCGTATGCTGCAGTCCACCGGGCACGATGGTCTGCCCGCCGGCCATGTTGCCGACGATGTCGCAGGTGCCGGAGGAGATCTGCACGGCGGGCATCTCGATCCATGTTTGGGGCTTGACGAGAGGCCAGTCCTGCGCGGCGGTTACGAGGGCATAGCCGTTGAGCCGGCCGTAGCCGTATTTGTAGCTGAACATGCGCCCCGTGGCGGTCTTTTCCCAGTCGGGGTCTTCGGGGTTGATCACTTCGGCGGTTTGGACGGTGAGGTGTTGAATGTCGCGCCAGGTAAGGTCGGGGCTGGTGCGAAGGTCAGACTAGAACTGGTGGAGGGAGATGAGGATGGCTTACCGAACTCCTAAAGCGAGGGCGTAAACGCCGACTGCGTTAGGTGCAGCGGCGGACGTGCCGCCGTGGCTCTCCGTACACTTGTTCTCGCCCTTGTCCGTGGTGACCTGCAACATAGTTGTCAGCGACAGCATACATTGTAGCAAGATGAAAGACGAACGATGTGATTGCCGCTTCCAGAGCTGTACGCAACGACCATATTCGCCGCGCACGACTCGGAATAATAAGGGTGCAAACCCTTATAATCCACCGCCGCAACCGTGACGGAGTATATGCTGTTCGTATACCCATCAAAGTTACACTGATCGCCAAATCCAGCCCCATTCCCGCTCGCGAACACGAACACGCTCCCCTTGCCCTCCCGTCCATTCTGAATCCCATTGATCATAGCCCTCTCGATGAGATAACTGGGCGCCTCCATGCTCTTGCCGTCGTCCGGAGGGCCCCACGAGCACGAGTAGATGGCCGTCTCCTTGTAGTTGTGGTTCAAGGCGGCTGCTTCGTCTATGTCGGAGATCGGGCCGGAGAGGATGCGCACGCCTGAGATCTTGGAGTTGTAGGCGATTCCGAGGCCGCAGGCGTCGTTTTTGCCGGCGCCGATTTGGCCGGCACAGCGCGTGCCGTGGGTGTCGTCGAATAGTTTGGGTGTCGGGAGGTCCTCGTGGTCGTTGTAGTCGTACGAACCGGGCGCGTACTATACATCCATCCTTACATTAGCGCAGAGTTCAAAGCCGTGGGGACATGGGGAACTTACGAAGTTATCCTTCAGATCTGCGCTGGTATAATCCAAACCGTCGTCCACGAGCGCGGATATGACGCCTTCGCCCGTGATGCCCATCTCCCACAGGCGCGAGACATTCATCATATGCTCCGGAAACTCGTCGTTCACCAGATGCCACTGTTTCCCGAATATCGGGTCGTGGACGTCCAATTGGCTCGCGACGTCCGCGCTCTTCTGGCCCGTCGGGGTATCGGGCCGGATGGGCGGCGGGGCGCGCTTGACGCGTTGGCGCGGTTCTTGCAGGGCGAGGTAGCGGACTGCCGGATGCGGTGGAGTTGTGCTTCGACGGCGTAGGTGTTCCGAAGAGCGCGCGGTCTTGTCGGCCCGCACTAGCCAGGTATCGCGGAGCTCGCCAGCGCGCTCGACGACGTCCACACCCAATGTCCGCGCGACCTCCTCCAGCGAGCTCCCATGTCGCGGTTCATGCTCAAGCACATAATAATCATATACGTCCTCCTGTCGTTTATGCGGTCTGTGCGTAGCAGCATTTGCAGAAACAATATCCAAGGCTAAGAGTAAGGTCAAAGGTAAGAGCCGCATGGCGGCGTGGTGAGAAGAAGCGAAAAGGTCCAAGAAACGAACGACGGGAAACGGAGGGTGTTGGCGGGCGGTCGCGATGAGAAGCGCGAAACGGGGTTCGTGGAGGCCGATTTGTCAGCCATCAAGGCGCGCGCGCAGCACTGCCTGCCCTTGATTGCGACGTCTCAACGATCTGAGTCGGATCTCAGACATATGATGCCAATTAGTCTTTCTACATAGGCGCTGCGTTATTCTCGAACATCAGGATGTGCATACATGAGGAAAAGGAAATATATTATTTGAGTAAGTATATCATATCCATACGTGGATCGGTAACCGAAGAGAACCCCCAAATGAAGAAGAGCATGAGTATGCATCATATGCAGTGCTTAGAGCTGAGTTACTAGTCATCTTGAAACGCGACGACTTTCATCGGTGGCGCCGGCGGCTAGACACTTGATGGGAAGTTGTGAGAAAAAAAAAGTATGAGCCCTTTCAGAGAGGCGATGCACCTCTGCCCGCAAGGGCTGTACACAGGCTAATATCCTCGTATTTTGCACATCCGTGCTAGCCAGCATGGCTCTCTGTAGTACGCAAAGTCAGTAGAGAATCATTGAACTGTGTAGGACTTGGATCTTACAGTAAAGGATGCATCCGCCTGGTCCAATCGCTTGAGTAGGTTCTGCAGTTCGGACGAGTGTCGCTTAGCGCGTATGAACCGCACGAGTACGCGTTGGCGCGCGAGACCTTCCATGTCCTGGTGCACAGCCTGCATATCCCTTTGGGATGGTCAGTGCGAATATTCGAACAGGATAAGCGGAAGACCTTACTCGGCTAGTACGCGGATGGCGTCTTGAGTGATAGGCGAAAGCATCGTCACGTCGGGCACCGCGCGTACAAGCGAGGCAGCAAACACGTCAATTTGGGTGTATATCTCGCGGACTTGTTCCTTGTTGCTCGATACGGCCTGCGGCAACGTTGAGTGCGTGCGAGAAGAAATAATCAAGTGAGCCTACATCGACCTGCGTCATGATGAAGAGCAGTCCACCGACGACACTCTTGAGAGGCGGGAACGCATCGGCAGATTGGGCAAGCCCTTCGAGACTCAGAAGGAGAATGTCCTTCGTCATCTTCTTAGACACCTTCGGACGGCGGCGTAGGGGTTGTACACTGATACTCCCAGGCGACTCGGCCACGACGGTCGGCGAAATCATGGCGAGAGCCGTGGGCGCTGGTTGGACGGCGGGCCCTTCAATGGCTCGGGTAGAGCGGTCACGCTTGGCAACGTGAAGAGCACGTTGAACGAATAGAGTCCCTCCAGCGCGAAGACGTCTGTATGCGAGCAAGGTGAGGTTCGGCATCGTCTTCGAGGTCGTGTAGTGAGATCGATGTAAAGCAGGTCGGCAATAGAGCAGAGTCGTGAGACGACGAGAGTGAGGATGGTGCGTGGTATGGGCAAGCACAGTACGAGCTGGCGTGCAGCCGTCGAACAGACGCTCGATGCTGTGGACCTACACCCGAGGACAACAGCTCGTTGACTTCTCCTCGCGCGCGTGTACAGCCCGCTCGGAAATGAAAATCAGGACAGATACCGCTATCGACGGTGCATAGCGGATGCGCTACCATATAAAACCTGATTTTCCTGAGATAGCATGCGCACTGGGACTACTAAAAGGTTCTGCTTAGTGCGTAGCGTTCAGGTCGCATCCTGCAAGTTCGAGGTCAAGTCGCCCACGCTGCGGCGCTCAAGCCCATGCGCGGGAATTGATGGCAGACGCGATCACATGAGCTACGCTTGACGTGCGGTCTCACTGTTCGTGGAACCCTGATTGGCACTCTGAGTGGATGTAGAACCGGTTCGAGCCACGAAAGATACAGACTGGCTATCGAGAAAGACGAGGCCTAGACACGTGGGAGTATGAGAAAGTTCGCTGGAGAACAAGCTATAGAGAAATGAGGTGCGAAAACTACGGCAGAAGAGTGATGACGAGTGGATGATGTTTTTGGTATATTCTAGCTTTTATCAATGTTTTCGAGCAGTTTCCGTTTTCAGGGAGAAGGACATGGGGGAAAATGAGGCATGGCATCTGCTAGATGGACGGCGAGGACACGCAAGGATCTTTTTGGGATATATCGGCTTTATCGATGTTTTTGGGTTTTCACGTTTTCGGAAGGAGTGGACCAAGTAGGCGAGTGGGAGCGAAGCAAGATGAAATGCAACCGCAGCCACGGTTATCGCAGTATCGGCTGAAACAGGCGTTGCGCTCGCGTCATCATTCTGCTTTGAACGATTGCCGCCCATCGCGAATACCGCCACCCCGTGGTTGGCTCACTTGGGGCGAACCTAAAACAGACACAATCAGATGGCTGCTTATTATGCATGCCGATATCGCAAAGCGTACCTTGTTGGAAGCCAGTGTCACAGCGAGGGAACGGGTCAGGGTAGATAGTCGGTGTATATCTTCCCGTAACGGTTCAACACACGCTAGTATTTTCGTAGTCTTCGTGTCCGCATTGATCAACATACTTCTCTAAAAATAGAAGGCGTATGGGCGAGATCTGCGTACATAGCACTTCACAAAGCACATACTGTGAAAGCCGCGTTAATCTGTTCAAGCCGTTTCGTGAAGTCCTGTAGTTTCTCTGAGTCCCGTTGGGCGCGTATGAAGCGTAAGAGCTTGTTATGGCCCGCCATGTTGACCATATCCTTGCCTAGAGCCTCCAAGTCCCTGTGGAGATGGATTAGCGAAGCAGAGACCAATTGATCCAGGAGTGGAGACATAGGCTTACTCAGCCAGTATGCGAATGGCCTGTTGGGCCGAGGGCGAGAGCTCATCCGAAGCAGGGTCGAGCTTGCGGATGATATCGTAGACTAGGACATGAAACTCGTAAATCGCCTCTACGTTCTTGGAGACCAGCTTTTACATCGAGTGACGTGAGCTTCATGACATGTGGAACTGATCAATGACTTGCCTGGGCTTGCTTGAGGAGGAACGCCAGACCGCTGACGACGCTCTTGAGCGGCGGAAATGCGTCGGCGGATGCGGCGAAAGCATCTAGAGACAACAACATCGCGTCCTTGATGTTCGAAGCGGTCCCTCCAAGCTGGCGAACGTGGTGAACGACATTATTTGTGGACTTAGAGCGCGTTCTCCCGTCAAAGAACTTGGACCCAGATACGCGTTTCGCGTACTCGAGAGAAGTGTTTATATAAGCGGTATATCTATCAGGAACTTGGGTGGGAACTGGGTCAGGATTCTTGTACGATCGGGGTGCGCGCAATGTCAACTGGAACACCCTAGGGCGGATCTGCCTGGTCGCGAGGAAGTTGTCGTCCAACATGGCCTTGTATAGGACGACCAAGCGAGGAGGGACTGAAGATGCACTGCAGAGGTGGGTTATATAGAGGTGCATATCCGAGGATCGACGTCCTCGGGTGGCTGTGTGACCTCAGCGCCCTTGCAGGACCACTTTCAAAAGACGCCAGCGCTCATATAACCTGAAAATGGATAAGTAGCTTATCTGATGCGAAAGGTGATGACGGAAGATAAGCGGAAAGGGCTCGCGCGTGTCACGCTCCAGTGAAGAACGGGGCAATGTAAAGAGATACAGTACATAACAAGAAGAGAGCAAGTACATAACGTATGCAAACAGGTGGGGGAAGTTGACGGGGTGGTGTCTAGCTGTCCAACAGACGCAGCTTTGTATTGTTCGCGACCCGCATCCACACGTCCATATCTTCATACTACGATCCCGCATCAGTTTCATCCCTGACATCGCCATGAAGATACGTCCACATACCTCAAGGATCGTCTTCATGAGCGCAGCCTCCGTGAAGCCCAACCCAATCACACGCTGCCTGACATCAACGAGGCTAACCGTATCCTCCTCCTCATCCTCCGCATCGCTATCCACGTCCATATCCCTCTCCCTCCCGGGGCCTCTGCCCATCCTGCGTTGCCTCTTCGGCCTCCGCCCACCAGCCGGCTTTGTAAGAAGATCGCGTATGACACGGTATATCTTGCTCGTCTCGCTCCGGTCTGCACCGCGCCCCTCATCCTCTTCCTCATCCGCAAGCGACTCTTTGGAGACAGTCATCAACCGTAACGCCTCGTCCACATCGTGCACCAGCACCGTATCGGCGAACCGCAACCTCGCAAGCGCTTGAGACAGGCGCAACACACCCAGGAGCGTTCGGACGGAGGTGTATCCTTCGGCTTTACCGGCTGCCTCGTCGTCTTTGCTTTGTTTGCGGAGTCGGACGTAAGCGTCGACGACGTATTGCGATACATCTGCGGGCACGGTTGGACGACGGCGGCGCGCTTGGGCGATATAGTGCCGCATCAGACCCGGCTCGACCGGGTCAAAGTCGAGTTGCGGGTGTTCGCCGTGCATATGAACATAAGTCACATGCCGCGCAAGCATCTCGTCGTCCGCCCTGCTCGGCTTATCCAGTATCAAAAACATCAAATCGAAACGCGACAGCAGCGCCGCGGGGAGGTTGATGTTTTCCACGGGCGAGACCTTGGTGTTGTAGCGCCCGTAGAGCGGGTTGGCCGCGGCGAGGATGGAGGTGCGCGCGTTGAGGGTGGTGGAGATGCCGGCTTTGGAGATGGAGATGGTTTGTTGCTCCATTACTTCGTGGATCGCGGTGCGGTCTGCGTCTTCCATTTTGTCGAATTCGTCGATGCAGCAGATGCCGTTGTCGGCGAGGACCAGGGCGCCGCCCTCTGCAAGCCATGTATCAGCGTCTGCGGGTAAACCGCGAAGGACGGAGAAGGCGTACCCAGGACCATCTCGTCCGTGACGGGGTCGCGCATGACGGCGGCTGTCAGACCGACGCCTGACGAACCCTTGCCGGTGGTGTACACCCCCCGCGGCGCCACCTTCGAGATGTACTTCAACAGCTGCGACTTGGCCACACCGGGATCGCCCATCAAACAAACGTTCAAATCTCCCCTGATCATCATCCCGTCCCCCGTCGTCTTCGTCACACCGCCCACAAGCAAAAGCAACAACGCCTTCTTAACGTCCACATGCCCATAGATCTCCGGCGCGATACTATGCGCGAGTTTATTGTACAGCGCCGGATCCATCTTGAGCTCCTCGATCTGCGCTTCGATTTCGGGCGTGAGCTCCATCTCGGTATATTGCTTTTTGAGTTGGTAGATGTGGTGCGCTTCGAGGTAGGTGTCTGTGAGAAGGCCGGCGCGGATGGCTTGGAAGCCGGTGTAGGGGACGGGCAGGAAGGCGCCGCCAATGTGGATTACGTCGCCTGGGGAGACGGTGCGGGTGAGGTTGCCGGAGACGTGGACGGTCATGGAGCGCGGGATGTGGCCGACGGGGACTTGGTCTGCCTGTAACACGCACATAAGCGTATCAGCCTCACTGCGAACCCCAAAGTTGAAGTATGATAGATACGCACCATCTCCTGAATCTTGACCTCCTGGAACGGACTAAACCTGCTCGCCCTGGTCTGCATATGCAGACTCCCATGAATCCCATTCTTCTTGCACTCCGCCTCATTTTGGCAGTCCGTGATCGGCGTGAACTGCTTGTTCGAGATCTCTTGGAAGGTTTCGCTGCCGCATGCGTCGCACGTGTAGGCGTTGACAAGGAGGAGAGGTTTGACTTCCGATACGCGCGTGACGATGCCGCGGACGGTGATGAGTTTGCCGAGGTAGGCGCCTTTGACGTCGCGCACGGCCATTGCTACGTCTGAGAGGAGCGGTTTGAAGTACAGGTTGCTGTTGATCAAGGGTCAGACTTCATTCAGTATAGACTTGGCGAGGAACGACGACGTACTATCTCCGTACGAGATGCGCGGGGAATAGGTTCTGCGTCTGGTCCTCGCTCTCCAGCTCGGCGTTACGGTTGGCGCGTTGATGAAGAACAACGTCGATGACGTCGTCGGACTCGGAGAGGTCTTTGGTGGGCTGTGGCATGATCGAGTCGACGACTTCGTTGAAAAGCCGGACGTAGCGCCGGACGTTGTGCTTGATGCGCGCCACTAGCTCAGCGACGGTCTTCTCGTACTGTATCATGTAATGAGTAAATGTACAAGTATATCTAGATGAAGGGCGAACCTTGGAGATGTCCTCGAGCTCGATGACCAGCATCTGCTGCTCGCGGTTCGCTATCCGTTGCTATCCACACTGGTCAATAAACGCACTGCATAAACAAGATAAAGAGTACGCACCAGCTGAGACATGTATTTATGTCCCCTGTACCTCGCCGCAGGCCCCTCATCATCCTCCAGATCCATATGCGCCAACCCATCCTCAAAGTCCCCGCTTGTTCCCAGATAGTTCTCCAAGAAATTCGTGATTTTCTCTACACAATACTCCATCAGTATCCATATTCTCATTTGCAGCGGGAGAAAGGTTACGCACGCTTCTCGTCGAGGTAGTCGACGCCGATATCGACGACGGCGAGGGACATAGTGGTGGTCAGAGGTTGAATTTGGCCGAGTTGGGAAACACGTTCAACAAAGACGCGTCTCTGAACGGTCACGCAGACGCGTCTTGTCACACGCGCACACCACAACAGCGTCTCGCGCTCAAGTTTGCTTTCAACGGCCACACCGGCCCGTCCATCCTCTTCTTGGCTTAGTCGTTTTGGTCATGTTCAAGCGCAAGGCTTTTGTTGAGCTAGTCCGGCGCGTACGGCCAAGGCGTGGAGGCTCGGAGGGTGAAAATGACGCGGGTTCGTCGTCGGTTGCGTCGCCGAGTACTAGGAAGCAGCCCGTGGTCGAGCTTGCCGGGGGATCTCGCGTAAGTAACACATTTACTAGCTCGAGAAGCGCCGAATACGACCTGATACTTTATGTAGCGCTCTGGCTTAAACTCCATGCGATTCGAGGTCGCGTCTGCGGCAGGTGACTCGGCCGAAGACGAAGATGAGGCCGCGCCCGCCTCGGACGCCGAAATGCTCGATTCTGGCGCTGAGCAGGACACGCAAGTCGTCGAGGAGTCCGACGAGGAAGTTGCTTCTAGTCTGCCTCTATCTGCGCGTCATCCTACGCCTGGACCGTCCAGTTCTCGCAGTCTGTCCCGTCGGCGAAGCTCTGTGCGCCTCTTCTCGTGTGATCCTTGTGTTTGACGGCTGACTAAGTTGCACAGATCCCGTTCGTGTCGGTGCCGTCTCGTCGGAGCTCATTACGGACTCGACAGCCTACGGAGGATTATGTTGACGATGATGTACTAGCATTTATCTCCTCTGAGTGCATGCATGTTCTTAAGAACGTAACGCAGGTTGTGATGAACGACAACTCAGCCGTAATGAGCCGAAGCACAGGTCAGTGCAAGTCGTAGTGTCTTCGCTTGCTCTTATGCTGAACTCGCTACGTGTCTGTCTACAGGATTGTTGACGTACGTATTGCATATTCCTATATGCGTCCAATCCCTTGAACCGAAACATTCTCAGCCCTCGCATAACGAAGACGCCGAGCTCTTCAGTTTGCCCTCCGACAAACGAGGACGAAGATGGTTAGTTCGGCTTTGCACCTTATTATTCTCGTATTTGTGATCTCAAGTCGTCCATAGAAGAACCGCCTGCGCAGTACGAAGCTCCCGACGACGAGATCGTGGAGTCGGAGGAGCTGGTCAACATGCTCAAAGAGTTCAAAGAAGACGCCTCCGAATCTGACGAGGAGTCGGACGACGATGACGATGACGACCCGGACGACCGCCCTGTTCGATTCCTCGACGACTTTGCGCTCTACGACTCCTCAACGCTCGGCATGGAAGATTTCTGGCGCCTGGCACTTGAGTCTCAGGATGATGCGTTGGCGGGACGGGGAATCGTTGCATCGGGTATCGTCAGTCCTCGACCGCGCGTGGACGATGATGGCGAGGAGATTGAGACGGGCTTTGACTCTGACGAGGCTCCGCGTGTACGGCTTACCGGTATCTTGGAAATCGACTATCTATGGTGGTACAAAGATACAGAAACGCTGGACACGTACGTGGTTCAACATTATATGCTTTCCACATACACTCAGGCTGACAACATTCTTGTAGCGATATATGGATCCGCACGAACCACGCGTGGTACCTCCTCCGTTCGCCTTGTGAAGCGTACCGGCCCTTCATGCAATCATTCGCTCTCGCGCACGGTATCGTCTACGAGTTGGCCGAATACGCTCTAAAACATACTCGCGCGTGGATGTCGGCGTTTCTCGACGAAGTCGACAGAGTGCATGGGGAGCACGAGACTTATTTAACAAGAAAGCAGTGCGAGGATGCGTTCAAGGTATGCATATCTGCCCTGCCGTCGTAGGGATCTGGCATGTGAAGCTGATACTTTTGATCGAAGGATGTACGCGTTCTGCACATGATCGACAATCTACGATCGGACGCCCCGCCGATCCGCAAGACGACCATATTCCGCCGCCTCGAAACGGCTCCCGCCCCTACTGGCAGCGCACCGCCCTCACGCGCCATATCAACCTATTCAGGCGCAGCAACAGACTACACAGGCGACGAAGACGAGTCCACCTCCCTCTCCGCCTCCACCTCAAAACGCCCTCGCGTCCGGCGCAAATCCTCCTCCCGCAACCCCGAACGCGCGATCCTCGACGAGGACAAGGACAAGAAGACGGTGCTTATGCCGATCATAGCCGCAACGGCGCAGACGATGCGGCATCTGAAGTTTAAGAGTGTGAAGGCGGTCAGGGAGAGGCAGGCGGAGGTGTTGAAGAAGCAGGGGAAGAAGACGAGGGTGCATGAGTTCGATCCGGAGAGGATCGTTTGGGGACGGAGGATCATGAGGGACGACGAGGGTGTGGGAGTTTATGAGTGGGTGGATATTGATGGGGTTAGGTATAAGGTACGTGTTTCTGATCAGCGTAATGTGGACTTAAACTGAACGAGGTTTGACGGTGCAGCCCGGTGATTTTGTTATGGTTCAGCCTGGAGAGGACGGGAAGGCGACTCGCGCCAAGGCCGGCGAGACGGTGCATACGACGAACGCTCTAGGCCATACGAACTGGCAAGTCCCCCCTCCTTCTCATTTTGACGTGCATACACTTGCTCATAGACCACTACCAACACAGGTTCGCGCGCATAGTCTACCTCCACGACGGTGGCAACAAAAAGGGCTTCAAGTTCCATGCGCAATGGCTCACACATTCCTCCAAGACGATGCTCCAAGAGTTTTCGCACCCCAACGAGCTCTTGTGGCTGAAGGAATGCGAAGACTTGGTGCTTGCCTCGATCATCCAGAAGATCGACGTGAAGGTGTTACCGGTTAAAGGCGCTGTGGGAGAGGAGTCGAGCGTGGGTCATCTACCCGACGATCATTTCTTTCACCGGTGCGGGTTCCGTTGCTATGCACGCGCTATGCATCTACTGATACTGTTTCTAAGGCATCTATACTACGACGAGGATCTGGTAGCATGGGCCGATCTCCCATCCGGCATCGCCACAAAAGCGCTCGAGACATGCGACCCGCATAAGCAGTGCATCCCCTGCGGTCTCCACGAGCTCGACGACCAGCACGAAGCCCTCACCGTACTCGACGACGACTCAGCGTTCGAGACTGGCGGCGTGCAGTACCACCGTCTGGAGTGCGTGTACCTGTACAACGAGAAGGACCCGAACGACGCATTCCAGCTTGCGCAGGTGCTCGAGTGGAGGTGGAAAGATCCGCCGAAGTCGAAGAGCAAGAAGAAGAAGGGACCGGTTTTTACGCTTACGGTCAAGTACTTCTGTCGGCACGATGATGTGGTTGCTAAGGAGCGGCGGGCGGGGAAGGAGGCGGATGATTGGAGTACAGATGAGGTATGCGCATTGAATGTATCGTCCCGTTGAAAGCACGGTACTAATCATGACCCAACAGCGACACATCTTCCTGACAGGCCGCGAAGAAGAAGTCAACGCCGACCGCGTCGCAGGCAAGTTCTTCGTCCGCCGCCGCGAACCCCAGAACAGAGACTGGCTCATCGATAACCCCGACGTCTTCTACTGCACGCACACGACGGATCTCAACGGTAAAGACGTGCAGTCGTCTGATGAGCTCGAGGAGCTGTTGCCGCGCGTCAAGTTTGAGAGGTGTGAGGGGTGCTTTGATGGGATGATGCAGCGCAATAAGAAGTTGAGGTCGTTGCCGGCTTTGAAGGGCGTTGAGATCTTTGCTGGTGAGTTGCGATTTGTGTGCGTTGCATGGATGAGTTGTGTGCTGAATGAGCGTACGTAGGCGCGGGTGGATTCTCTGAGGGGATGAAAAGGATGGTCGATACAACCCATTTCATTGAATACTCGCCGAGCTGCGCGAAGACGCTTCAGTGAGTCACTGAGGTTCGTGCGCCCAAATTGACCGTCATGCTGAACTATGTTCAGAGCCAATCACCCCGATGCTGTCGTGTACAACTACGACTGCAACGTCGTCCTGCAGCGGGAGATCGACGTCTCGGAGGGAAAAGAAAGCGAGCCGCTGTATGGCCCTGACGGATCAGAGCTTCCCATGCTTCCCGAGCCCGGTGACGTGGACATTATCTATGGCGGTAATTGCCAAATGTCTTGATCACTACGATGCCTCTCTAATGCACGTTACTGCAGGACCGCCCTGTCAGTCGTTCTCCAAAGCCAACCATAGCAAGGTGGGTCTCCTCCTCTTTTGTCCTCGCAAACATGACCTCGAACGTCCCTACAGAAAGCCGACGACCCTCGGTCAATGCTGGCTCTCGTCCTCTTGTCTTACGTTGAAAGGCTCCAACCAACCTACGTGATCATCGAGAACGTCGTCGGATTCGCTGAGCACAAAGCAGAGCTCGAAGACGGACGCATCGTCGACAACGCGATGCTCAAAGTCGTACCGCGCTGCGCGCTAGCGCTCGGGTGCGTGAGCATCCCCGTCGGCCGATGATCCTCCTCCCTGATAGGCGCCCGCCCATATTCGAACAGATATCAAGTCCATGTCAGGGTACTGCAAGCGGCACAATACGGTGTCGCACAGGGACGTCGACGCGTTATTATCATCATGGCGAAGCGCGGTGTGCCGCTGCCTCAGCATCCTCTGCAGACTCATGTACATGAGCCGCCTCAACGGGTGAAGTTACCGACTGGCGTAGCGCTACGCGGGGTTTCTCGGCTGGCACACGGTTACTTGACCGAGGCTTCGCGGGCGGCGTACTGCGACAAGGCGCCGTCTGCCGCCCCGCACCGGAAGGTGACTGTTGAACAGGCAGTCGGCGATCTGGTAAGAGCTGCTTTCACTCCCTTCGGATTCAATATATTGACCGACGTTACGCTCCCATAGCCTGAATTTCATTGGTGAGGTTCTACAACATGCCAGAGTGTTCAGCGCAAGTCTGATTATCATTCCAACAGGCGGCGTCCGGGATACGAGCTGAAGATCACCAGCGCTCAGCGACAGGAAGAGGCGAACTTGCGCGCCCGAGGTATCCCCGTCATCGATGCCATCACGCCTGGGAACGGTCTGCCTGTGGTCGTTGGGTTCACCGAGTCCGCTCCGTACGGCGACATCCCGAGGTCCTTGTATCAGCGTAGTCTGCGCTCGGAGGCTCCGCTCGCGGACGACGACGACGGCTCGACGGCAGACACTGAACCCTTGGTGTCGATGCATTACACGAAGTCCTTTAGCGCGGCCACTATCGAGCGCGTTACTGCCATTCCCATGGTTGCCGAGGCTAATTGGAAAGGTGAAGCCTGTTTCCTCCCTCTCCATTCAAGCGCCTGCTGATGCTGATCTCGTTTTTCAGATCTTCCGAGCAACTTGCCGCTCAAGATCGGCGAGAAAGCTAGAGAGCGCAATGCGAAACCTTCCAAGGGAACCCTGCGCCGGCTGCCTGCAGACGGCGTGTTTGCGACTTCGATGACTAATTCGTATCCTCTCTCCAAGACAGGCGCGGCGTTGCACTACAATGTGAGTGCGCCTTGACCGTCTTTGGAATGATATGAGCTGAATGGATGATAGCAACGCCGCATCATCACCGTCCGCGAATATGCGCGCGCTCAGGGTTTCCCTGACGCCTATCAACTCTGTTCCGTCAATGAGCGCCCGGTCACCATCGTAGCAGACGTGCGTTTGCTCGTGTCTCTTCTCAACGCTGCTTCGGATCGTTGACCTTCACACGCAGCAACAGCGCCAGGTCGGCAATGCAGTGCCGGTTCCTCTCGCGCGCGCTATCGGCGAACAAGCTCTGAGACCCGCCGTCCTTGCTTGGCACGAGCAGCAGGCTCGCGAAGAGCGAGATGAAGACGATGGTACACCCGAAATTTAGGAATCTATCTATCCATGCTGCTGAAGTATACCCGTCACATTCCTGTCATCACTAACATTGTACGCCTGGGTCCTGCTGTACTATGCTCGTCTGTCGATATTGTTGTCGCATTGCTTTGCTATTTGTTGTCCACATACTTGTACACCTTTGCGATACCCTTGCCACCATATCATTCCCCTCTCTTGCTTACAGCTGTTCCCGAAAACCTTGGGAATGAGCGCGTTTTTTTGCGCGCGCGAACGAAGTGAGTTCGCGCCGAAAAAGGAAAGCCTCACCCGATTGGGAAGGACCACGCGCGACCGCCACTCGCCGGCCGCTACGATTTCCGCGTGTGGCCCTCGTCGTCCTCCTCAGACTCTTTATGTAATGGACAATTCTTCAGGAGTCGACCCTCCAGTAGCCGGAATAAGCGGGTTATTGATGTGCCAAGGAAGCTCAGAGCAAGCACGCGACATGCACGCTCGAGTCCGGACACGCAGCAGCCCACATTGCGACGCCGGGCAGGATATGAGCGCTTGAGCACTCGTTCGGTGGTCAAAGCTGTGTATCGTAAGCTAGTCCATGTAAAGGGATCACAGTGTAAGTACGGGGTAATAGAACTATAGTATACTGGAGGGCCACACGCGGAAATCGTAACAG
>UWZB01000778.1:393046-416850 GCA_900536885.1 Peniophora sp. CBMAI 1063
ATTTCCGCGTGTGGCCCTCCAGTATACTATAGTTCTATTACCCCGTACTTACACTGTGATCCCTTTACATGGACTAGCTTACGATACACAGCTTTGACCACCGAACGAGTGCTCAAGCGCTCATATCCTGCCCGGCGTCGCAATGTGGGCTGCTGCGTGTCCGGACTCGAGCGTGCATGTCGCGTGCTTGCTCTGAGCTTCCTTGGCACATCAATAACCCGCTTATTCCGGCTACTGGAGGGTCGACTCCTGAAGAATTGTCCATTACATAAAGAGTCTGAGGAGGACGACGAGGGCCACACGCGGAAATCGTAGCGGCCGGCGAGTGGCGGTCGCGCGTGGTCCTTCCCAATCGGGTGAGGCTTTCCTTTTTCGGCGCGAACTCACTTCGTTCGCGCGCGCAAAAAAACGCGCTCATTCCCAAGGTTTTCGGGAACAGCTGTAAGCGCCCATTAGCAGTAGTTTTCTGATGTACTTAGGCGCCGTGGTGCTAGCTCAAAATTGCGTCTCGCGCGGGACACAGCTTCATGTCCTTCTCTTGATGTCCTTCTCCTAGCGGGATGGAAAGGGCATGCGCCTCGACCCGCGCTTGCACTCGCCGAGCGAGCCTGAAAGCGATACCCTGGCCGGGGCCACAACAGGCGAAAGGCGCGTCCTATAAGGGGTCACAAACGCGTCTTGTCACGCGCGCACCACAACAGCGTCTCAGCTCCGCGCGCGCTCCAGTTCTTGTTTTGAACGGCCACCACTACCGATCACCAGGCTCTCCGCGTCCTTGACTTCAACTGCTGTAATACCATGTCTAAACGTCTATATGTGGATCTACCGGTCAGGCGGGTGAGGCGGAAGCTCGCGGACAACGATGGCGAGGAGGAAGAGGATGCCGATGTTGGAGCTTCGACGTCTGTCGTGTCCAGGACCGGGCAACGCGCATTTGTTGACCTCGTGAAGGGATATCATGTACGCGTGTAGTTGATCTACTCTTAGTGCTTTACTCATAGGTTGTTATAGGAAACGAGTATAACCTCTGTGCAGTTCGACGCGGAGTCCGCCACAGAGAACAGCGATGTTGAAACCGCGCCTGATACTAGTATGCCGGACCCCGGCGCCGAAGAGGACGACGCGCAGACTTCCCATGACTTCAATGCAGATCACAGATCCTCTCGCTCAATGCCTTCGCGCCTCCCTACGCCCGCGCCTCCGTTGAGGCGCAGGAGATCCTCAGTAAGAGGTTTCTACGTTGGTCTCGGACGGAGACTGATGTGCGCCTCGAAGGTTTACGTGGATCTTCCCCCGCTACCACGAGCCATTCTAAAGCAAACCCAGAGTCACTCTGATGAAGATGTATATTATGTTCATAACCTCACGTAATGCATGGTTTTGAGCGTATCTAGGTCGTACTGGATGATGATTCCGCCATTGTAGACCGAAGGACAGGTCAGTTTCACGGATTATCGATCTTAGCTACATGTGGCGTTGAACTGAGACACTCTGTACTTCATCATAGGCCTTGCAACGTACGTAGGGCGCGAGTCTTCTACATGCATACTGTTGGTGTTCTCACATATGTAGGCCTCGCAAAACGAAGACGCCCAGCTTGTCGGTCGCATCACCGCCCGACGACGAAGAAGAAGGTACAATTCAACTCTTCTAGTATGCAATAACTTCGCTTTGCTCACGAATAACGGAATCAGAGGTACTGCTCGAGTACGACCCGCCAGTAACCGAGGCGCCTGAAACTGAGGAGCTTGTCGACATGCTCGACGAGATCAATGCAGATGCTGAGGAGGACGAGGAAGACAAGAAGTCCGACCTCCCCATCCGCATTCTCGACAATTTTGCAATTTACCAGGCTGATTCGTCCGTCATGGAGGATTTCTTCTCCGTCGCCCTCGAGTCCGAGCGTCAGCTTCAGAAACGGCAACTCTTGGCTTCAGGTATCGTCAGTCCTCAACCAAGGAAGGACGAGAATGACGAAGAGATTGAGATCGACTTTGACCCGGAAGACATGCCACGGATACAGCTGACGGAGATCCTCGAGATCGACTTTCTCTGGTGGTACGACGAAGATGAAAGGCTGGACCCGTGAGTTTCTCACCGAGTGCTCGTCAACGGTAGCTATTGAGCGCTAACTAAGCTCATCGTAGTGATATATGGATCCGAACTTCCCATGCGTGGTACATTCTCCGCGACGCACATCCTTCGTACAGACCCTACATGCGGCCTTTCTCCCTCGCACATTACGTGATATACGTCATGACCAAATATGCCCTGAAGCACCCCCGAGTGACGCTAGATACTTTCCTACTCGAGGTTGATTCTGATGAGTTGGGCGTACTCTACGACGATCAGGCAGACGACCAGCCACTCACGCGTGAAGAATGCGAAAGGGCTCTCCAGGTACACTATAAACTCTACTAGTTATTCCCTCAGCCCTGACATTGACCCAATCCCCGTTCCAGGATGCACGTGTACTCCAGCTCTTCGATAAGCTACGTGATGAAATCAGACCGCTGAACAAGAATACGCTCTTCCGTGAGCTCAGGACACGCTCTCGATCTCGTTCGCGCTCACGAGCGCGCTCTGTCGCCTCATCCGCCCCTGCCAACTCCGATGCAGAGAGCACTCTCGAGTCTGCTTCCGACCGCGGTCGTAAACGCAAAAGACCCTCCCTCAAGCGACGGCGCTCGTCCAACAAGAACCCCGAGCTAGAGACTTTGAGGACGAAGCCAGGCCAGCACACAGTACTGACGCCTATCGTCAGTGAAATCGCGCAGCAACTACGGCACTTAAAGCTCAGACGCGCAGAGAGCGTCATGAGCGTTCGAGATAGGGGGCGGTCGAGTTCCAGACCGGTTTCGAGGCGAAGGAGCAGTACGATCCACGAGAGCAATCCGGAGAAGATCATCTGGGGACGGTGTGTGGCTCAAGAGGACGGGACGAGCTACTATGACTCTGTTCGGATCGATGGGGTTAAGTACAAGGTGGACTCTTCTCACGTTACAAGAGTATTGAGATGCGCTGATCACATTCAAGCCCGGGGATCTGGTTATGCTCGAACCTGGTGCGGATCCCAAGAAAACGCGCGAGCAAGCCGCGAAGACCGTTCATACCACGAACTTGCTAGCCCACAAGAACTGGTCAGCAAGCGTCTCTTGCGTTCTGTGCTCCTTACTCACCTTGTGTAAGGTTCGCTCAAATTGTCTGCTTACATGACGATGGCGGGCGTGCCCCTAGTTTCCACGCGCGCTGGTTCGCGCATTCGTCCAAGACACTGCTTCAAGAGTTCTCTCATCCCAACGAACTATTCTGGCTCAAGGAGTGCTCGGACTGCGAGCTCACCTCCATCTTACAAAAATGCGAACTTGATGTCTTGCCGAAGAGAGGCGAGGTAGGCGAAGAACCACCTGCAGAGGGTGACAGGGCGCTGCCCCCTGACCACTTCTTTCACCGGTACGTAATCGCTCTCCATGAGTCCGCCTTGAAGCCGATTCGCAACCGTATAGGAATTTGTACTACGACGAGGACGGGATCGCGTGGTCCAGCCTCTCGTCAACTATCATTCAGAAGGCTCTCGACCTATGCCCGCCGCATCGACAATGCATATCCTGTGGCCTAGACGAACTCGATGAGCAACATGATGCCATCACTCTCCTCAGCGATAACCGAGGCTTCATTTCAAGCGGTATTGAATATCATGAGCATGAATGCGTCTATCTGTACGGCAAGGACGATCCGAACAGCGTTTTCGATCTGGCGCAGATTGTGGATTGGAAGAGTGCTGCCCTTAAGAAAAAGAAGCGGGCTGATGAAACGCTGAAACTGACACTTACCGTCCGGTACTTTCATCGGAGAGATGATCTGACGAAGAAAGAGAGATTAGCCGGGCTGGAGGGTGATCAATGGAAGATGGACGAGGTACGCTATTTGCAGCCCCGTGCTTTCTCTCGGTATTCAGACGTGTCCCTTGCAGCGCCACATCTTCCTGACCGGCCGTCAAGAGGAAATCAGCTCCGATCGTCTTGCTGGCAAGTTCTATCTACGTCGCCGCGAACCCAAGGACAAGAATTGGCTCCTTGACAACCCTGACGTATTCTACTGCACCCTTGAATCGGCCCTCGCCGGTAAAGACGTCGAGCGCCGCAAGGAACTCCATGAGATCCCAAAGAACACACTTGAGCGATGCGAAGATTGCTTCAATGCTATGATGCAGCGCGACGAGCGACTAGGGAGGGTGGCGCACTTGAACGGTCTTGAAATCTTCGCTGGTAAGCACTTCTATGCTCATTTCAGCATGTCCTCCCACTGAACCTGTCATTGCATGCAGGAGGCGGCGGTCTATCTGAGGGCGCCAAATCCATGATCGATACTCGTTGGGTCATTGAGTACTCATTGGCCTGTGCGCGGACGTTGGGGTTTGTGCTGCTCTTCGCGTGTGTTGAGAATCGCGCTCACGAATGTTCAGGGCGAATCACCCCGACGCCGTCATCTTTAATCAGGACTGCAACAAAGTCTTGCAGTATAACATTGACTTCCTGGATGGCTGTAATCCCGACCCCTTACTCGATAGTGACGGAAATGAACTCCCACCGCTGCCTGGGCGCGGAGAAGTCGACATCATTTTCGGAGGTCCGTTCCCAGAGTGTGACAGTGTACGAGCATCTGCTTATTTTATATGGAATGGTAGGCCCGCCTTGTCAGTCCTTCTCCAAGGCGAATCACTATAAGGTGTGTGTCCTCTCGGCTCCTTTCATACGTGCGTTAGCTGAGGTCATGTCTAGAAGGATGATGATCCGAGGTTGGTGGAATGTCCTACACTATCCTAACTGGACTCAATACGAGCACTTGCAGATCGATGCTCGCGCTAGTTCTTCTCTCGTATGCCGAACTACTCGAACCCGATTACATCATCATCGAAAACGTACTTGGCTTCGTTGAACATAAGACTACGCTTCAGGACGGTCGAGAGGTCCCTGCCGGAATGGTCAAGATAGTGGTACGCATCGGGCTGGCGCTAGGGTGAGCGATCGCATGCACCTTCCATATGGCCCCTCTACTAACGTCATTCGAAGGTTCCAAGTCCATGCTCGAGTGATGCAAGCCGCACAGCACGGTGTGCCCCAAGGGCGCCGGCGGTTCATCATCATCATGGCACGTCGGGGACTACCACTTCCTCAGCATCCTCTTCCCACCCACGTCTACAAAGCTGCTCAGAGGGTTCATTTGCCGACTGGGCAGACTCTGCGCGGTCTATCGCGTGCCACCGATGGCTTTTTGACCGAGAGCGCGCGCTCAGCGTACTATGACCAATATACATCCGCCGCGCCGCATCATACAATCACTGTTGAACAGGCGACTGGTGACCTCGTATGTTTCCCGTCTCAATATTGCCACCTGCTCAGATGTTGATATCTTTTCATAGCCAATGTTCCACTGGTGTGTTGTCATCATACTCGTCGTGCAGTATTTGTTCTCATCATTCGTAGGGAACGGCCCGGTGAGGAGATCGTCGTGTCGGATGCCGACCGTCAACTTGAGGAAGATGATCGGGCATCGGGCATACCGGTCATGGACGCCATCTCGTCGAGGCGATACAACGAGTCTAGGTTTGTCGGGTTTGCTGAACCCGAAAAGTACGGCGATGTTCCGAGATCGATGTACCAACATGCTGTGCGCTCAACCTCTGGCCGCGTCGACATGCACTACACGATGCCGTATCCCGTCAAGACCGTCGAGCGGGTGACCGCCGTCCCAATGTGGCCACGCGCAAACTGGCGCAGTGAGTTGAGATTCTGCTGCTTGGGATTCTCTTCTATTCGTATTGACGGAGCTTGCCCATAGATCTTCCGGAGGGACTGCCTGCTCGAGTCAGGGGTAAAAAAAGCCGCAAGCCCCCGAATAACAAGATGTTGATGCGGGTCCCTGCCGACGACGTCTTCGCCACGTCCATGACGGAGGCCAAACCATTGTCCCAGACTGGATCGGCGCTCCACTACAGCGTGTGTATAACTTATTTTGCCGTGTGCCACAGGGACTCAGCATGATGTAGCAACGACGGACTATGACTGTACGCGAAGCCGCTCGCGCACAAGGATTCCCAGACGACTATATCTTTTGCGCGCGTTCAGAGGACAGTAGTCCACGCCACACCGTCGAAGATGTAAGTACAATCCATGCATCTCATTGATAAGGGCTTCCTGTTGACGATATGTATAGCAACAACGTCAGATCGGCAACGCTGTACCTGTGCCTCTCGCACGCGCTTTGGCAGAGCAATGTTTACGGCCAGCTCTTCTTACTCGCCACGAACAAGAGGGTCTCGGTAGTAGCGACGAGGGGAGCCCAGGGTTCTAAGGATCCCGCCACAGTCATTGTTGTACAGTCATGTGCTTGCGTGTATGTAAGATCTGTCCGTGTTCTTAGTGTTTCTTGCGCGCCTCTTGCCTTCGGAATGTACATTCTAGCTTGTGTTCCCATCAGTCATTTGTATACTTCTCATCTCGAGGGGCCGATACGTGTACTATAGCGTAATTCGAAGAATTACAACGATATCGAAGCTGAAGCAGACTACTGAATTAGGCCCATGAAGCATAGCAAATTACTCGCTACGCATGCACAGCTAAGTATTAATCGTCACTCCAGGCACCGGGAACCATGACACCGTCCATACCATCCTCGCATAGTGGGGATCCTAGCTCGCGCAGTAGTCCACACGAGCGTTCGTCCAACATAGCACCCCAAGATAGAAGCACCTCGATGATCTCCTCGTCGTGGAACATGAACGGCCACACCATCGCGTTCCGTTTGCGCTCGAGTAGAAGGGAAAGCGGTGTATATCCGCCGATCGTTGTGGATGCGTTGACATCAGCGCCGTGCTGTATCAGAAGCTCGACAATCTCGACACCAGCGGCACGACCAGTATATGCTGCAGCGTGCAATGGCGTCCATTCATGTTCCCATCGGTGTCCGTATAGTGACGTATGCGGCGATGGCAAGGCATCTGCATTGGCATCGCTGCCATGTGCGAGAAGGAGCTGCACCTGCTGTACGTGCCCGAGCTCCGAGGCCATCGAGAGCGGCGACATACCGCCCGATAAGCGTTTTCGCGCGTCTATCCCTGTCTCGAGCATAATCTCGAGGACTCTAGAGTTCCCGCCGAGTATTGCGTAGTGAAGTGTCCCGTCCATGACAGAAGATAGATCGTGGGAGACTGATATCTGGACGGCGAAGAGCAGTTCGAAGATGTCTTCTTGTCCGCTTTGAGCCGCGAGCTCAAGCGGCGTAAGACCCGCGTTGGACCGTACATTGACGTCCGCATTATGTTGCAAGAGCATCTCGACGAGCTGGTAGTTGACTTGCCGCACTGCGGTATCCAACGGTGTTGCGGAGAAGATCTTGCATAGCGGTCGATTGATGTCGATACCCAGCCCGACAAGCATCTGCGCAACATCTGCATTGGACATTATAATCGCGATGTGCAATGCAACCGCCTGAAGTGCTTCAGACGCATTCACGATCGCCTTGTGATCGAGCAGTAGATCCAACACATCGGGTTGCATTGACATCAGTGCACAGGCGAAGGGAGTCACATCATCAAGAGTAGCGGCATCGACGCTCGCTCCGCGTTGCAGCAGAAGTTCTGCTACGCGAGCATGTCCATTCCAGCAGGCGAGATGCAATGCTGTGAACCCGGACACGTCGCAACTGTTGACGTCCAGACCGGCGTCGAGGATGCCGGATGCTACTTTATAATGTCCGTTCTCGGCAGCCGCCAGAAGAACGTGGCGATCCGGCGCCGGGCCAGTGAACGTCAAGCTGAGGTTGGAATAGCTCAGGGATTCGGATGATCGAATATGGGTGCGAAAGCGGCGGAACTCCTTGATTTGTGTCGCCCAGACCATGGTGGTAGGCTGTTCAGTGCCGTAGGTGAGGTTGGCAGAGTCAGGATGCCTTAGCGCGCCTCTACAGGCCGAGGCAGGGCGCAGTCCAGAGGAGGCGGGGAGCGCTGCCGGTCTGGATCGAGCAGGGAGAAACCCGCGGTCGCGCACAGCAATGCTTTTGGAGCTGTCTGCCGCGCTTTGATGACCAGGAGGCAGAACCTCTGGGAGGAACACAGCCACGCTAAGCGCCCTATGGCAGTTCATACTGTCCCACGATTGTTAGTGTATGTCACACATATGTAAGGTGGTGTGCCTCACCACGTAGCCTGAGCCCGGTAGGTGTCCCCGACGTTGTCAAAGTGGCATACTGGACAGGTAATGCCGAGTCTGGCCAAGTTGAAGACGACCCGTTCCACGATGATGGCCATCTCAATCTCCACCCCGGGGTGAACGAGTGAGCCCCAGCCCGCGGCATCAACACACGCGGAGCCGCTTGAGAGATCATATTTATGCGCGTCGACGAACCAGCGACCTTCTGTGCAGGAAAACAGATTGACAAGCGTAGCGTGAAAGACCTGGAGAATGGTGAGTGCATGCGCAATGAGAGATCGCATGCGACACGAACATCATAACTTCCGCAAAGCTCATACGGAAGTGTGAGCCGCCGACCGAGAGCGTCGAGGAGCGTGATGGTATTGCCCGTTGGGTATGCGACGTCTTGTGGTAGTGTAAGGGTGCGTGATTCTGGTGATCGTAACAAGATGCAGATGGCAACCAGAAGAAGCGCCGTGGGCACGAGGTGGTCGTACGGTCCATGCATGGCGCATACAGCAGCACACAGTACGGCGACCGTGGCAGTCCTACTGTCCACCCAATGTGGGACATGGTCGAATAAGTGTTGCACCAGTGCGGGGTCATCTCTACGGGTACGAGAAGCGATGGGCAGCCGGGCCCGCACCGCAGTCTCGCTCTTTACAACGTGGGAAAGCGTAGAATCGCGTGCGACGAGAACCTCGAGCTGGCTCAACAGTTGTGTCCTGAAGCGCGCTGCACCATCCCTGAATACAGATGAGATGTTGATCAGTACGGGTTGAAATACGATGGAACATGGCATGACGTACGTGTTGGAGAGGACAAGCAGCGCTGTCAAACGCTGAGTCGCCATCGCGAGCTCCTCGCGCGCTGTCTGCGTATCTTCATGTTGCGTGAAATGCCACTTGACCTTAATCCACTGCCGTTTCAACTTGATGCGAGAGGCTTCTCCGGTGACATGATCCTCGCCGAGCACAGAGAACTGGGCAATGCGCTCAAACGCGCGCTGGACGTCGCGCCCACATTGGTCGACCTTGCGGACGATCTCGTCGCTGAGGGCCTTGTCCGCGCAGTTCACAGCGATACGGGCCGCGATGGTGAGCATGGTATGCAGTCCGTGCAGCTCCTCGGTGAAGGAACGATATTGAAAGGCGGAGCCGCGGATATCGTTGAGCGCGCGTGCGATGTCGAGGATGAATGATGCTACGGCGATGATGTCCCCCACGGCGTTGCAAGTGATTGCAACCATTGCGAGTCGAGACTGGGGGAAAGATACAATGGAGAGGGCGGAGTCGAGACAAGATCTGCCGTGCGCGGTCGTCGCGGCAGAAGGGTTATATCCGCACGAGACTAAGCGCCGAGGACAGTCCTCCTAGGACACATGCCTGGAGCCATTTGAAGTCCGCTTGGCGCCTCAACGCGAGTAGTAGGTACAGTTGATACACGGCACAATCGATCTGTAAGAGCCGCGTTGAGATGCTGTAGATTCCTCGATCCGCATCTTGACGTTGGGATCTCGATACCGCATGGCGGAAGGTTTGGTGGAAGCTTTCCAATCCTAGCAGCATGGCGATTTAGGGTACTGCACATTCGAGCTGAGGACTGAGTGGCGGTCTTCACCCTTTGATATGCCGGACTCGCGCGCTAGCGCTCCTAGTATCTGGTGCGTGGCATGATCACGCCGTATCCGCACGAAGAGACGAGGGTGCCCCCATAGTGGAATGCGTCACTGCGAGTGCGGCAATCTTGTGTCAGTCGATGCTACATCGCTGGCAGTGGGCGGGGTAGCTCACCTAGTCTCCTTCGCAGCCTTAATCACTTAGCTCACTTCTTGAGCTGGAGCACCCGCGTGTGCGAGGGAGGGCGGTGGAATTCCGGGACGGCCCTGGCGTCTTCCATTACTGCTGTGGCCATCACTCGGAGATCGAGATTTTGTCGAGACTCAGTACGAGCGAGCGAGCGTGCATTGAGGTTTGAATCGAGCACCCCACGTACGGGCCGGCCAACGAACCGCACTTATACTAGCAGGTGTTTGTTGTCGTCTGCGGAAATGTGGGTCGCAAATGGCCTCAAGAGCTCGTACAGGATACAGCCAATCGTCATGAGTATATATTCGTGGGCCGGCAAGCAAGGGGCGCTCCGTGGAGCGCGGACTTGCCCAGTAGAAGATGAAGGCGAGAACCAACTCGACACTTGTCCTTTATCCGAACCGATCTTTCTTCCCAGCTAGCGTGGGCGGGTTATGGACACAAATAGCAGACCTTCTTCCGGTCCCTGTCGATTAGTGGTCAAATCATCACGTTGTGGTCCATCCAATTCCGTGAAGCCGGGAGCTCGAATCTCCCCAGGGACATGATGATTTGAATCTCGTTTTTCCTGGACCTTTTTTCATGCCGGCGACGGCAACTTGACGATCATCATTCTCTACAGCTTTCAAACCTCAAAGCATCGTGTCTGTAGACGCTCAGAATGACGTCGAAAGAGAGTCGCGGTCTTTTGGCTCGCGAGTGGGAGTGAGAACGCGTTGCGAGAGGTTTCCGGAGTCCATTTAACATTCGTCGTATCGGTTCAATAGTGGTAGAACGGGTATGCTATTCTAAAGGCCTTATACTGCCTGCCACGGGTGGCTCACGAGCTGCTGAACGGCCAAAAGCGCCTGATACCGCACGTCGGCATCGGCATGCGCCATAAGCTCCATCACGCGCGTCTTTGCGCCCAGATCCGTCAACACCCTGCACCACGCACACACACAGTCAGCCCACCGTCCCACATAAATGATCAAGAAGTAGGGGAGACACTTACTTCTTGCCGGGCTGATAATACTTAACATACTGCCCCAAATCATGGCACCCCACCGCCAACACCAGACTCTCACGTCCTTCCATAACCAACCCCACAAGCCTCCTCAGCGCGCGCCCGTCCCCCTCGCCCAGCCGCACGGCATTCTCCTTCCAGAACCCCTCGCTCTCGTGCACCGGGCTCCACGAAAGGTGTCCCGACTCGAGCTCGGAGGTGTAGTGGTCCCACGTCGTGAGCGAGTCGAAGGCGGACGTGAGGGTCGCGATGAGGTAGGACAGGTCGGCGGGGATGTCGGGGTCGGTGTATTTGCGCGATGAGAGGTTGGTGAGGAAGGGGAGGGCGGAGGATGTGAGGAGGGAGGGGAGGTTGGAGGTGGGGGCTTTGCTGACGAGGTTCTACCGGCATCGTTAGTGTGGAGGGATGAGGTGAGGAGGGGAGGGGAGGGGGGCGTACGCTGAAGGTCGCGATGATAACGCGGATGACTTTTTCCTTCACTGCGGCCTTGGCGACGTCGACGAAGAGCGGGATGATGTCGAACTTCCTGCAAACGTATCCGCGTCAGATGCTATGATCACGAATGAGGAGGACGTGGGGATGGCGCACTTGTTGATCTGCTGCGCGATGTTCTGCTCGAACGAGAGCAGCCAGAAGCAGAAGCCGACCTGGTAGCTCATCTGCGGGCCCGGCTTGGACTTCAGGATGTCCACGAGCCTACACATCCGCACGCGTCAGCGCGTCCACGACCCATAGTACACAGAGATACGCACCCGGAGATGATCCCGGGATTAGCCCACACAGCCTGCCGCACCTCCGGCCGCGGGAGCAGCGACTCGAGGCATTGGACCGCGACGTCGCGTTTGTTGGATGATGGGCTTTGGACGAATGAGGACAGTGAGTGCAGGAGGGGCAGGAGGACGTTTGTGCCCAGTGCGTTCGGCTCTGAGCTGTGTGATCCCGGTCAGTGGACTGGACTAGCGCGTGGAGAGTGGGAGGGAGGGATGTACCCGAGGAGGACGGTGAGGATCTGCGCGGATTTGAGGAGCACGAAGTCGTCTTGCGTTTCAAATGCGCTAGGGTGTGGTGTTAGATATGTGTAGGAGGGGTGGAGTGTGTAGGGTACAGTACCGGAGCAGAGGCGTATACGGCAACTCCGGGTCCGTCTCCGCCGTACGCGTAAACAGCGGTATCCGCTCGTCGTGATCTGCCCGCCCCAATATCCCAGTCAGCACCTTCCTCTCCCACATCTACCAATCCCAATGAGTCGACTCGTAGTACGCACCGGTGAGCGCATCGGCGATCATGACGAGCACCCACTGCATCGTGTCCACCCGCTGCAGCTTCTTCAGCAGCCGGAGGTACAGCAGCGCGTAGGCCGGCCCGTCGCTCAGCAATATGCCCTCGGTCTTGGCGCGCGATTGGCGCTCGACGCGTTTGATGAGCGCGAGCTCGTCGGGCGTTATTAGGCCCGCGCGTTGGTAGCCCTGCTCTGCTCCATCAGTTATGCTGTTTCTACGATATTGTGGGATGTGGGAATGAGGGGGGGAGGGGGACGCACGGGCCAGGGCACCTCCTTCGCGCGGATCTTGGCGGACTGGTCATCGACGAATGTGTTCGAGAGCAGCGTTATCTGCGACATGGTCGTGAGGAGGGTGAGGGCCTCGGGCGCGGAGGCGGAGGCGCCGGGGCGGATGTTGCGGTATGGGACGTCAGTGCACGTGCGTGTTCGCACGGTGGTTTGGCTTGGATTGGGTGGCTCGATGTTCGTGGCGCGCGTACGCGGGCTGATGCAGATGTACTCGGGGATTTTATGAGTTTGTGGTATACAGTAGCAGTTACATTCCGCATAGCAAACAGTGGTATCGGTACAAATACATCTAATCACGAAACCCACACCTCCCCAACAACATCCCACTCCCGCACAACCCGCGGCCCTCCCCCGCCCTCCTTCCCCTCCCTCCCTTCTTTCCCGTCAGTCACATCCTCAACCACCAAAACCCGCACCCCGCCGACCTGCACGAGCCCGCGTCGCACAGGCATCCAGCTCATCTCGAACTCGGCCCAGCCGGGCTTGCCTTCTTCGAGCGTTAGAGGGGGTAGAATTTGGACGGACGGGCCGAGCGGCTGGGCGGAGGACGGGCTGGGTCCGGGTGCGTATGCGGATCCAGGACCAGGTGTGGTCGTTGAAGTGGAAGTCGAAGAGGTGGATTTGGGAGGAGGGAGCAACGAAAGCGCAGATCCACCTTCGGACGCGAACCCCGCCCTCGCAAAATCAGCCGACACTGGACCCCGATCCTCAGCCACACCCGCGCCATTGCCCACGGGCAACGACATCGCCCTCGTAAGCTGCACCGACCCCGCCGATCCCGATCCCAGCTGCCCGTGCGTCGGTCTTGGGCTCTTGGCGAGCGAGATCGAGCTCGAGTTCGGCGATCTCGCTGGTACTGTGGTCGAGAGAGGACGTGGAGGCGGGGCGGACGGTGTGGGGAGGACGTGTTGGACTGCGAGCGTTATTGTGCGACGACCGAGGGATGCGGGGGACAGCGCGCCGAGCGCGAAGCGCAGGTTAAGCGGCGTATCGGTCGACGCCTCGCGCGGCGCATCGAGCGACACCAGCTCGAGCTCAAGCGGCTCGACCGGCGCAACAGGAACCGGCGTAGGCCCACCCACACTCACAGCAGTCGTACTCGACGCCGTCCCGGGCGTGCCAGGCCGGGGCGATATCGACATCGTGCGCGAGCGCGGCGATGCAGGTGTATATGGGACCGGGATGGACGGGCCGGGGCTTCCGGGTCGGGCGGGTGGCGCGGATGCGATGGATGCTGAGCGTTGGAGGTGCAGGGGGAGGGCGGAGCCGGGTTGGGGGCGGGAGGCGGTTGGTGCGTGCGGTTGGGGTGCGGGTGCGGGTGGGGTGGGCGATATGAGGGGTATACGCCGCGAGAGCATCTGCGTTCGCGCGTCAGCGTAAGTGAAGGCGTTGAGGGTGGAAGAGACGAACGGAAGTCAGCAACCGCCCCGGCTCGCCAAACGCCGACCTCCACGAGATATCCAGCCTGCCGAGCTGGATAACAGCGCCGGGCTCGGGCGGCACGAAGAACGTGCTCTCCTCGAGCGGACTGAGGACATAGACGTACTGCCGCGCGTCCTGCGGCTGCATCAGCGCGTTGGCGCCGGAGAAGAGCTTGTCTTGGGTGGGGGCGAAGGAGGAGGAGGGGGAGGAGTCGAGGGACCAGCCGGGGGCGGGGTCGAGGAGGATGCGCTCGAAGGACATGGGCTCGGGCGTCGTGTTTTGGATGTGGATCTCCAGGAACACTTTGTCGCGCTGTGCGCGGGAGAGGGTGGCGGAGGGGGCGCGCGGGACGTGGACCTTCGTCTTGACCGACAGCGGGTTCGTTACCTACACATCGTTAGTATTCAGTATCAAGAAGATAGTGAATGGGATTAAAACGTACGGCGAACTTGTAGAACTTCCTAAACGACTGCACACTCGGATCGCCCCCCTCGCCACTCGCCGGCACCCTCGACCCGGGCGGCAGCTTATACGTAACAGTACACGCCAGCACATGCTGCCCCAGCTCCTTGATCTCATGCTGCACAACAGTCTCCAGCGTATCCCCGGCGCTCAACACCTCGCTCTTCCCGCCAATCTCCGCCAACACGACTTTATTGTTCGCCGTCTGCATCTCCACCCTCAGTAACACGCCGTCCACGGCGCTCGCGGTCTCGTTGTTCACCGCCAAAGCGCCGGAGAAGGTCTCGCCGAGCTGGATGGCGCCGAACGCGGCGGGGAGCGTGAGGAGCTCGGATGCGTTTGTTAGGTCGCGTAGGGTTTTTGGATGGCCTGGTAAGGGTGTTTTGCCTTGGAGGGAGAGGACGGAGGCGGTGGAGTGGGAGGAGAAGGAGGGCGAGGAGGAGTAGAAGGGCTCCCAGGCCGTCGCGAGCGCAGGTCGCTACTTTATTGCCTTCTTTAGTGGAGATTAGATATGTTGGATGGGTAGGACCGTACCGATACGCGCATCACTTTGAGGGACAGGAGGTGTCCGGCGCCATCTATTGAAGTCATCGTGGTGGTAAGACGTGAAGCTGAGCGAGAGGCTACGAAGTGATCTATAGCTCGCAATCACCTCACGCCTCCCCACGCGCGACTTGACTTTCGACTACCATCATCCTGCGTCCCAGTCATTCATGTCCCCGTTTACCCCTACCTCCAATGACATGCTCATGCAAGTGTCCTTGGGTACGAGGGTCATATACACCACAATATTCATCTCCTGCTAAGAGAAACTCGCGGATTTCGCCAGGCTGAATTCACTCAGTGATCCTGTACATCTTCCTCAATCCGAACTACGTGTTCTTGATCCTCAGGAAGCTTGCTGTGTGTTTTGACTGCCGTTGAGTCCATTTAACAGACTCCGGGAACGCATGACTGTCGACGGTGCTCGTCATCAATATACCTGAAGGCTTGGCTCAGGTCGCGCCGCTTGGGCACCACGAGCACGTCTGTGAATGCGTCGGAACGCTAACACTACTCGCCATGCTTTTAGACTCACTGACGTCAATTGCATGCCATATATTGTTCCCGCGAACTTTATATACGAGCGGGTATTGACAAGTACCTCACAGTCACGGCACGTCATACGACTCGTCGCTATCCTCACATTGATCCGCGTACTTGTATTGTCACCCCACGTACTCTCAAGAATCCTTCGGCGCATGCTATATCACGGCGGCTCACTAGTAAGCATCCGTCGCACTAGTAGCTCGCTCTGTGTGTACGCACCTGATCCTCAGTCTTCTCAGGTACTTCAACTCCCTTCCTTTTGTCCTCCGGGTTACTTGATCCTGAGCCACCCTCATCTGCACGCTGCGTCGAGGGACTGGTGCTGCTTGATGGCTCCTCCTTGGCGCCCAGGACATTATTGTGCACTTTGTCACCTTCAGTCGAACCTGCCCTCATCTGCGACGTTAAATCCTGTATCTGCTCATGCATAGCCTTCAACAGCATTTTCCTCCTTGCTATCCTCCGCCTCTCCTGTTCTTCATAATTCTCCTTCAAAACTATACCCTTTTGCGCCACCTGCTCCAGGGTCAGGTACTCGATCTCCCCAATCCTAAGCCCGAATTCGTCTCGCAACTGCTGCCGCCCACGCTCTCGGGCGTCCATGTCGTGCAGCTTGTCGGCGTCGATGAGCTTCACGAGATGAGTGAGTATGTCCGCGATGATCTCCTTGGTGACCATGGGCTCGTCAGACTCGTCCTGCACAGCGGTGAACTCGTATTTCTCGTGAATGATCCGTTCGTTTATCAATGCATAGTCCACCAGGAACGAGAATATATCGGACGCCCGCGGCTTCGGACCTGAAGGAGTGGTCTTGGGGTACCAATCCCTCCACAGCCAGTCAGACATGCTCTTCTTCACCTTCTGAAGGTCATCGAAGTACGACTTCGGCAGCAATCCGTTGCTTCCGATCGACATCGATAAGGTTGACGTTGAGGACTGGTGATCGGCGCCTGCTTCGCTGTTCCGCGATTGAGTCTGCAATTCAGCTTCACCAGATTGCACAGCGATCAAGATTGCCAGCAAGGTCACGATGTTCTGACACGATGTGGTCGCATAAGCGGGAGTGACGTTCGGAGAACTAGTTTCGGGGCTATAAAGTGGGAGCAAGCGGAAGCCCTCAACGCTGTGCAGCTGCTCTAGCATGACTTGCAAGGGCTTCATAGTAAAGTCATTCACGAGCGGGAGCGCTGTTCCAGCGACGGGTCTGGTCACTATCTCCGCCAATGATCCGCGGAACCTGGTGAGTTCGACGAAAAGCGTCACATCTCCAACAGCCAAGGCTGACTTGTTCAACTCGTTCAGATTCTTGACGATGTCAGGAAACTCGGCAGGGAGCCCAGACCGCCGCAGTGCGACCCATTCGGGGCTCAGAGCACGGGAAGCGCGGAGCTCTGTTGGGATGAACAAATGTAGCAGCTGCAGTACCCCGATACCTGCCTCAGTCGTCGTAACCGAGGACATGATGTGCCGGATACGCTCCATGACCTGCGGATTGTGCCCCAGGAATGTGAAGAAGCGACTATACGTCTTCGCGCCATTGCCGACAAGCAGCTGGCGTGGAAGGTAGTCCAGAAGAATAGAGCTGTGATGGTCGACGAGCATATAGCCTCTGCTATGCTGCCACATGAAGATCAAATGGCGAGCCTTCATCGGCGTCGAACGGTCGGCCATCCTGGCCAACTCGAGGGACCCGTTGACATTGTATCGCTGCACGGGGAGAAGCTCGCGTAACAGCAATTGCAACATGGTGCCGATGAACGACACGCCGTCATACGACCACCACGACATATGGTTGTCATCAACGAGACTCAGAAGCGGGAGCAGGGCAAGCGTCAAGGCGGGAAGAAGCACGAACGAAATGGACCATTCAAGGGCAATGAGTAGATGCGTCAATGGCGTGCGCGAAGGAATGCTATTGTCGAAGAGTGGCACGATACTGAATGACACGTAGAGCGCTGCTGTGGCAAAGCCGGCGGCTTCGACGACGAAGCTTGGCACATGGTTGATGGGGTAGAGAAACATGGCCAGTCCAATAAGAAAGAGGGCCACGGCCGCGTGCATCAAGGTGATGATGAACGACATCAGGTTGTCCATGCCAAAGCGCTCGATGCCCATGCGCACATGAATGTGATAAGATGCGTAGTCTCTAATAGTCATCTCGCGAGAGGGTTTGCGGATATCATGCAGGTAATCGCTGCCCCATTCTTGTATGAGAGCCGTCAAGAGTGCGCACACGAGCGAGATCACCAGCGCAAGGAACCACAGGGAGTTGACAACGATGGCTGTGCGCAACGGTACCGGGAACACTTCCTCGGAGAGATCCGGGATGGGAACGACGGGGGAGATGTTCGACGCGGAAACGAGCTGCGATAGAAGTGCTACGGTTTGCACGTTTGTATCGGGACGGAGCAGGCGATAACTTTCGACCACGAAGGCCGCAACAGTTGCGGCAAAGAGGCCCGTCTATGCGACTGAGTATGAGCAATCATTCTGGGGGAGATGGCAGAAAGATCACGCACAAAAGCGAACATTCCGGTAGTGAATCCAATCCAGCGCTCGCTGTCGGTCGCATCCTCTTCCAGAGCGTCTTCAAGATAGGCAGCCCAAAGGCCATCGCCGTTCTTGTCTTCTGGTTGAGAGTCCGCGAAATCTGCGAAGGGTTTTCGACGCGTCTTGGCCAGCCTTTCAAGCAACTTATCCGCAACCTTATCCGCGAGTGCATCTGCAATCCTGGATGCGATCTTCTCTGCGACCTTGTCAGTGTCGGGATCCTTGTCGGTCGACATTTGCGCGATAGTGTTGCAAGTGCAAGCGTGACTCGGGGAATCAAAGCTGATAGAGTATTCAGTGATGGAGAAGACGAGAGGTGAGAGAGCGCAGGTCATGGATGGGCACTTATGTATGAGCTGATCACGCTTCCACCACGGAAGCCGTGGCGCCGTGTGGGCACTCTGTCCTTTCTGGCTTCTGTGTCAGGCTAACTACAAGCTCTCGTTTTGTCGGGAGTTCAGGCCCTGATACCCCTGAGCATCATGACCGCTTCCATTCAAGCTTGAAGCTGCCAATAGAGACAACGCAAGATGAAACGGCATGGAATCTGGCATGCCATCGATAGATGACCGTGTAAAGCTGCTTTAGCGCACTCGTTGATATCAGGCTCAATTCAGGTCTACCGCATGTCAGCCTTGACGGATATAGCAGCATACCCTCAAACGACTGAGCGCAACCTCAGCACGAACTAGTGGCAGAGATAGGAAAGCGGGCCTCGGAATTCGGGAGGCGAGAAGCATCAGAGAAGCGCGCCTACAGACCATGCGCCAAGAGCGCCGAACTGTGGCGTAATGAGTATAGTTGAGGATATATTACGATCCTAAATGTCGCAGCCATTCGTTACGAATGCGTGTCAAGGCAGCATCAGATGGCACTACCGGCGTGAAACGCACAGCGGCTAAGGAGATTGATCTATTGGATCAAGTCATCCTGATGATATCGCCACGAAAACCCGAGGTGTCGAGGCAACATTCATGATAGGAAACAGTCGTGAATGCCATGTCAAGAATGAGCTCCACGGCTCTCCTCCACGTTTGCCAACCGTTCTTGAGAGCATGAGACGCTGGATCTCATCTAGACCACGGGAGAAGCAGGAGAACGCCGGACCGGTACGCTCCTTCGGCATGCTCGTGGCGTTGACGGACATAGTGCCGCATGGGCAGATGCGACGATAGACATGTCGTCAATGATCGCTATCTGCAAGCCGCAAGGTGCGGTGGAGGATAGCGTCCGCGCCACTTCCGAATCCCGGCATGAGAACGGCAACGAGCTTACGCCACCACTCGTATTATATCGCGAAATTATGCTTATACCAGGCAGAGGTCACGCGCCATGCGCCGAGTAGACGGTAGATTGTTTTGCGCGCGCCTTACGGCGAAGGTATGCAACAAAATAACGGGAGATCGAAGTATGCCGTGGTGGTGGCTGAATGAGCTTGAGCGCGGACGCAGCACGCGCGGCGCGTCGCGCGGCTGTTGCCGGTGCGCGTCAACCAGCGTGCTGCGAGTTTCCTGCTCCTTGCCACAACCTTGCCACGTTGACTTGCACTGCGTCAAGTCTACGAAGGCTATTTATGCAAAGCTACTGCCTTCATTGACTCAGCCCGTCAAGTCGCTGTGGGTAACTGATCTTACGTCGCACGACGGATGTGAGCGTGATGGCGCCTACGCCTGTACATACCTGTTACGCCGCTTTGGCTTGAGCTTGTTGCGCTTGATGCGCCGCGGGATATTGGAATCGATACACAATGCGAAGAATGTCACACGTTGCACTCTCGGCATTGCACTCTATTCGAGGCGAAGAAGCTCAATACAGACAAGTGGTGTATGGGGAAGATCCCCGAGGCTTGCCCGAGACGGCGCGGATCGCTCGCTCGCGGGCGTTTCAGCGTGAAACCCTCACCAGCTTCGCTTCGCGTCAAACACCGGCACCAGTCCTCAAGGTCACCGTATGCTTCGGGTCTGGACCATCAACGGTCTGTGCGACTGGGCGCCATACGGACGCTACATAGACATCGAGAGATCTCTACTCTTCGCTGTCTGACCTGCGGATTCGTCGACGTACGGCAGCAGCTGCCGTGCATTGCATCGTGGAGTACGAATATATGTACGTGCGCATACTACTTGAGAGTCATACCCGTGATACCGAGTATAGCACCCTCTACGCCACTCTTATCCTCATCAGCAACCTCATCCCCAATCTCATTCTTCAAATCAACAATAATGGCCTGTCCACCATACGCCATAGCCCCATTAACCGAGACCCTCTCATACTCTCCGACTCCATGCATCTCGTACCCATGGCTCTCGTGTATGTGTCCGAACACGTGTAGTCGGCACTGTTTGAGGTCTTTCAGGCGTTTGGAGAGGATGGGGCAGCCGGCGCGGGCGCCGCTTGAGCTGAGGTCGCGGATCGATTGGGGCGGGGTGTGGGTTAGGAGGATGGAGGTGTCGGGGGGTATGGGGTTGTATATGGCTGTGCACGGGAGGAACGTGAGTGAGTTGTACGAGTAGGCGATTGGGGGTAGGACGTACCGCGCGCTTCTTCGTCGTCCACGTACTGAAATGAACCCCATGCGTACATCGGTGCAGCCTGCATCCAGAACTTCAGCCCACAGCCACCACCGGGATAGAGCGCCCAGACGTACCGGTGACCCATATAACTTCCACGTCTTCCCATTATCAAGCTTCAACTCGAGACTCTCGTGCTCGAGATAATGGATATGTGCTTCCCGCGCGCGCTCGCCCTTGACCATGTCGTAGAGGTCGTCGAGTTGCGCGTCGGTTACGTCTAGGAAGATCCGGTTCTTCTGTTTGTGTTTGCCGTGGCGCGGCATGTTGGTTTGGTCGAGACTGTGCTGTACAGTGCTGTTAGCGTGATGAACGGATATAGGGAAGGTGGACGTACGTCATGGTTGCCTGCGATGATCCTGCGACGCAGCATTAGCACAACGGTCCCAGTACTCCTTGACCATGGACTCACACCTTCTCTGCGTGCGGCTGCTCCAACAGCCACTCAAGCGTCTTCGTCAGATGCGAGGGCCGCCCGTGGCTGCTCAGGTCTCCAGCATGGAGTAGTACATCGCCAGGGGGAAGCGGGTAGCTCGTACGCGAGTGCGTGTCGGATATGCAGACAAAGCGGGTCCAGCGGGGACCTGGGTGAGGTGGTGGTGAGCTGGCGTCGTACGAGTCGTAGACTTTGGCGTTCGAGGAGGGGTGGGAGGTGGAAGGGGCGAAGGGATAGTCGGGTCGTTTCATGATAAACTTATTATGTAGAGAGTGTCGAGATCAGAATTGCATTATCACAGAGACAAGATCTAGCGGGATGGAGCGGAACAGCACAGTCTGAACTTGTAAGGAAAACCTGGGCGGGGTGGTGGTGGGAAGTGGCAAGAACGAGCACCTGAAGACGCGCCACAGCCTTGCGCACCTTGCTTTTTGACCGCCATCATCCCGCGCGGCATCCTGCAACCATGGACTTCACAGCCACGATCCCCGATGAGATGCTCTCGCATATCTTCTCATATGTCCGTCTTGATGAACTACGCTCTACTCGTCATCACCGTTACCGGCTGCGCCCGGCGAAGGCCAATCTGGGATGGATCAGGATTACCTTCGTCAACAGTCGCTGGCGACGAGTGGCGATCGATAACGCCAATTTCTGGACGCAATTGGACGGTTCGCTTGGCTCTGCCTGGCTTGACGAGTTCATATGCCGGAGTAAAAATGCACCGCTTGCCATCGACGATCGCCTTTCACACGACCTAGATGAATCGACCTCTGCGCATTTTTACCATCTAATGAATACACAGCGCGCCCGGATCATATCTATGTGTTTAAGCTCGACGCTCAATCATCATTCATCATTCATTGATCTCGATGAGCTTGTCTCATGCGAGTATGAGAATGTCGAGGAGCTCAACCTCTCTATATCATACACCTTCCACACCTCCGCCGTCGTCAATCGTTGCAATGCATTACTGGAAAATATACCTCGTCTCCTTCGTTTATCCTTGTCTTTCCTGGCTCCATCTCTGGATGAGATTGATTGGACAACGCCCTGCTTCACCCGACTGGTATCGCTCAACTTACACGGCGCAAGCGAGGCGTTGTTCGCCCCCAAAATACTGGATGCCCTGCGCCAGATGGATGCCCTCGCTCAATTATCGCTCGACGAATCAAGCACCTCTCGCCCTTCGATTACACCATTATCATGCAACTATCGCTGCTCAGGTACATCCGAGGATGTCATACGTCTGGAACAAGCGCGTTCCATCAGCTTGGGAGGCTCTGTCGAACTTCTCACGCATCTACTGCGCCACTTCCAAGCACCTCCACACGCTCGCGTAGCGCTCGAGTGTCTCCCAAAATTAGTGGTATCTTCTGAGCAGGATACCAGTGATACATTCGCCCAAGCATTACTCGGATTTTGCCCGTGCTCCTCTCAAATACCTTCATTTCTATCGGCATATATATCTTTCAAGGGCCAGTACCTCCAGGAGACATGCGCTAGCTTGAGTCTGAATCGCGGCCACCGGCCGGCATACCCCATTAACGAGAGAGAAGATATACCAGAAGGCGGAAGCACGCATGAGCCACTTCGCGGGAACGATCTCACCCTATCATGGGCCGACCACGATACATTGGCCTCTGTCATACAACAGCCTCAATTCACGACCGCAGTCAAGGCTCTGACCCTGAGTGGCGCTGGCAGATTCAAGGAACTGTCGTATCTGTCACACTTTCCGAATGTGGAACGCTTGTGCTTGCGGACGTCAGCTCCCGGCGAGATCTCGCTTCACGGCCTAGGGCACCTGATGGACGCCACAGTTTTCCCGAAGCTACGGTTCGTGGATCTAGGCGCACAGGAGTATACCCTGTCCGCCATCTTCACCTGCTTCGCTCTGGATGGACCGCATCGTGGACTTGCAACCAAGCGCTTTCCAGCGCTTGAAGACGTGCTGGAGGCGCGGCGTGCCTCGGGCAAACCTCTGGAGGCGATCTACCTGCATGTAGCCGATGAGGTAGCGCTTGTGGAGGATGGGAGGATGGGGGAGACGAGTTGCCCGAACTATGAACGAGAGCTTGTGCTCGAGTCAGTGCGGCAGCTGCGAACGGTCCAGGGGGTGGAGATAGTTGGCAAGGACTTTGACGTCTTCGGGATGTAGTGACGGAGTTTGTGATGACCGGTAGTGCGGGGTGTGCGGGTTGGAGCAGCGACTTCGAACCTACCATGTATATTAGGTCTTGTATGCTTGAGATGCACAAAGTGAACAATTGGTCTTGTATACGAATCATATGCATGTGGGATGATGTATGACAGCTTCGTTGAGTGGTACGGGCTATAACTACGTACATGTGTGAATAACTTGAGGTCAGAACGAGTACGTAGGAGCAGAGTACCATCCTATACGTCACCATACGCCCCATCAACAACCTCAACTCCGAACCCATTCTTCATATCCACGATAATAGGCTGCCCACCATGCGCCATAGCCCCATTGACCGAGGCCCTCTCAGATCAGACCCTCCAATTTCAGGCATGACTTTCGTATATATGTTCGAATACGTGTAATCGGCAGTACTCAAGATTTTGAAGGCGTTTTGAGAGGATGGGACAGCTGGCGCGGGTGCCGCTTGAGTTTAGGTCGCGCTTTGAGAAAGGTGGGGTGCGGGTTAGGAGGATGGTGTGGGGGGGGGGGATAG
>UWZB01000779.1:11463-22665 GCA_900536885.1 Peniophora sp. CBMAI 1063
CATCTCAGAAACCTGCATCATTAATGACATTGTTTTGTAGAGTTTCGGGCTGACAGGTAATCAGCTGCCCCAGGGGGAAGTTATGGCGCGATTGGAGAAGTTGGAGAGGGTGTTGCGGGACTTGGAGAAGAAACAGAAAGAAAAGCTGGCGCTTATTAAGGTATTTAAGGACCGTGACAGCCAAGGGCTTCGGGAGCTCTACAAGGCAGTCTATCCCGACGCACCCCGGACGGCACTCGGGAACGCGCCGGCCACAGCCGCTAACACTGCCGGAGCTGCCGAAGGCTCCTGAGCCTCGGCACTTTCGGCCTGCCGGGCCCACGGCCTGCCGGGGCAATTCTTGTCTCGCGTCGTGTAATTTGTAGTATATCAGCTGCCTGAAGGATGCCGTGGCCTAGTCCTGGCGCATTTGTAAATGAAATGTCATGTTCTAGATGTGTGAAACTTTATGAATGTGTAAGCTACCGCTTACTCCGCATCTGGCGGACTAGTGAGTCTTTTATAACTGCTAATGTAGGGGCCCTGGGTGCCTCTAGCCCTGTCTCCAAATGCACGGACTGCTTGACATAAGCCGCAAAAGCTACCCTCTCAGCGTCGGGGGACTCTGAGACCGAATGCAGGTGCATATAGCACGACGTCCATACCATGGTTCCCGACCGATATCTCGCGCGTAAGCCTAGACCGGGGAACTCTATGACCACCCGATCATCTCCACCAATGGTACACATGCCGTCATAGTCGTCGGCATCACCACTATTGCGATCGCGATGGGTAGGGGTCGCTCGGTTGGATACGATTGCGAGAGCATTGAATGCGAAAGGCCATATTTCGAGGATATCCTCCAGAGTGGGACACTCTCGTGAGAGGCGAACAAGACACTCCCGCGCGAGTGCATATTGCTCAGGATGCGTGATGGCCAGAGCCGCCGACATCAAGGCGCCGAAGACGAGTGAGTTATCGAGCCAACGACGTGCCGAGGCTTGGGCGGCTGCCGGAGAGCTGCCGGAGCGGCCGAGGTCGGCAGTCACGTGAATTTCTTCCCTTGGTTTCTGCATAGTCTTCGTCATTGAATGCTAGGGCCATCATGGAGCAGGAATACCTCATGTCCCTGGGACTGTCTAATTCCCAAGGTAGCCAATCCGGGCTCTAGAAAGCCTGCCTCATCAAAGTTGGTCGCGGCTTGTCTCCAGGTACCTTTGGTTTGTGGACGGTTCTTCGCCTTCTGCAATGTGGGATTAATGAGAGACATGCTGAGGAAAATCTCGGCCTAAGTATCGTCAGCGAACACAGCCATTGTGAGCAAATGCGGAATTTACCTGTCGATTTCTCATAAGAGCATCAGGCACCAGGAATAACACCAACACTCCTCTTTTGTCTATAATTGAAGCTGGTCCTGACTCTATGACATTATCAAGTCCAGGATACATCTCGCTAAGTGCTTTCTCCAGTGCAGGGTTGTCACCATCTTGACCGCCAACTGATGCATTGTAAGCTTTGCAACTCCAGCTCAGCCTGTCTTGATGGAATTAGGTAGGAACCCCCTTCAGACACGAAAAACTCACATTGGTTGCGTAAAGCCCTTCCGAAGCCGCGGACTAGATGGCGAATCTCGTCTTCAACTCCGATATCTATGACTGCCCGGTCACAAATGGGACGAGGAGCGCCCTCAAGCCCCAGCTCCACGGCCCAAAGTTGTTGGGCAAAGTGAGCTACAGAATCAGTATACTTCAAAGCCCAGGTTGAGGGAATAGCACTCTGAGCATCGTCTAAAGGCACAGGGTAGAGAGAGGTCATGGTGGGTGAAGCCAAGATGCCAGCACATCCCTTGTTTGTGCCTTAATGATGGCATTGATGGCGGGCAACAAGTCCAGGTGGAGGTGCCGGATCTGCCGGCGGGTGCCGGACAATGGACGAAGAACAAGGCAACCCGTAGGCTGCCGAACCTGCCGGTGACGCGTCTGTCGGTGCCGAACCTGCCGCGCTCCTGTAGACACGGATGTTCTCCCCTGACGGTCGCCACTATTAATGATGAAGGAGCTCTTTACAATCTATAAGTTTGCCTCGAGCTGATTTTAAGGGTGCGTTTGGCAGACATGAACGATGACAAAAACCGTGATATTTTGCCCAAACAAGGCAATTCTGACGAAACTTGAAGTCCTTCGAGAGCTTTGTGGCCAATCACGAAGCTTAGTCAGGCCAAAAGTCATAGATTGTGAAGGCCTTCGTTTTTTGCCGAACGCACCCTAATAATCTAACGAGATCAGTTGGCTATCCTTCTCACCCATATCCGGCCGTTGGCTCTATCTCTGGGTCATTTGTGACGGGTTCTGGCTACGCCTCTGTTGGTACATGTGTGCTTGTATGCATACTCGCTTCCCGCCTACAGGATGGCTCTAATCCGGAGGGCAACCCGTCCTGTTTCTGGGTTGCTGACATATGCGCTGCCGAAGCAGCCGCAAACGGCGTATCCGGCGGGATATAACGATCGATCCCCCGGTTTGGCCAACAACGCTACGTTCGTTTGTTGTAGAGCCAAACAAATATTAAAATTACTGTGGCAGCCAACCAAGGGTGCTCCAACCCATGCTGATAAGCATTGGGTTTCAAAATTCACAATTCTATTGGCTACGGACCCCCTATCCCGGCCTGATTATATGCGGGAATGGGCTAGATCGGCCAAGCCATGCACCCTCTTATGGTCCTAACGCTCTCTAAAGCTGCCCAAACGCTTGCAAATTACCGTATATCCCTGTCTGTGCGGTCTGCAGCGGCGAATGATATTCTAACCTTTTTTTCGCATTTTCTGCAGGGAGCCGAGAATGCCGGATTGGCCGAACATTTCTTTTCGTCGGCGGGATTGATGCCTGCGGCTGCTGCCGAAGCTGTCTAGAGTAGCCGCAGACCGGCCAGCCCGGCGCGCTGCATTAACCGCCGAGCACGCCGGTGCCGCCGAAACGACCGCTTGACGGCATGGTCAGTGTGCCGAGTGGCCGTATAAAATGTGGCCGAGAAGCCGAGTCCGCCGTGCATGGCACATTCGGCACAAGCTTCGGCATGCCGAGGCGGCCGGAAAGGACCCAAAAAAGCGGTATTCCCGCTTATTAATACAGCTTTCTATACACTACGCTACCTGTATATACCATATCCGGACAGGTACAGTACGTTTAATACCCTTCCGACACTCCCGGCATATACCTCCGGCACCTACTATTTTGCGACCCCTCTACCTGCCTGGGGCTACTTCCCGCGCGGATCCGCGTCTTCGTTCTCAACGGGGCGTGGCGGCATCCGCCACTACGTTTTCCACGAAAACTCACAGCGGTAATGTATGGCCCACGACCGGAGCTTACAGCGCTGGCTCGACAAAGCTCTCATTCCATTCGGTGTGCAGTGGGAGATCTATCGCGGCATCACTATGGGTCTATGGGACGCTGATGACGTATCTCCTTCGCGCATCAATCTTCTTCGTGGAAGCAACACAGAGAAAGGACCTCAAGTTTTCTCAGTCATGCTGGAGGGTCGTAAGGATGTTGGCCGCTATCTACACAAGACCGCTGAACAGCAACGCGTCGAACTGGAGATATTGTGCGCTCTGTCTCTTTTTTTGACGCCGTGCCGAGCTGACTCCGAACATCAGCGAAGAATGCGATCGGGAGCAGAAGGCTCGTTTTCTTGGGACCGGCGCTGGCATGGGGTGCGCTGGCAGTTTCGAGGAAGTACCGGACTACTACGGCGGCAGGATTCAGCATACTGTGCAAATCAGCGTCGACGGCGGGAAGCTGAAGTACCTGCTGCTGCCACTCGAGATGAAACGCTCGAATCAACTCTCACGATTTCTTGGCTCTCGCAGCGTTGTCGAGTTTCGCATTTCCCGGCGAGATCGCAACGACATCAACCTTTCCCTGCTCGAACGGCGCTTCGTGCTCTTCGGCTATGTATATGTACCTTGGAACGCGAAGGACGGCAGGGCGATCACTATCGAAACGAACGAGAACTATGAGCGAACACCTATAAGCGCACTTGGCGACGATTGCCGCCGCTCTTATCGCGAGACGCTCAGCATACTCAACCCGCCCTCGTTGAACCATCGACAGGTAACTGTATAGCATAACTTATGTGGGACCTTTCTTGCTGACGCATTCCCTTCAGGTCATTACGAAGTACACGGCGCGCCAAGACCTTGCGTCGTCGACTTCTGTACCCATATTAGTCTTCGAACCGAGATACGTCGAATTCATCGAAGACATATGTGCGTACTTTGATGCTTGAGATGTGATGCGCGACCATGGACTAAAGTGTCATACAGGGATCTTCGGTGTCGACCCAAAGACGGCACCGGCCGAAGCTTGCCTGACCGATGGGTGCAATTTCGTCAGTTATTCAGTCGCAGTCGCCGTACAACGTCGCATGGGACTGGAAGACGTACCCATGAGCTTTCAAGGCCGTGCATGGGGCTCTAAGGGCCTCTACGTCGTCCGGTTCGGCGATAAGGATCCCAAGGGGCCTTACAGGCTCTGGATACGTGATTCCGCTTTGAAGATCAAACTCGACAACGAACGTTGCCCTCATTCTCATCGAATTCTCAACTTCGTCGCCCCACCGCGTGTCTCTCAGCCTGCACGCACCAATCAGCAGACCATCCTCAATTGGGATTTCAATGGTGTGCCACCTACGGTTTTGGAGAAGCTCATGGAGGATGCTGTGGCAGACGACACTGTGCCTCTTATGCGATGGGCTGGCCTTCACTGGCGTGAGCTACTATACGAGGCTATCACGAAAGCGGGAAGACTGGCGAGTGCGGCGCTGAGCCGCTTGAGTGGTGGTTTAGGCCGTGCTATGGGCGTCACCAGCAGGTTCATGGCCGAACCTCAGGACGTCGATTGGGAGATTCCCGACGATGAGTTCAACAGTCTCGAAGAGGAGCTCGCAGACTCGGTACCGGTCCTGGCACGTGATAGCGGCCCTCCAGACTCGGTCTACGAGAGGACGCGCGATCTTATCAAGGCTGGGTTTCACCCTGCTAAGTGTCCGTATACCGCCGATGCGATGGAGACGACGGTGAAGGCCACGATCAGCCGTTCATTGGACGGATATCATTTCACCGTCAAACATTCGTTCGAGGCTTTTATCGCTCCAGGTCAGTTTCCGCGTTCTCTACCACACGCCGAATGCTTACTGGTACACAGCCCCGCCCGGGACGCTCAAGCCCGGTGAAATCTTCTTCAAACTCAGTAATCCGATAGAGCATCCAGTCACGGGCTTGAAGGTGAATCAAGTCCTTGGTGAGGTGCTTGTACGTAGCTTTGCATCATGCTGCAAGAGATGTCGCTTCAATAGTTCTCCAGATTCACCGCAACCCTACCCGCAACGCGTCAGATATCCAGAAGGTCACTGCCGTCGACTGTCCGGCGCTGGCTGACTATCCGAATGCAATCTACATGTCCGTCGACCGAACTTGTGAACGGTCGGGTGCTAGCTATCTGGGAGGAGGCGGTAAGCACATTATCTGGGTTCCACCTTTCTTACTGCTGACAGAGATATCGTAGATTACGACGGCGGTACGCACCGCATGATGAACTACCGAACGAGATCCTGACTCTTGATAGACACCGCCATGGTCACCTACGACCCCGACATCGTCAAGCACTTCAAGAATCACGTATTCGTTTCTAAACCTCCTGAGGTCGACGTCAGGTTCGAGAAACACGCTGAGCGCGTGGGAGACTTCTTCAGTCGCTTGGGCCGGTTACCTCCAGCGGAACGTCACCGCGAGTACGTCCGTGTCGCCCTCGGCGGCTTGCAGGACCGCAAGGTCGGCATGTACTCCCAGATGCACGACGTTTCGGTCTACCGATACGGGTATAACCACGAAATCACGGTCATGCTGGCTTTCATGTACGCGTCTTTCTCTGTTCACACGATTGCGTGGCTATACATTGATGGCAACCTCATCAGCTTCTGCACCTGTCTCGACTCGCAAAAGATGGGCCTTCGTCTGCGCGATGCACCTTTCAAACAAGACCTCAAGATGTTCCACAAGGATCTTCCCCTCTCGATGCGAGCCAAACGCTCAGAAGGCGACGACCAGCCGGTTGGATCAAAAGGCTACAGCACAGCCAAGCGCGATGCGAAGCTTCCCCCCTTCGTGCTCGACCGCCTTCGCAACTACGGAGAGCTCATCTACGACAAGTACTGCGCACAGTTCTCGGAGCTTAAGAGCGAGCTGTCGAACGACGATTTGGCGCTGAAGCGACCGTACATCGCCATGCGCGAGACTGTGGAAGCGCTGAAGAATGACGGCGCCATAAAGCTCGATCTGGCCTTCGGGAGCGCCAAATCCCACGTCACCACGCTGGACGAAGAGTGGAAGGCGATCTGGAAGCGCCCTAACTTCAAGATGTCCGACAAGCGGAAGCGCACGGCGGAGAACCGGCAGATCGCGCGCCGGTTCGCCAACTTCGCCGTTGAACCCCTATACTCGAACATCCTTTCCAGTCGGGTTCTGGCGTCTTGGGCCTACTACTTTGATTGCGACACCAGGAAGACTCGTAAGGCGATACCTCAGTTCGCGTGGTCGATTGCGTTCAGGCAGCTCTGCGAGATTAAGGCGGAGAGCTTGGGCGGGAGCGGCGGTGTCGTGCCCGAGATCGCGGACTTGTTGACGTTGCCACGGTCTGCGGTAACGCTTATGCAGTCGCGCGCCGCCGAGGGCGCGGGCGCGTCGTGATCGGCATTCGCGAACTTCGACGATGCATCATCTTGAATTCCTCCTTTGGCGCGCTGGCGCTCTGCGACACTCCTCCCCGACCTTTCATCTATTATCTATCTCTTCGTCTTCATCTTCAAGTCTTGCATCCACGTCTGCTAACATCGCACAGAACAAATGTCTCCGGAATCTCTCGACATCTTGCTATCATCATCATCTCATCCCGTATCTCTTGCTTCTTCCTCAACTTCTGCAATCAACGCTCGTGCTCGTCCGCTATTCTGAATCCTGCGAGACGTCTGCCTCAAGACTCGCCACCCCAACATCAATCTGCTTCAAAACTGTTATCGTCAAACCTCCTCAAGACGAATCTGTGTGATCACTGCTGCAAGACGCTAGTCCCAACATCAAGCTTCTTCAAGCTCCAACTGCAAGACCTCAAACTTCAATCTCTTGTGTGCCTCAAAAGCTCCGTACACTGGACTCGGCGTGAAGAGCAATGAAAGCGAAAGCATGTCTACGTCATACCTGTACGATGGGGTTTCTAGTGCTTCAGAAGTCAGTTGCTTTACTGTAAGGGATTATTTAACACCGGAAGATCAGGGCGAAACGATGTTACGAAGGTCATGGCTTTGACTGCAAGACCCTTTCTCGCGCAACTTCGACTATTCTGCCATAGTTCTCGCCTCCTACAATCGCTTCGTCTCGGACTTGGAGTATGGCTAGGTCACTTCGCGTTCTGGAGAAGCTCAGCATTGTCGTGTCGGCGTCTCAGGGCAGGATGGAGGAGCTCAAGAACCGTATGGTATCCCCGTAAGACGATATCTGACGCTTGAACTGTTCGGGATCTTGCATGCTCAACGTTGAGTCGTCTTTACTCTGGTAGCTGAGCGCTCAGCGCTGAGTCGTCAGACTTCCGCGACAACCCGTAAGTATGTAGAAGTATCTTCCACGTATGTTCATTAGTACTCCCTGGTACCCTTATGGGCTGGGTTTGGTCATCGTCGCAGTGTATCTTATCAAGTTCTCATTTCGAACGGTCATTCACGCAAGGTCAGCGCGGGCCAGAGCAATGAGATTGCTGGAACATGGGGTGCATATACGCATACGCATGATGAGAGGAAGCGACCGAGAGGCGGGCAAGGGGGTGTGGACAGTACAGCTACAAGTACAGATGGACAGCGAGCTTATACGGGGAGGGCGAGCGCCTTCTTTCCGCGGAGCTTCTTGGGCAGGTCCTCCTTGGGCTCCTTTTGTGTCTCGAGCAGGCGCGAGACGCGGGCGAGGGTGGGCTGCGAAGAGAACATGTGTCAGCATATGTACTCTTCGCGGACAGGAACGAGAACTGATAGTGATGAAAGAGGGAGAAAGAGAAGAGAATGTAATCGTCAAGTCGTCGGGCAGACGCGTAGAGCGGTCGTACGCCGCCCGATAGCGTATGACGAGATGGCCCGCGCAGGCTTGATCGGTCCCGCGCGGGCTTGGGTCGTTCTTGCAAACATGTCCACGCCCAGCCTTCAAGAAGTATCCAGTGGGTTCTAACGAGATTGCGTTCTGGTTTTGTGACCCCAGACCATCCAATACAACAAAAGTCCCAAAAAGGAAGAATAGACGACGGAATGAACGTACTGCGCGGAGGTCGGGGCGGTAGCCGGACTTGGCGTACTGTGCGGCGGCACCAAGGGCCTTGCGGCCGCCCGAGCGAGCCTTGATGGACTTGGTCGAGCGAGCGCCCTTGACGGCGTGCGGGCTGGCGTCGGCCTTGCGGGTCGAGATCTGGATCGAGCCCGTCGGCGTGGCGGTCACGGCAATCGCCTTGGAGTTGGCGAGGCCAGAGTACTTGTGCGAGTGAACGTTCACAAGGTTACCCTGCAGATATCCATCAGTATAAATACATATTTGTTGAGGACGTCGCGTACGCACGGGCTCCGTGGAGAAGATGGGGCCCTCGACCAGCTTCTTGTGTGTGAACGAGTTGCCCTTCTACATTTTCGTTCAGAGTTTGCAAGATAGTGCACTGGCAGCATAACACACGCGGAGGAGCAGCCACTCAAGGTCGTTGGAGTAGTACGTGGCCATGGCGTCGTCGTTGGGAGGCACAGCGACCGCGCGTACCAGATTATTCCACCGCGCCGCCGTGAGCGCGTGCGAAAGGCGCGTAAAACTGCCAGTCGCACGCGCGGCAACCTCCGGCGGCCAATCGGCCTCAATCGGTCCGAATCGAGCCTGCAACTTCAACTCGAACCTTCATGCAGCGCGGCGCAGTCCGAAGCCAATGCATACTTAGCGTGCCATAGTCAATGTAGACCCGATATCAGAACATGCATTTTCGCCAGCGTACCTGTCCATGTCAGTGCGCAATACAAGTGGTCACCAACGCGCCTTTTACGTGGTAAACCCTGGTCTTGTCGACATTCGATACTACACCATGAATCTATATGGCTACGGATGTCCGACGCGGACGGCTCTGGTTCATGTACGGTTAGTCAATTGGCTTACACCGAGCTAGTATGGCTTCGATTATGGGAGGCACGTCGTTCCGTATCACTCCAAGAACGAAGCCAGTAAGGAGATGTTCTTACCTTGCAGGCGGTATATCTAAGCGCATCGACCCCTCACGGCTGGGTACATCGTCTCCTAACATAACACAAGCTGTCAGCTTGCAGACGCCGTCGTCGGCTCGCCGCTACCACCCGCCTGTCAGGCTGCCTTTACGTCTTGTTCTATCGCAGTTGGAACACTTCCATGTCAGGTATCCGACCCGTAACTGTCGATCTTCACCCCTGCACTCGCTGGTGCTGGTCTATCGCTTTGTCGTCTCTGCGCTGGCCAAGCCATGATCTATTTTCATACTCGTATGATGCGGGAGTGCGCTACAACCGGAAAGCGCGTCCGAGGGTATTCTCAAGGCAATCGGGATACCTTCCTTGGTATGTCCAGCGCTCGCCCTGCATTCCGGGTACGTACGTCGGCCCGTCCCCGTACTTTTTATGTGATAGCATACTGGTGCCACTGACAAGATCAGTCTACTCGACAAGCCGTACAGCGCAGGGCCTCGCGACGGATGCCAGATATGGCTTCCGTATTTCCAGCGGGCCTCGGTACGCCGGCTTTTCCACCAAGGCGTTAGAATTCGGCTGTCAAGTCAGCGCATACACCTCCTTGAACATGGCTGATCATCGTGCTCAGCTGAATACCCCACTTGGTGCAACGGTTCTTCGTTCTGCGAAGGCTATTAGTACTGCGTGAAAGCCGGACGACAGTCCGAACAACGTGTCCTTCCCAAGTGACATCTCATTTGGAGATAGGGCCTCCGGCATGATATAAATACAGGCGTCGATCTGCCATAACACCCAGCATCTAACTCTCAAGCCTCACCAAGCACTCGCTATCATCATCATGCTCTCCTACAACCTCGCCAAGCTTGTCATCGTGTGCGCTGCCCTGGCACCGTTCGCATCAGGTGCACAATAGTCTGCTTCCAACGTTATCGTTCGCGCTAACCAAGTGGTTCCTGCAGCTTTCGATGTCGCGTACTCTGTCTATCCCGACGCCACGCTCGGTTTTCCTGCCTGTGGGGCCACTCCCAACGAATCGGGTACATTCGCCTCTGGGACCACAGGTGCACCAGGCTGTCAGAACATCCCTACGTCCTACTATGGCCAGTTCAAGCTGGCCGCCAACGCGCGTAGGTATTGACACGGTTATCGAAATTTATTGTGGCTCATGTCATTTGTGGCAGCCGTGGGTTGCGTACTGAACTTCTTTACTGGCACCAACTGCGGCGGCACCCAGAATGCCGGCTTGATCATCCCAATTCCGCTCGAGCCTGGAGTGCAGACCGGGTGCGCGACTATCTACGCTACGCAGCTCTCCATCACCGACCCCAAGGTTCCCGGGATGTCCCTTCAAGTTGTCTGCCCGGCTTGAGCTCTGTTTCGTGTGTGTTCCGGCTCGACGAGCGTAACGCGGTGTATGAACTGCACTGTCTTTCCTATGTAGTACCACTGTCCGGGGCCTCGGTTGACGTTGAATGTCTCTTCTGTAGGACCTCATACTCGCAATCCTGTAATATCATGAATAAACGCCCTCACCGGGCTGAGACGTAGTTCTGCCGTGTTTCTGAGCCCGAGATCAGATGAAAAGGTTATTAACGGGTCGACATAGAGATGTCGCCATATGAACATATGGATCTGTAAAGCTCGAATTATATTGTCGATAGTAGTCTGAAGAAAGCATCGACGTATACAGACTATACACGTGTCGCACAGCACTGATCGTGAAACGCACCAAGTACGTGCACCGAGAGGCACGCGTATAACAATTTTTGCACAGATGAAACACCACGGTCTCCTCTGTCTATGAGCACAACCCGGGAGGGAGATGTCCCATTCCATGATGGGCGAAAGGAAGACGCGAGCCGGCGGTCTCAGTTTCGGCTTTCCAAAGCCGAAACCCCGCATGATGCGGTATAAAAATGTATTCCCCCCCCCCCC
>UWZB01000779.1:22726-133530 GCA_900536885.1 Peniophora sp. CBMAI 1063
ACCATCACCACCTTCTGTTTGTTCTGCAATTGTATACCGCTTAGCGCTGCCCAGTGCGCCCGTGGTAATGTGTGGATTTATATCAGTGTCCTCGCATGGACACCGTACCCATGCGAAGTCTTGCTAGATCTGAGTTCCTTTCGGTCGCCATCTTGAGTGCCCTATCCATCGTTGCGAATTGTGCGATTACGCACTGATACTGTGCCTACTTGATTGCGCGAATGCGATGCGAGCGTACAAATGGCGCTTGTACTCAAGGTACCATCTGCGTAGGATGGGTCATATGCTTCACCTGCCAGTCGTGCATAAAGCCCCTTGGAAGACGGGGTCCGGGGTCCGTCGACTCGACCTTCGTGCTCAGCTGTGCTCAGATGAGCGGTATCTCAATGGCTACACACTCCAACTACATTGTCAAATCCGTCGTGCGCGCAACCCTCGTATCGGTTGTCTCGGGTTAGCCGCCACACCTCTCGACCGATGTTGATCATCTATATTCACGCCTACCGGCCTGTCTGCAGCTTACACGGTCACGTACTCCGCCTACCCCGCGCCCGCCTTCTTTGGCGACACGCACACGTGCAACATCACTGCCTCCAGTACGGGTACCCTCACCACAGGAACGCCTGACGCGCCTGGATGCACCAACATCTCGCCCGCCGCCTTCTACGGCAACTTCACCCTCAGCGATCTCATTCGTGCGTATCCAGACCCTCTCGTCGCAACCACACGTACTCATACGGTCATACAGCCGCAGATGAAACGTGCGCTCTGAACTGGTTCAGCGGCGCCGATTGCACCGGCACAGAAGGACCCATCCCTGCGCTCCCATTCGGCACGTCCGTCGGTCTCCCACTCAACGACACGTCCCCTACGAGCGGTTGCATCCTGCTCAAGTCCGGTCATTTTGGGCTTCCGCCTGAGATCAATCAGTTGGGGATGTCTGCGCGGGCCGTGTGTGGGTCTACGTGACGATGGTTCGTAGGAGAGAAGCGACGGTCGTGAACTTCGATTTAGTCTCCCTGCACCAATGTTATGGTTACTGCTTGTGCACTCAATCGTACACTACGCCCCCCACATATTCCCGCTGGTGACTAGTCGGACCTGAAGAGGTCGCCACTAGAGGAGAGCAACTTTGCGACCCCAAGATGAAGCATGCGAACATGCAATGTCAAGCAATACGAATCACGATTTCATTAGAGCAAGCAAGTACACGAGCAGCGAAAGCAGAAACTAGTATACAACATAACTCAGATGGAGAAGTAGCAAGAAAGGTCGTAAAGTACACGAAGGGGTTGAGATTGAGAGCACAGATCGAGCAAAAGACGGGGTACATAGACCGGTTGTGACGCTGCTGACGTTCGGAGGGGTAGTGGGATGATCTTAAACCTTGGTAGTCGGAGCGCCATCGTACATCGGCTCGCGGTAACCCCTGCCACCGCGGATATGGTGCACACCGAGGAAGCTAACAGCGAACAGCGCGAACGTCATGATGATACTACCATCAACCGTCAGCCACTCACGAATCTAGCTCGAGGAGTGATAGGGAGAACGTACAAGATGATCCAAGCGAACGCCTCAGCAGCACGAAGCGTGCCACAATGCCCAAAGATGTACGCACTGCAACCGCCCACGAACCATCCGTCGAGTGCGTCAGAGAGCGCGGCTGCGGCTGCGAGCCAGAAGATCCATGTGAGAATCAGGCTGTGCAGAAGGACAGTAGTCAGCGGATGCGGATTACGAGGACGAGGGTACAGGGGTGCCGATATTTGTGGAAGGAGGGGAGACAACGTACAAGAGCCAGTGCGCGCCGACGCTGGACGCAATGTGGCCTGGGGCACGGAAGAAGAGGCCGACAAAGGCTGGTGCGAGGAGAAGAGTCCAGATCGAGGTGAAGAGGAGGAAGTTGAGGCGCGACGAGCTGAAGACGCTGACAAGGAAGGCGCTCAGACCGAGCTAGATGTCTATGTCAGCATCCTGTGAGGCGTTGAAGCTCAAAAAAGCGAACCTCGATGATGGCAAAGAGGATGGTGAGCCCGAAGGTAACTGTGGCGAGATCAGCAACCTCCTCTCGCAAAGAACTAATAATTGTACGCACTCGGGTGGGCGCGGCGAACATGAGTATCGTAGCGGGACATGGTCGATTCGTGAGCTCGTAAGGTCTGGCAGCAATTGCTTATGAGTCCCTCAGCAGGGAGGGTGGTGGTGCAATGGCAACCGTACCACTCGGGCGTCCCGGGTCTTTATGAGCAACGCGCGCGTCAGGCGGTGTACGCGCGAGGAGCACGGTACTTCGGATTCTGACGTCACCGCGTCTCTGAGGAAACCAGGTTCCGGCGGCTTCGGGCCTACGTGGACCTACATCTACGTGTGGGCGCGGGTCATCTTCTGTGGCGCGACTGCGTCGAAGCTCGAAGTAGGCATGGATACGCAAGACGTAAATTTAGAAAAGGTATGAAAGCGATGCACGACACGAATGGACAAACAAGGCGGATATGAACAATATTTACAGATGAAACGTGAGGGAAGGTGTGGGGTGGGTGGTAGGGGTTATGACGGGAGATGCGAGACAGATATGGGAAAGATAGGATAGACAGCAATGATCAAGCAGAACGGTGTATGGTCAATGCGGGGGTGGTAGTACAATGTCACAGCCGAGACGAGATAGAGGAGAAATCCGGGATATGTATGAGTATGGGACTGAGGTCATGTTGAGCGTTCAGAGGTCATGAAGTGTTTGAGGGGGGTAGGAGGAGTTCAAGTCGAGGTGAGAGGGGCGGCGAAGGTATCGCGAGGCGCTCCTACGCTGCCCGCAGCGCCGCGCTTTTGCGTGGTGGCGTCGGGGCGGGGTTTAGAGCGGCTTGGGCGGGACACACAGGCTCTGTCCGGGCCGCAACTTATCACACTGCACGCCAGGGTTAAGCGCCGTAAGATCTTCGAGCTTGCATCCATGTGCCTTGGCAATATTCCAGCACGTGTCGCCGGAGACGATCGTCGTCGGTACAGTGCCGTTCGTGCAGGGGTTCTTGGGCGGTGACGAGTGTGATGGGTTGACCAGACGGAAAACAAGTAGGAGGAAGACAATGATGATCAGGAAGAATGGGAAGAGCATGCGGTACGAGTTGTCCGTAGTAGCAAAGCGTACTCGAGGCTTGGACTATTGATGCATCAGCACTTGTTACTGCAGGGAGATAGTACAAATATAGCTTACGCCGTCGGTAGACAGAGGTGCGTATCCATCCGCTGTTGTCGGTCCTGGCTCGAGGTCGTCTTCAGCGCCTTCCGGTAGGGCTACCGGTGCACCCTCAACTGCAGGGTGAAGTTAGTAAAGAGGTATACCTGACAGCGATAGAACATACCCTTGCGCATCTCGCCGTACTGGGCTCCCTGGGCGCCTTCCCACAGTGTGCCGTCTCCACCGCGAAAATAGTACCGTCCAGTGTCGGCGTCGTACCCAACGCGCTTCATGCCCGAGGGGAGGCGATATTCATCCTGAAGAAAGGACAATCAGATAGGTCCCGCACGAGGCCGATACCGACACCGGGGCGGTCTGCTTACCTCGTCGTATTGTGTCCAGCGGCCCATACTTGGCGGCGGCGGCGAGTAGAGTAGCGGAGATAAGAGGTTGGCTGTACAGGTATGCGTATAAGAAGGCGGCGCCGAAAGAAATCACAGATGCGGGATGGTCGTGGTGTTGGCGAGAAGGGCGGGAAGGGATGTGCGCTGCCACCTTCAAGCCGCATCCGGTGCCTCGGTCCGGGCCCGAAACGCCCCTGAAACCTCGCCCCGCTCGAGCCTCCATCTCCTTCCTTCCGTCCATCACCGCCGCTCGGTGTGCTGCATATTCATTCATGACCTTGAACCCTCCCGCGTTACACATTGTTGAGCACAATGTTGATGGCTAACGTACACGCCGAGAGCCTGCTGGCTACGAGCCGGCGTTCGTCAGGTTTCCCTGCGCTTCTCGCGTTCCGAGACCGAGCGCTCTTCTCTCGTTGTGCCACGTTCACTGCGTCGCACACCCGCCGGACTTCTTCGCACTCTCTCGCTTTCGACCAAGTCTTCTTGCGCATATACTCCGTGGCCTATTCCGCTACGCGCAGTGTACCTGTCAGGACCCTTGCTCATGACTGTGGGCGCGTGGTCCGCGCCACATGGTTTCATCTCCTTCTTGAATTCGAGTTTCTATGTCTACGGCAGGATGCCTGATCATACTCACTGGCAAAGTCAAATGCACGCCATATGGCTCACGGAATGCTCCTATCGGAGAGCGGGCAACTTGCGGCGTTGTATGTCCCCAGCTCAGGGTGCGCATGTATCATGGGTGTAGCTCTCGGTCGTGCAACCCGTACACATTATCTGGTTTACGGAACCAAGCGTCCGACTATAGTGCGTTCAGATTCAGAATGCGTTGGCTTGAGTTTGATGGTCACACAAGACAGGTTCAGCTCAGCCCGCACGGGCGTTTATAGAAGGATTGTTACAGGGTGTAAGTATACAAAGCGCGTAGTCCTCGTCGTCAACAATACCGAGATGGGTTTTATACATGTTTAATGGAGGAGTCACAAATACCACAGCGACAGCACGTCATACACGATACTTCCTTCACCGCGCGGGTGTAGCGAAAGATTGGTGTTTACGAAGAAGGGCAGTTAACCTCCACAGAAGCGACGGAAAGAAGAGTGGGGGGGAGTGGAAGCAACCTGAGGGGCTCAATGGGCGTGCACCCGCTCGACACGCCGGGGACAAGCGTGACTGGGATATTGAGGAGCGGGCCTTCGGTACCGGTGCAACCAGTTCCGCTGAAGGTGTGCAGCACGCAGCCAACAGCTGCGCGAACCATATGAGCAGACCGTGATACGACGAGGAGAATAATGCACATACGGGCAGTGCTCTGGAGCGTGAAGTTGCCATAGAACGCGGCGGGAGCGATGTTGTGGCAGACCGGGGCACCCGAGGTGCCCGTATTGAACGTGCCCGAGCTGGATGGGGGAGCAGGACAGGCCAACGGGACCGTGGTGTTAGGGTAAGCCGAATAAGTGACTGTGTATGCTGCGGAGGATATGAGAGAAGGTAGGGTGTTGCAACGCGTAATCGCTCACCAGAGACGGCTGGTGCAAGGGCAGCGCACACCGCGGCGAGGATAGCGGACTTGTTGAACATGATGACTGAGGGGATAGCAGACGAGCTTAAGAGAGCTGGATGCTGGGTGGTAAAGGCTATCTTGTCCATGCCTTTATACTGCGCTGGTGAGAGACTAGTTCCCTGTATCTGTGCATAACCCGAGAGTTACTGACGCTTGTCGGCCGGCTTGTCATACAGCTGTCACTCTAGTACCATCATTATCGCCCGGGGCGAAAGGGAGAGTCTGAGGGATGAAGGTTGGGCACTCAGGACTACTCCAAAGGTAGCTAGCTCTCTCATAGGGACACTTCGAGCGATATATCGTATGACCTTACGTGTTATGCTAGGGTTACGGGATTCCTCAGGGCAGGGATATGGGCCATGGCTTGAGCACTCGCGACTTGAGGCTTACCGGAGCCTCGCCCGAGCCTTTACTTCCATTGCCTCCCCAGCCCGTACCTCCCCCTCTCCCCCACCCCTCGCCATATAAACTACGTAGCTACTCTCGCCTTATCTGCGGGACTCAGATGTTCTGCAGGATGTGTTGTCAATAAAATATCATTTGAAGGTCCGAAAGGGTTGAATAGAATATATACAGGCTGTACGGCCGGTACTAGAGTAAACTGAGTGGGCCGGACTACGAGCTCCGCTGAGAAAGACACCGGGTCGCTCTCAGACAGGCTAAAGATGATTCTACCCTAAAGAAGAGACGGAAATAACACTTAGTGATCAGTTCTGTATGCATAATGGGTATGCGAGTACCCATGCAGCAGAGTTACACTACGCCCTGCGTCGGATAACGTATTGACTTCAGTATTGCAAGCTGCCAACAGGTCAACGATAGTATATGGAGTGGCGAGGGCGGTGGCCTTTCGCTCTACTCCCCGCGCGCTCTAGGGCCGAGCTATACCTTGAGCGAGATCATCCTTCGAGCGTATTGAGCCCCGGGAACTTTCAGCCAATAGCAACACGCTGTAGAGCGACACACAGCTCAAAATTCTGTCAGGTGTAAAGGTCCTAACTGATGTCTCACGTACTCAAGCACGAATGCGGGTGAAAGGTCAGAGGAAGAGCTGTGGTGGTTATTTCTTCGCTTTCGATTCCTTCGAACATACGGGTATAGGGTATAGGTCGCATCGAGCCTTCTCGGGCCATGGGCTTCCCTCTGGCGGCGGCACGGACAGCGGTCGCCCTTTGTGAAAAGCTATTCACCAAGCCATGTATCAGAGACTGTGCTCCAGATGAGCTACAGTCGAATGAGAATGGCCTCGGGTCAGTGTGGGTAGCCGAGAGAAGTGGACTGAACTTGAGGATGAGGCACTGAAAATCCTTGACATCGGGGGTTTGCCTGATCGGCGCGGCGCATCAGGCGGCGTTTTCAACGTAATAGTCTGCCCATCGAAACCTTTTTGGGCCAGCATGGGCCGCCATTCTTTAGTTACTCAGAATAGCACAGATCATGCTGGCAACGACACTGGCAGAGATATCTGTATTCGTCACAACAGATGCAGGCATACTCACTTGCGGGCCTCAAAACGCCAGTCATTGTCACCATGAGTCTATTCGTGGGTCGGTCGAGTGCACTTGTGCGGTGGTCGGGTGTTGCCGTCAGCCACTTTGCCGCCCCGTAAAGTTCATCGCTCAGCCGGAGTTGAATGACTTCACTGTGGACATCTATCAGCGCCGCCAGAACATCATACTTAGAAGGGCAGAACCAAGTCCAGGTAGGGTATGTCGCTGTAGAGCGGCGTTCGAAAATGAATGGGCACTGTACGGCCGCTTGACATCCGGAGAGAGAAGGCGGGATGCGGCACAGCAATAGTGCCAGTAATAAGTTCCCGTGATATTTAGCCACAGAAACGTATGCTCCATACTGATCGTCAGTACCTGAAAGCCGCCCGCGCCGCATACTTCGGGCGGTGACTTCGGAAGCAACAGTCCGAGAGACTCCAAGGTTTGCTTGAACAAGTTGAATAGATTGAACCAGATAGCCTTGTATGTCTTGAGTTCGCGGGCGAGCAGCGACTGGTACAGTCCTGCGTTCGTACTGTGGCGATATGGAAGAAGGCAAGCTGTCCGCCGCCACCGCGCGGCCGGATCGACACGGGCGGCGTGTGAACCCGGTGTACCCGACCCCGTGACTTGCTCTCCGACGCGCTCGGGGCAGCGAGCGCTCTTGTTCGCGCCCACGGTGAGTGACGCTTCAGGGCTGATATCCACTCAGTTCTTTACTTAGAAGGATAAAATAGACACATGAGCACTGAATGTCAGGAAATGGGTACTTTTCTGAAAGAGAACCTATCAAATCCGACGTTAATCTCCGCGATGCAGGTGATAGAGGACCTTCCGGTCTCCCGGAAGCCCCGCACCGCTGAGTCTGCACCATAGCCAGGTCCTTCCCCTTTAGCTCGTTTTCACGTTCCTGTGGCACATATATGCTACTACAAGAAGAGAAGGGTGATATGTAGCGAAGCAGGGTGGCGCTGAACCTATCCATATCCCTGGGAGCTGTAGTCGTTTGACAGCCGGAGAGGAAGCCGAGGAGCCATGCCGCCAACGGAAGAGAGCAAGCATGACTAGGGCCCTGTGATCTCACTTACGCATCATCCTTCAGCGCGCATCGGATATTGGTACACCTCAACTTAGGAGCGTTCACGCCGCAAACACTTCATCAGTACGAGCAAGTTCAGGATCCTCGGACGAGTTAGAGAACCAAATCTCTTAACTCTTCGACATTTTGCTGGTGATCCAGTCGGGGCACATATACCCCGCATTTTAAGAACATATCTGCCAAAAGATGATGCACCATCATCACAGTTCTGACGCGAGCGAACTTGAAAGGACTTTGAGTATATACAAATACTGTCTAACAATTCGAAGGAACCGTTGCATCGTTGACATGGTCCTGAGCGTTGACACCGAGTCCTCTGCTCGCAAATGCTTTCCAGAGCGTGCATTTATTTGCACCTGCATAGCGGTTTGCATCGGCCTGGATGATGGCGTCGCGCGCGCTGAGGACTATGGGGAACACGGATCAGGACTTGGATCAAGGACGATCGCCAAAGAAGGAACTTACAAGTCGGATTACACGGTTGCAACGGGAGGGCATCAAGCATGAGGTGCATAAATACAACGTTGCCCTCCGTGCCGCTCGCGTCGGTCTTCGCAATCGTGGAGAAGCCCAACGCATCAACGAGCGCGGCAAGAACATTGTGTAGTATGTTGGCCCAGACCTCGCCGATGTCTGCGGATAGGTCAGACTCCACAGGTGGCAGTACATGTGGGGAAGAACGTACCGTGAACTTCGGTCAGCGTCTGTAGACTACTGTAGTCCAGCGGGTTTGTTGTTGCTGAGCGCGAGTACGGGTACGAGCGGTATCCATCCGACTGGTTCGTCACATACTGACCTGATCATGTAACTACGTTCAGACTTACAACGTAAACAGTGAACCAGCAGCATGTGCGCACCCATGATAAAGTCATCGATCTTAGAGTCATTCTCAAGCCAGTCCGCCATTGCATCCGACCAGCCCTCGCCCATACCACCGGCTTCGGTCGCCTGTAAGCAGCTAGCAGTGCCGCCGCCAGTCATGCGGTTCGTAATGCCGTGGGTTGCCTCATGAGACACAATGTCATTCTCGAGCGCGCCGTCACGTTCAGGCTGTACATCCAATGAGCATCAGTGAAGTAGCGCCCAAACGAATATCACTACACACGTTGGTGTAATCCCATAGGAACATGCGCATGATCCCACTCATGCCATCCGGGAACGTGGTGAATGCAGCGTTATCTGTCCCGAGGGAGTCTTGCACGCTGATCATGACACGGTCGCCGCCCTTGCCACCCTTGCCCTGGTTGTCGTTTTGGAAGTTGTACGCCGCCTCCGTGAAACCGTAGAGATAGGAGATATCGTGTACTGTGTTCACAACGTAAAAGGCATTGACGATAGCGGCGTTTACGTTCTCAGTAGTAGTTGGGTCTTGTGTGGGGTCGGCGGTGTAGACGAACGAGCCGGTGGAAGTCTCTCCCGCAACAGCTGATGCATCCGATTTGTATGAGATGGCATTGTTGCCGCTGCGAGCCGGTCAACTTCGTCAACTACAGGAGGAGATAAACGGAACATACGCGGTGTCAGAGTCGGTCACCCAGCCAAGCGGTGATGACGCCGCGTTCTCGGGATCTTGCAGATCCTGGAAGCCCTGAGTGATTATCTCTTCCTGAATGGGGAGAACGCGGTACTATGCCAAGGGTTAAGGTTAGAACGCGGCCGGGTCATTGTAACGTATCTTGACTGACAGTGAGCTGCGTGACAAAGTTCACGACCGATACTAGCTTATTGGTGTGCGCGTCAACAAAGGCGTCAACCGCGATCCCTTTTGCGTCGTCTTGAATTCGCACTACATGCGTGAGGGCAATGGAACCGTCGGACAATGCAAGATACTGCAATAAAGACGTTTGATCACTAGCAGAGGCGCCCAGAGCGGCCTCTGCTGTTTTGATCGCATCTTCCACGGCCACAGACGGAGTAGATGGTGCAATGGCAGCTTGAAAAGGACGTTCAGCGTAGAGAGCGCGAGCAGGATCAATATGGACTTACACGTATCGACGAAGGAGCTGCCGAAGGAGGTCACTTTGCCATCCTTGTTGAATGCAACATTGGCAACAGCGTTAGCGAAAGAGACACCATTCTGTGCAATGATGGAGGCGCATGTGAGTCGGCTAGTCCCGTGAACGAATGTGATGGACGCACCGCTTGTTGCTTGATGAACGCATGGTGGGTCACGTCGGCGGAGTAGCCCGTGTTGTATTGTATATCATCCGCGCTGACATCGAGCTTGGAAGCCGTGAAGGACTTCGCTGCGCTCTGCAGATCGAAGCCGTCCCGCTTCGCCAACGGATGGTCGATACCGTCCGTGCCATACGTCTAGCAGCTGCAGCTCAGTGGTGTGCGTCTACCTTCACAGTGGGCGCGTACGTACCTCGAACTTTGACGCTGGGGCGAAGGACTCGATCTGTAGAGCTGATTCGCCCCGACCGATGAGGTGAACACGATGTGTTGCGTGTTTCGCGTCCGTGGGCCAGGGTGCAGCCAGCGAATATGGCGAGAGGGCAACCGCAGCGAGAACAATCTGTAGCAGCTTCTGGAAGGGCAGCATGGCCGTGAACAGGATGTCCGTGGGGGATCCTGGGGATGCAAGAGCAGGATATCCTCTAGCTTTATGCGTGCTCTTGACCTCGTGCAACGAGCCACGCATGTCCTCGCCGGTTAGGTAAGTGCACACAATCCATACAGGCGCGAACTCCGGACTGAGCCAGGGCTTCGTGATCGACCAGGATCGCCCGCGCTGCGTGTGCCTTTGCATATGGCCTGCCGTGTGCGCTCTTGTAGACACAACGTTGTAAACGCAGAGGCAGCCCGCAGACGCAAACAAAGAGTCTGGCATAAATTATATCTCAGCGAAAGTGCGGGGCCTGGTCATGCGGTGCATTCGAGCAACAGATAATAGCATGAGGAGGGCGTTGCGTGCTGAATCGTGAACAGTGATTGTTCACGCACTGCGCAATAATCTTGCGGCTATCGAGGAGTAAAAAGCGCATCGTGCTCGTCTTCAAGTATCGCTGAGCTGTAGAGGGCACTGTTAGATTGGCAACATGACATAGACCGTGAACGCTCATGGTAGTCGGCGCGAAGGTCAAAGACTCGGCGCGCGCGCGAATGCGGCATCTCGGCCCGGGTTTGCCGAGACTTCCTATTGGCGCATTGTTGCGAACACAACGCCAACTTACACCACCACCACGACATGAACATGCCTAACTCTGGCACTGCTACAGACCCAATACTTGTTGAAGATGGCTCTCACCCCGAAGCAAACTCCGTGACATTACCAACGTCTCTTCCTTCCAAACCAGCAACGTCCAAACCTGACAGGCGACCTCGCAAACCGAAGCCGCCTCCGGAGCCCATCCGACTGAATGACCTTCATGCACCCTGGCTGGAAACTATACCCTCCTCATCTAGGACAAGTGCTGAACGGTGCGTTATCTGGTATCTCTTCTAGACTCAATGCTGAATATATCATATAGCATGCTACACGAGGAGATAGCGGCATATCAAGCTTATATGGCACCCACACCCGCGGAACGAACTCTTCGTGAGACTGTCACACATAGGCTAGTTGCGTCAATCAAGGGGAGACTCAGAGATGCCCGTGTCTACACGTACGGAAGCTCCGCGACAGGATTGTCGTTGCCTAAAGGGTTCGTCTCCTATGTGCGTTCAACCCCGGGCCCTCGTTGACCTGAGACACAGGGATATAGACATGGTGCTGCAGTCGGGCTCGTCCAATGACGAGCAAGGCAATAAGAGTAAACTATTCCAGCTTCGAAACACCCTCACTCGCGATGGTGTCGCCGCGCAAGCCTTCGTCGTCACGCGCGCCAGACATATGGTCATGAATGTGGAATGTCCTGCTCATCTCGGCTCATACAAGGCCGACATATCCATCAACTCGATGGACGGTGTCGACGCTGTGGCTCTCATTAATGACCACGCCGTTCAGTGGCCAGCGATACGCCCGCTCGTTATGTTCTTGAAAGGTTTGCTTGCTCTGCACAAACTTGGATCTGCGGCTTCTTCTGGACTGAGCAGTTACGCGACCATCAGCATGGTCATAAGCTTTCTCCAGGTATGTCTGGTTCATGCTCTTTATATTCTGAAGCTAATGCTCGTTCAATAGGTGAACCCTTATGGACTACCACAGGCTTCCATCAAGGATCCTATCAAAACCCACTCTCTGGGTACTCTCCTTCTGCAACTCTTGCAGTACTACACTAGCGACTTCCCATACGAAACCTCCTACATCTCAGTGCGCGAAGGCGCAGTACTTTCGAAAGAAACCAAGGCGTTCAATCCGCCTCGTCAACAATCTGACGCCTTGGTCATTGAATGCATGGTCAACCCAGATATCGACATCGCCCGTGCGGCCGGCAGGATGAAGCAGGTTCGCGAGCTATTTGCGGAGACAAGGAGAACCTTTCAAGAGGGTCTAGTTGCCGTGCAGACGGCTATCGACGCTGGTGTTTTGTCTGGCAGTGTGCTCAAGAAAGTTCTTGGCGTGTCTCAAGAGGTACGTTCGTTCTTGACATGTATATTCGCTAGGCTGATGGCCATGACAGTTATTAGACTACCGCATGCGTGTTACACAGCTAGTTGCTTCACGCCAGCACCTCCGTGACGACACGCTACCTCAATCCCGCCGTGACTCCTATCAGCCCTATTCTGGCGGCTCAGGCCCTCGAGGAGGCCCTCAAGGCGGGTCGCTGCTCAATCGCATCGGGGGCTACTCTCACACTGGCTCTTCCTACCGTTCGCGCGATGACCGTGACGATAAACGATCATACTCTTATCAGAGTGCCAGGCCGTATGGCTCCGAATCGTTAAACCAAGGTCGTTATTCAAGTGGTTATTCAGGTGGATATTCCGGTTACGGTCGTCGTTAACATGTAGCCTCAATGTTCCTCGGATGTCACCTATCGTTCATGCATGTTGCTATCTGTTGCTATGCCGTTGCTTTCCTCTGCTATTGTACTATTCATGTATGAACCCTAAAGAAATGCGACACCCGTAACTCCTCAAGAACCAGTAAGATCGAGACTGTATCTATAGAATGTCTGCATCAGCGTCCCAAGCACTAGAGGCGAGTATGCCAAGATGCTCACGTCGCGGGCACGTCGCTCTGCTTGAGCCCATCCACCTCGAGCGGGATTCCAAGCTCTCCGTTGATGGTCAGGAGCCTGAGATTCGCATCCGCGTTGAGGATGTCTAGGTACCCGAGCGGTATGATATCGAGACTGGCGATAGCGCCTTGCACGAGGATCACGTTCCCGAAGACGCCGGAGGATGCGGTGCCGAGCGCCGGGACGACGAGCTTCTGGTCCGATGGGAAGGTGTGAGAGAAGGACGCGTAGACGGTGTTGTTCACTCCGGCGTCGGTGCTGATCGAGTCGATGGTGAGTTCAAAGGGGAGGGGGTTTTTGACTACAAGCGAAGGGGCCATAAGCTGTCACGGAGCATTGCGTAGGGAGTGATCTTACCCGTGAAGTCGACACTGTAGATGTTGTCAGTCAGAACCACACTCAGGGAGCAGAGCCCTCTTAGACGTACGAGACTAGGTTGTCGACGAGGGTGTCAAGCTGCACATGCGGTGTAAGCTCTTCCGGTTCAGAAAAGGAGGGCCATTGTTCACCCACCGTAATGAACGTCGATATGTTCGTGACAAGGCCCACTCCGAGCAGGTTCAGGATCTCTCCGATCGCAATGCCTCCAATGCTCTCCTCCGGACTAGGAGTAGTGACTGGCACTGCGACTGCACAAGCCGCGAGTGCAAGGCCAGAAACAAGAGAAGACGTGATCCTCATGCCGGTTGCAGTGATGAGCTTCAAGAACGTCGTCGCCGCCGCGCCGACCTTCCCCGTATTCGCCTCCCCCGTATATAAAGCCCTGGCCAACGTTAAAATGGCCAGGGCGAGCTGAGTACGACGTGATGCCAAGGAAGCAGCAGCGAGTCTGGAGAGAAGCTCCTAGCTGGGAAACTGTCGTGAATCATAGCGACTGTAGTGAGCATGAGAAGATGTTGCGCGTGGGCAGGAGATGCGCGCCTACCTCAGCTGACCGCGTCTGCGCTGCCGGTGGGTCTTGCAGCACTAACAGAATGCAGTTTGAGGAGGATTGTTTGCGCATATCTCCCGTCGTGACTCTAATGTCGAGGAGAATAGGGAGTTCCTCCGGGCTCCCAGCAGGACTTCAAGAGTCAGCATAGTACGACAATAGTGAGCCGCGAGTGAATAGCCGCCGTTAGAGTTCAAACGTTCGTCATTCGTCGCCACATCATCGTTGTCGAGGCGGCATCGATGAAGGGCAGAGCCCGTGCAGGTCAAAGAAGGCGACCTCGAGTCCTGTGAGCGGTAAGCTGACCCTTTCAGAACATCTGGACATGTGGCGCACGGCCGCTCGTGGCCCGGACTGTGATTGGATCCGGTGGCAGCACGGGGAAGATGCGGATTTGTTGATCATGGTCTGAAGCAGTGGCTTCTGTGAGAGCAGACTTGCAACAAGGAAAGCGGTATCGAGCAGGATGAGATGGAGAAAATGTACTTCAGAGCCTGTGCGGAGGTCCTCACACCTGCCCGGTGCCATCACGCATCAAAGCGGCGTTCACAGCGGCAAAAGTATATCCAAAAGAAGCACGTCCTCGACCGCCGAGGATATCAGATTGCAAGGCACAGGCGACATAGCAAACGCACATCTCCAGGGTCAACAGATGTGGTACAGTGGTCTATGGTCATGAAATGGTTGAGGGCCCTTGACGGTCATCGTGGTCAGAACGAACGTCATGGTCAAGGACAAAGCGCGAGTCTCGGACTGAGCGCTACTTTGGCCGCGAGTGTGATTTATAGGCCTGACCCACTTCCGACGGTCACCCAGCCCGTCTCTGCTTGCTTCTGACCTCCAACAGCTCATGTCGACAGCCGCAGGTATGTATCTATGTGTCATATATAAGATACCAAGCGAACTGAGCGGCATAGTTGCGATACCGCAGCCGGCGACTCCGAGCTCGTCCCGAGTGCACTTCCCGGCGTCCAACGGTGAAGACGGCTCGCCATCGACGACTCCGAACTCGACGCCCGTCCGGCCACCCTACCAGCCATTCCGGCGCATCTCCCTGCCGACGGCTCCTCCGAACAGACTATCGCTCGTCAGCGTTGCCTCGACCGACTCACTGCTCGAAGATCCACCGAGTCTACCTGCGGCCACACCCTCTCCCAGTCGGAGCCCGGCGCGCAGGACGCGTTCGCGGCCGACATCTGTAGATCCGAAGAAGGTATACAGGAAGACCGAGCTCAAACCTGTCAACGAGGAGAGGGAAGATAAAAGGCGGAAGGTTATCGAGGAGTTCTACGAGACGGAACGGACGTATGTTCAAGGATTGGACTTGATATATTCGGTGAGTTGTATCTCACATACTACGGGCGTATCTGTCTCGGGACCGTGCTTCGCTGTCCGTCTGCCCGCTCTCGTCCGCCCGAGTAAGCTCTTCTCCGCCTTCATGGAAACCGGACACACGCCGCAGGCTATTCGGCTTCGTCTTTTCCCGTTGCACTCAAGAAGCACTGGCCGATCATCGCCGGCGGACCACGTCGTGCAACATGCATGCCAAAGATGGCTTTATGACAGCTTCTCTGCCTGTCCAGTGCGGTAGAATATCCAATATTCTATACCGGAAGTCTAGTGCCCCTATTCCCGGCTTTGGCGCGCGGATCCCGTTACACGCTGATGCTGATGTCCATACCTTTGATAGCATTTCCTGGCACCAATAATTGCCTCACTGGAAACCTCGCACCCTCTACTCGACCGCTCAGACCTCACAGCCGTATTCTCCAACTTCATCGACATATGGAACCTCCACCGCGCCTTCTTTTCATCCTTGACCGAACATCTCCGACCATTCCTACACTCAACATCAAATCCGCGCGATCCGCCGCCACCGATGTCAATGCTTCTACTCTCGCACTTCCCATACTTGTCGCTTTACACACCATTCGTCACCTCGTTCCACACGAGCGTCAGCAGCTTGATGAGGCTCTTGACGACCAACACGACCTTCTCGAGTTTTGTGGCGAAGCAGGAGGCCGATCCGGCGTGTGGGAAGCTGAAATTGAGGGATTGGCTTTTGACGATCGTGCAAAGATGTCCGCGGTATTTGCTTCTGCTGAAGGACTTGATCGGTTGTACCGACGCGGATGACCCGGAATGTGCATCTTTGACGGCGGCCCACACGCTCGTATCTAAGAGTGAGCATCACTCTACTTCGACCTGTCCACGATCCAACTAACGTACTTGCATAGTCACTTCTTCGCTCAACGCATCCCTACACACGCACGCCCAGACCCTCGCTCTTCTCGCCCTGCAACGCAGCACACCCAACCTCCCCTTCCAACTCATCTCACCAGGCCGAACCTTCCTCAAACGCGGCACCCTCGGCCAATCCGAACGCGGCGCCCCAATACGCGCCCGCGAATTCCTCCTCTTCTCCGACTGTCTCATATGGCTTGAAGGCGATCACAACGCCGAGATCAACGACAAGTGGGACTGGGGCGGTATTGGAGGAGGGAACGTCGGAAAGGCGAAACCGGGGTCAAGGCCGCAGATGTTGCGCTCGCGAAGTCGGTCCGAGGCTGAGCTCTCGCGTATGCTTGGACCGCGACCGAAAGCGCGGCAAGCCAGCAGTGGTGCAGGAGAAGAACGGTGGTGGTACCGCGGGTCTGCCGAGCTTGTCGATCTTGAGGTTGTTGTACCGCCCTCTGTCGAGCCTGAAGACGATACGCGCTTCGAAGTACTCAACCCCGAAGGCTCGTTCGCTGTCTATGCCGATACGCTGGACGCTCGAGATGAATGGGTCACCGCGATACGCAACGCCAAGTCATCGCTATTTGTCACGCTCAGCGCTACGCATCCCAACACGACTTTGACGAGCTCGGCGTCAAACGCGCATATCCGGCGTACGCTGCAGGCCTTACCGCATGCGCCGGGTGAAGAGCCCAAGGACTCTAGGAGAGGACGGGTGGAGCACTATGTGCCTGCGGTATGGATACCGGATGCGAAGACTGAGGCGTGTATGCGGTGTGGGAAACCATTCGGGTGGAGGAGAAGGAGACATCACTGCAGGCTCTGTGGGCGCTGCGTCTGTTCGGGGTGTTCGGGAAGTGTACGTGACCCTTCCTCATATTGTACTCTGGGGGTAATGTGCTGACGTATACCAGACGTTCTTCATAGCAGATGTCAACGGCAAAGGCAAGCAGTCGAGCAAGCCGGCTCGCGCATGCGATCAATGCTACGAGACGGTCTTCCCTCTCTTGCATGAGCCTGAACACGACGATGATGAAGAGCGTCCACCCGCTCCGACCCTCACCCTCGCTCGTCTTCCTCGTCTCCTCAACGCACCACAACACGCTACAGCCCGCCCCGCCTCTTTGCTCATGGCGATCGACTCGCCTTCCCGGCGACCGTCTGAACTGTCCTTCTCGGCTTCCTCGGCCGACGCCCTGAACGACTCGACGTACTCCCTCAATGCAGGCGCCACACCCGAACCTCTACCTTCTCCTTCAGGTGTCGTGCGCTTCAAGTCCTCGACTCGTCCGAGATCGTACCATCAGATCCTCGAGGATTTCCACACGCCCCCTCCCGCCACAGAGATACCTGTCAGCCCCAGCGGCGCATCTCTTCTGGACAGTCAAACCGAGAGCGAGCTCGAAGCCCCGCCGAGCCCATCTCCGCGCGAGAACACAGCACGGAGGAGGAAGAGGTTCTCGTTACCTGCTGTGGCGTTGCAGACTACGGCTGTGACCGCTCATGCAGGCGGGCCGAATGCGGGCGGGAAGAGGTTCTCGCTTGTGCTTGGGTCTAGGAGGACCGCTACGCCTACGAGCGAGAGGGAGGATGTTGCGAATGGGCGGTCAAGGGAAGACTCGGTGGTGAGCAAGCTGAGCGAGCTGTTGGGGAGGAAGGGGCGTGCGGAGGTGAATATCTAGTTCACGTTTTCATATCTTTTGCTACATTTATTCTCGGAGATACGCTCGCACTATTACTACCAGTACTGCATCTATCCATCTTTGTACCACCAGACACATCTTAGACATCGGACTCATTCATGCCTCATCACGATTCGCTTCATGTAATACCTTTGGGTATATATCATCATTATTTCTGTGCAATTTCATTGGGATCATCCGGGCGATAATTGGTATCGATGTCGGCGAGGATGAGCTGGGAAGAGCTGTGGTACAATGTGAGGATGGGTAGGTAAGAGTACAATGTTGAATGGACTACTACGACGCTGTTGAGAGCGAGCAATGACAGGTGGTGCGAGAGCAAAGCAGCAAACGGGAGCGAGATGGACTGATGCATCTAGGAAAGCATTCAGAGGATCTGGACCTTCGGCCACTTGTACTGCGGGCCGACGAGCTGCACAGACATCGAGCCCATCTTGTGGCCAGCCTCAACGCACTCCTCGAGGCTCTTGCCCGAGACAAACGCGCCGACGAAGCCGCCAGCAAAGGCATCGCCCGCGCCGTTTGTGTCGACGATCTCCGAGTCAGCAAGCGCATGCACCGGGAACACCTTCGGCGCGTCGGGTGCATCGCCAGAGACGACAACGGTACTCTGGGGACCCTGAGTGATGACAGCGATACGCGGGCGCGAGGAGTTGTTCTTGGGCGATGTGGCGAGCGCACGAGCGATGGCCGGGATATCGTCGACGCTGGCAAGACCGACGGCGCCGGCGTATGCTGCGGCCTCGGACTCGTTGCAGATAATGATGTCAGTGTAGGGGAGGACCTTCTCGAGCTGGACCTTGAAGAATTGCGGGATGAAAGGCGCGGACAGGTTCAAGATGAAGGTCTGTGATGGCGCGGAGATCAGTTCGGGCGCGGAAGCGCTGAGGTTGGGAAGAGAGCTACCTTGGAAGCGGCAGACGCCTTGGAAGCGAGATCAAGCGTGCTCTCGGTGCCGTGCGTGAGGAAGAAGCCTTCTACGTAGTATGCCTTAGCACCGTCGATGAGCTTTGCAACCTCGCGTGTCTCGAGCCACGACTTCTCGAACTTCTCTGCGGCACGGAGGGTGGTGACGAGCGAGCTGCACACATGTTAGACTTCGCATCGCGCATAGCGCTATAATATGAGACATACCGGTTATGGCCAGTGATGACAACGGCGCAAGCACCAGTCTTCTCGCCCTTCTTGACGAGGTAAGCCTCTTGGAGGCCCTCGCGCTTGTTGGCAGCCTTCAGCTGCTCGGCGAGCTCATCATCACCGACGCATCCGGTGTACACAACGGATCCCTCAGGGAGAACATACTATGTGATGATCAGACTCGGCATTCAGAGAAATGATAGTGATCTGAGCACTTACTGCTGCACCGCGAGCGGCGTTCTGTGCAGCTCCACCGGCGAGGTATGCAACCTGGTAGTCCTTCACGACCTCATCGTAGCTATGATGCGTTAGCATAGTCTATGTCGTAGAGTACGTGACACGTACATCGGGGCGTGCTTATCCTCAGCGAGAATAGCATCGTTCGCCTTGAGCTCGTACTTCTCCAGCAACTTCTCGCCGTTGGTGACCTGCATATCGAGCAGGGGGTTGCCCATGCAGAACAAAATCGGTGACGACATTTTGGTATGGACGAAGTTGGAGGGGATATGGGAGGGACTGGTGGGGGTGCAAACACAAGGAGATCGAACGAGATCCAGCCAGCCGTCTTGTTGGTTTCGGATTTTTATGATCTCGCGCCTCGAGGAAGACGCGCCACAAACTCGTTCGTTATTGACGAAAGATCGTGTATGACTGCAGATGCTATTACGCTATTACTAACTACGTGTCTATATTTCTAGGAAGGTCTGAAAACACGAAGATCGCTCTAAATATCTACAATACGCGTATCTACGCGCTAAGCGTCCATGTGAAATACTACGGATAATCTCTAGCCTCTATACCACACGACAATCTACTATAATCCTTCACCTTCAAGATGAGACCATCAGCACACGAGGCAGCCGAGTCAAGTTGGATCTACTCCTGCCCAACGCTGGGATCATACTCGTACCGTGGGTACACAGGTACCCACTCTCTGGCCTTAACCTTCGCGCGCACATCATCAACGCCGAACTCGACGTCCGCAACACCCTCCTCGATGGCCTGTTCAGCCACCGCAATGGCGACTTCGAAGTTCACCTCGGGCGCGACGGTGATGTCGGGGAGGAGTGCATCGTCAGGGTCCTTGAGGGCCGGGGAGAGGGAAGCAAGACGACGCGCGCCGGCGAGGATCATGCCATCTGTGACCGTCCTGGAGCGCGCGACGACTGAACCTAAGCCCAAACCCGGGTATATAAGAGCGTCTAGAAGCAAGCATTAATACTGTGAAGAGGTTTGACAGCAAGGCGACACGCACTGTTACACTCGGCAATGATGTAGTCCTTGCCGCTAGGCATCTTCGCTGGCGGGAAAGGGCTTCCAGTCGCCAATAACGCCTTGCCGTGCGTCCACTCGTTCGCGAGCTTCGGGTCAACCTCAACCAGCCGACTGGGGTTGGAAAGGGGGAAGATGATCGGCCTCTCAACGCCTTCGGCCATAGCCTTGATGACCTCCTCCGTAAATGCTCCAGCGTGCGTCGAGCATCCGATGAGCACAGTCGGCTTGACGCGCTTCACGACCTCGAGCAGTCCAACCTCGCCCTTCTCGTTCTTGTTCGCGTCTTCCCACTCCTGAGAGGGGCGAGCAAACTCGACGTGTGCGGGGCGCATTTGATCTGGGCGGAGGGACTGGGTGATGAGGCCGTAGCGATCCATGAGGTAAAAGCGGTTGTTGGCGTCTTCAACGGGGAGACCATCGATCTCGGACATGGCGTTGCGGATAGCGTGGGTTATGCCTAGACCCGCTGAACCTGCGCCGTAGATGAGGATACGCTGTTCAGAGAGTTTCGATTGTGTTACGCCGATAGCGGACATGAGAGCCGAGAGGGTGACGGCGCCTGTGCCCTGCCTATTGGATAGTCAGTCGGTGTACTAGCAGAGTTATATAGCGGACGTACACATCATCATTGAAGATAGCATGCTGGTCCCTGTACTTGTCTAGGATGCGCTGGGCGTTCGATACACCAAAGTCCTCGAAGTGGATAAGACAGTGCGGGTTGTGCTTGCGGACGATCTGGATGAACCTAGATGGCGCATATGAGAACCGTTGCCATGCAATGCTATGCTATGGAAGGGTGAAACAGTACCTGTCGATGAAGATGTCATAGTCGCGACCGCGTACACGCTCGTGAGGCCATCCCTACGAGCGCTTATCAATCTTGCAGCATGGCTGGAAGCTTAGATGACGGAGCGTACGACGTAGAGAGGGTCACTCCTCAGCGCTTCGTTATCCGTGCCGACGTCAAAAGCTACCGCCAACGCACGAGATGGATCGACGCGTCCGATGAGGGTGTAGATGGTCGATTTTGCCGTCGCAATCTGGAATGGCAGTCAGCTGTGTTCATTCATCTCAAAGAGATGAGATCACGAACTCCGATTCCACCGATTCCTTGGTCGCCGATACCGAGAATAGCCTCTCCATCGCTACACACGATGAGGTCCAGTTCCTTCCCCTTCGTCTGCTCGAGGTAATCCTCTTCCATGGTGTCCATATTCGTGAAGGTCAGGAACATGCCCTCGCTCCGTCGGAAAAGATGCGAATAGTTTGCGATGGCGTCAGCCTGGGGCAAAAGAGAGCATCAGTAGCTGAGGGGTGTACAGCCGAAGTATAACGCACGGCGGTCGGGGTGTATACAATGGGCACGAGCTCCTTGATATGCCTGCTCAGAAGACCATAGTAGAGCACCCAGTTCTGATCCTTCAGACTCTGCAAGAACGAGCTCTTCCGGAGCGGGGTGTCGCGTGCATGCAACTGCTCGTAGGCGCGTCTACACTGGTCATCCAGCGTGTTCACCCTCAGCGGCAGCCTCCCAGTCAACCCAAATTTCCAACGTTCATGGTTCGTAAACGCGGTCCCCTTGTTCCAGCGCGGCTGGGTCAGGATTGTGTTGCCGCGCACACCGACGCGCACGGTTGAGTTCGCCGCCTGCGCGAGCTTAGACTCGGTGGCATCCCGGAGATTTTGTACGGTCTGGCCGAGAGGTGGGATGTGGCGAAGGGCTTTGGTCGTCGGGAAGGACCGACGAGGTAGGACGCGCATGTCCGTCTAGAGTAAAGAGTGAACGCAGCTACTCGAGGCTGGGAACGGTGGCAGTCTCTAGCCGCCAAAAACAGAACACGAGTATCAATCAGGGGAGAAACGGGTAGGAAGCAATGCTGGTGCGGCGCGGGTGCACACTGCTTTATATACGGACGTGCCGTAAGTTCGCTAAAGCCTGGAACCTTTGAATGGAAATGAAAGGCAAGTTGGACGGCCGTATGTTTGCCACTCGCTGTTGCGCGTTTCAATGTGGCCGCGGTGGGCAAGACGGCGTCGAGGCGCGTTCGAAGACTCGGTTGTCGTGTGCCTGGCGGCCAGAACGCGGGACGTCATCACCGGGGCCGGCCTCCGTTCGGTGAACTTCGGGACCGTGTACGCTTGATCTCCGGGTCCGCCACAGTCGCATCCAATCTCGTCCCGTTCCACCATCTTATCGTTATCGATTGAACAAGTGCGGGCAGTCTATACTTGCACCCGCACAGGACCCGACAAACATCAACAGCGCCCTCGGCGACCCTGCACTATGTGACGTCGACGTAGGAATGGTAGTCTCAAAGAATCACAGTGCCAGCCAACCCTTGTCGGTTACTAGCCGTACAAGACCGTACCAATCAGCTTGCTATCGTGCTATCAACCGCCATGTCCGAAGGTCCCAGCGCCACGTACCGCGTCGCTCTGAGAGGCGAGGACATTCTCGAGCATCCTCGCTGGAACAAGGGCACTGCCTTCACCGACCAGGAGCGCAAGGCATTTGGGCTTGTCGGCAGGTTACCTTCGAGGGTCAATACCATTGATGAACAGTGCGCTCGGGCATGGGATCAACTACAGCAGCGCGACTCGCCTATACGCAAGAACTCGTTCTTGCAGAGCCTGAAGGAACAGAACTGGGTGCTCTACTATCAGCTTCTGCGCAGGCACCTCACGGACTTGATGCCTATCGTATACACGCCCACTGAGGTATACACGGCCCTGCATTTTAGCCCGGACATGAACTGACGGCCTTCGAGGCCGATGCTATCGCGGAATACTCGCATCTCTTCCGCCGCAGTGAAGGCTTGTACTTGTCTTTCCCCAACGAGGATTCGATGGAAGAAGACTACTTGGAGCAGACCCGCGGGCGAGAGATCGACCTCATCGTCTGCAGCGACGCTGAAGCCATTCTCGGCATCGGTGATCAAGGTGTCGGCGGTATAGGTGTTAGTAAATCCGTCCACATGCTATATCTTGGACATAATACTGACAAGAGCTCATAGATATCCACGGCCAAGTCTGTCATCTACACGTAGGTCACGATGCACAAGGGCATCACCCTAACGGTACTGACTCGGAGACTCACAGCTTGATTGGCCGCATGAACCCGTCGAAGTCGCTCGCTGTGGCTTTGGATGTTGGGACTAACAATGAGAAGTTGCTTAACGACCCTCTCTATGTTGTACGTGCATAATCTCCAAAAGGCGGCGGGTGATATCTGACTACACGCTTTATAGGGTTGGCCACAGAAACGCGTTCGAGGTGAAGCATACGACAAGTTTATCGACAAGTAAGCATGGCTTATAGGCTCAAGACCCTTAACTCATCTCTTCGATTATAGGTTCGTTCAACTCGTCCGGAAGCATCACCCGCATTGCCTCTTACACTTCGAGGACTTCGGCGTCACGAACGCTCAAAGGCTATTGGAGCTGTACCGCCCGCAGCATGCAGTCTTCAACGATGATGTGTATGTACACTCTCGGTTTGGCCTACTTTGCAGATCTGACGCGCATACAGACAGGGCACCGGCGCTGTTACGCTCGCAGCAGTCATGTCCGCTGTCGGCGTTACCAAGTCCAAGCTTTCAGACCAACGCTTCGTCGTCTATGGCGCCGGATCCGCTGGTCTGGGCATCGCACGCCAGCTCCGCGATGCTCTAGTCCAGCTTGATGGCGTGCCGGAAGAAGAGGCCAACAAGCACTTTTATCTCCTCGACAAGTTCGGCTTGATCAAACAAGGTCTCGGTCAAGACAAAATACGGCCTGCCCTCGCGAGCTTCGTCAGATCGGACGACGAATGGACAGACGCTCAGACAAACGAGAACGGCGAGGTTGGGCTGCTGGAAGTCATGAAGCGCGTCAAGCCGACCGTACTCATCGGATGCTCAACACACGCGGGCGCATTCACCGAGGATGTGATTAAGGCCATGGCAGAGGGAGTCGATCGCCCAATCATCTTACCATTATCGAACCCGAGTCGCCTTGTCGAGGTTGACCCTGCTCAGGCGAATGAGTGGACGAAGGGGAAGGCGCTATTGGCTACAGGAAGCCCATTCCCACCGGCGAAGATGCCCAGCGGTAAGGACTACGTCATCGCCGAATGCAACAGTACGTGCCATTGCACACTCTACACCGTTAATCTCATGTGCTGACCAGTCATACAGACGCCTTGATCTACCCCGGCCTGGGCTTGGGCACAGTCGTGTCGCGCTCCCGATCATTGACCGATTCGATGATCTTAGCCGGAGCCCGCCGTCTCGCTTCCCTTGCCCCAGCTCTGAAGGACCCCGACGATGCACTCTTGCCTGCTTTCGAGGACTCGCCGGAGGTCAACTTCGAGGTCAGTTGCGCGGTTGCTGAGCAGGCCATCGAGGAAGGGACCGCGGGCGTATCATGGGGAAAAGACGAAGTGCGCGAGCGCGTGAAGGAGTCTATCTGGTTGCCCGAGTACGGCAACTATGTGTACGATGAACAGGGCGAGAAGTAGAGACTACACAAGGATCGCGAGCTACGAAGAATCGTTTGGACGCCCGGACCTGAATGCAATGTAGAGCGTAATGTAACTCCAAGAAGTGTACGATAAGAGTTCCTTCCATAGCATACAAATGAATACCGTGATGCATGTAGACCTAATGAATAGCCGCAACAGCAAGATTAGTCCTCTCAACAAGCCCCCTAACCTTCCTCCCCAACCTCTCCGCCTCCAACTTCCTCGCCAACACCTGCGCCTCAGGCAACTTGCTCTTCGGCACCCATCCCCTCTTCGGCCTCGCACTCAGATCCACGATTTTCGGCGCAGCAGCGAACGCCACGACGCGCCGGAAGAGCACTTTGCGCTCTGTTACGAGCTCGCGGATGCTCTGCGGCCCGGGTGGTGTTCGGACGCCCTCTTCGTCTTCTGAGTCGCTGTCCGCCAGCGTGCTGGCTACGAGCGGTGGCGTGGTCGGTCTCGGTGATGATGGCGCCGGCAAAGGCGGCAGCGCAGCGATCTCAGCATGCAGATCCGCCCCGCGTAAGTACGCGTTCTCCGTCCTCAAGAACTTGACGGCTCCCCTGAACGCCTCGAGCTGCTCGAGCAGATAGCCCGTCTCGAGGCTTCCCTCTCCAAGCTGCACACCCTCTCCGTAGCCCATACCCATGCCAATACCCATCGTCGCCTCTTGCTGCTGAGCCTGTGCCGGCTTCTCGTTCCCAGACGGGACCGCAGCCTTGAGTCTGGCATTCTCTTGCTCCATGGCATCAAGATCGGCTTGAAGCTGCTCGAGCGCATCTTCGTAGCTTCTCTCCTGCTTCCGCGCCTGGGCGAGCTCGGCCTCGACCTGCTGGAATGCGTCTTGCTGCCTCTTCACGCCCTCCATTCTCCTCTCCATCAGCTCCGTCCTAACCCTCTCCTCCTGCAACGTAACATCGCGCGCCTTGAGTGTCCTCGCCATCGCCGTGAGCTCTTCAGAGAGCTGCGCGGCACGCCTTTCAGCTTCGACGTTCACAGCCAAGTTCGCTTTGATCTCCGCAACGCGCGTAGTCCAGGGCGGCGAGCCGGCAATCCGCACGACGTTCTCGCCTTCCATCGTAACGGGTAACAGCGCATTCGCGTCATTGATAAGCGCCGCCATGGCGCCTCCGAGCGCTTCCCACGGGCTTCCGACGTCTCTCCTAGTCTTCCCAACAGTCGAAGTAGCCGTTTCCCTCACAAAGCCCAGCACCTTGCTCAACACAAACGGCGCGTGATTCGCACGGGCGTCGCCAGCGTATGGCATGACTTGCTGCGCGAGCGAGATACCGAAGTTGAGCAGCTCGGCGGTGTGGTTCGTTACTGCTTGAAGTTCGGGTACGAGGTGCGACTTGAGGGCTGAGTTGTCGAGGATGAGATCTTCGATGCGACGTGTGAGACGCTTGGAGAGTGTCTTGGCGGACTTGGTATGGTCAAGGACGCGTTGCATTGGTTCGAAGAACTCTTTCTGCGGATCGAGGCCGGCGAGGTCCGATGCGAGCTCTGTATATATATTCGTTGGTTATCATAGTGGATGGGCGGTGAGGAAACAGCATACCTTCGTCCTTGAGGATATCTCCAACGCTCGTCTTCGCGGCCGCAATAGTTGCCATGTACATGTCCAGCTCCAAATCCAAACTCGCCACCACGCTCAACTCCCTCTCGCCCAGATCAAACTCAAATCCAGCGAAATACGTCTCGGCCAGATGTTCGAACTGCGCCATGATCTTGTTCACGTCCACGGCACATTCCATCTCGCGGAACTCTTCACGTCGGAGCAGGTCGATGTGCATGTCCACACGGCGTTCCATGGGCGCTAGTTCCGGGTAGAGGCGGCCGGCGTTTAGGAATGAGTCTGCATCGCAGCGTTTGAGTACAGCTGCAAAGCGCCTGCAGGAGACAGCCAGCGAGCCGATGGATATCCTCAACTCCGTGACACCGACAAGGGTATCGGTGACAGAACCACCCAGTATGTCCGGCAGACCATGAACTTGCGCGACGACGACGTTGATCAACTCGGCCTTCGCCGCCATACGCTTGAAGAACATATATGCTGCCACGGCATCTGCGTCTTGCTCATTATACAACGCGGGCAGATGCGGCGCGGTAATGCTCAACATCTCCTTCGCCTCCCTGGCCTCTAGCTTCGCCAGCTCCAGCTCAAGCGCCCGTGCATGAGCCTTCGAAGCGTGCGACTGCAGCCTGAGATTAAGCGCCATAGCTTGTGCCGTCTGGGAAGCGGCCACGGCGGACTCGGACTGGGCAGTCTGCGTCTGCGCACGTAAACCGTCGAGCTCCGTCTGGAGTTGCATGACGAGTTCGCGGAACTGCACGACCGTGCCCTCGAGGTCCTGGCACGCCTCGTTCAGCTCGTCGATCTTGCGCCCTTGAGCGTTGAGCTGGACGTCTTTATCGTTAATCTCGTCCTGCATCGCCTTCTCCGTCTCGACGTGATTCTCCTCAAGCTCGTCTGACAGTTCCCGCAGCGCTTCGAGATCCTCGATCGTTATGCGCATCTCCTCGATCTTCTCGCCTAAGAGAAGGTTGCGCTCGGTAAGTTGAACGAGCATATCTTCGGCGCCCAGTGCGTCATCCAGCTGCAGCTTCAGATCCTCGATCTGCGTATCGGCGTTCGTGAGCTTGATGTAAGCTGACTCGAGCTCGGCTTGCAACTCGTCGAGCGCCTGCACGTCCTTCTCCATATCTGAGATCCTCCTCCGCTGCTCCGCGTCCGTCTCCTGCGTCACATCCCTCAGCCGAATCAACGCTTCTTTCAAGCGAACATTCTGTTTCTCGAGTTGGATGTATGCGAGTGAGCCCGCGACGGCCGGGTCGACACCGCCATCTTCCTCCCCTTCTTCGCCCTCCGCATGAGGGTGGGTTCCATCCTTCAATACACCTAGTTCAACCTCAGCCACCGCTAGTCTCTCCTTCAACTCCTCCACCTCCTGTTCCGCCACTTCCGCCCTCTCCTCCGCGACTTCCTTATCTAATGCCGCCATCTCCAAGCTCTCCTGCGCATCCAACAATCGACTCTCGTTCAACTCTGCAAGTTGCTGTGCATCGGCCAACTCCCTCCTCGCCGCGATCAAGTCCGTTTGTTGTTGTGTAAGTTTGGCTTGCAGTTTGGGCCGTAAAGCGACGAAAGATTCGGCGTCTGATAATCGGGACTCGAGTTCACGGATCTGTCGAGAGTCGGTTTGTCGGTGGGTTTCAAGGACGCGGATCTTGGCACGGAGGGATTGGAGTTCGTCGTCTGCGGTTGCGAGTTTGGAGCGAAGTTCTTGAACTTCTTCGTCGTTTATCTATAGATTGTGTGGTCAGTATCTACTACCACAGTCAAAGACACGGGATGAACTGACGTGAACAGTCGGCTTTGATGGTGGTGCCACACCCTCCCCAGCATCGTCCGATCCATCATGTATAGGTGATTGCGACACCTGCAGATCGCTCCCCAGCGGCGAAAGCAGACTCGAGCTCTGACTAGCACCCGACACGCTCCTCAGCTGACTCGTCGTGAGCGGAGGCGAAGCCGCCCTCGGCTGCTCCCTTTCGCGCGGCTGCTTGAACGGCAAAGCCCGAATCGTAGGTGGTGCAGAGTCTCTGCTGCTTTCTCTGTCGAGATTCCGCGCAGAGACCGAAGCGGATAGGTTGGTGTCGATGACGGATGTCCGGCGCGAAGCCGCGGACGTCGCCGAGGTTGCTGAGCCTGCAGTACCTGTACGACGCAAGCCGCCGGGTGTCTGTACTACCGAAGCGCCCGGCCGCGTGGGTTTGGAAGGTGATGGCGGCGCGAGGGTTGATGAGGCGCCTAAACGGGAAGCGCGGAAGGTCGTCGCAGTTGCCGCCGGCGATGCAACTGTCTTGGACGGGCTGCCGGACCGGGAGGATGGCGAAGAGGGCTGGACGGATCGTAGAGAGGGTGTACGGGAGATGCCGTTACTCGGTGTACGGACATGGCCTAGTGACGGTCTTGCTCTCTGTATATATAGTTTATCAGCGTACATTCATAGCAAACATTCATACCAACGCACGCTCGGTCCAGGAGTGGGCTCCGGCTCCTTCACAATAGCGACCTGGCTCGGCTTAACGAATACGCCATAGTTCGCTTTACACTTGAAATACGCGACGCCTTGCACAGTTCCATCGTTTCGACCTTTAGCCTCGCTAAGCTCGACACCGATCCACTTGCCGACCTGAAACTGCGTCTGGCCGCTGAACCGAACAATGCCGCGCGCGCCTTGAATGTGCTTGATCTCGACTCGCGCGCCGACGGGTATTTCTTCGTTGGAGGCCATCATGTGGGTGAGCCCGCCCACCGCCTGTATATGGGTATACGAGATGAGGGTATGGGGGTTGGGTTGTGGCTTGCCAGGGCTTGCCGAGCTCGACGCGCGAACTGCACGACGCGCCCGTGGGTACGCGTCGGCATTGGCCGAGTACGCGCGCGGTCTTCGACTCGTGCCGACTTTGCCTTTGCTTCCTACCATCGCCAAACTACCGCCTTTAGCGGATGCAACCTTGAAGCTTAAAGGAAAAGTCTAAGTATGGGTTCTCTATGCACTCCCCGCCATACCGTATTTCCTTGATCATAGTAGTTGACGGACAATATCCAGCCGGTATAGAGAAGCTCCGGCTGCGTCTCAAAACTGCTATTACTATTAATAACGATGAAGGGTTCCTTCACTTGTATGGTGACTAGACGGGGAAGTCCGATTTGAGCCGCGCGGATGGTTGATGAATACTTCTTGATTGCATCGAATGCTCTCATGCTCAGGGCTCAGAATGTTTATGGGCGGCCACCGGCCAAAATTTTCAAGAACAGCATCTACAACGTGCATGACATGATCGTGACAGGAAACCAGGACGAGAATCAGAGCCGTTGCCGCGAGCTTGCGAATGTGCACACTGCGAGATTCGTCTCGTCAGCCATATTTGCACGAGACTAGCGAACGACATACGAACATACCTTAGTTCTTGTCCCAGGCGCCATTGCCCTTAACGGCGATCTCAACATCGACCTCATGCAGGAGAGAGCCGGTGAGCTTGGGCCCGTTCTTGATGGTCAGGACCACGTCGTCCTTTCCAACATGACCTGAGATCTCGTGGGCAGCGTTCAGCTGGTCGCGGTTATTGTACTCGAGTTGAAGCTTGGGGACCGTGAAGTCGGGAACGGATGGCTCCCAGACTCCAGAGTACGTGTGCTCATACTCCGTGCCATCGGCGTCCTTGATCGTGAAGGTACAGAGAAACTTGACGCCGTTGAATGCAGATAGCGTTCCGGTAACGACCTGAGGCATCTACGAGAGCTAGGTCAGCGGAGGCAATGAATGCGAGAGTGAAGAAGGCGTACATTGTTCGATGATGTGGATTCAGATGTGGTGAAGAGATGAGTGGCTTGCTGAGAGTACTGAAGGTCGAATGGGGCGGTATATATATACGTACAGGAGCTGGGCGGCTATGCATCCATATGTACGATAAACGCCCGCTTCCTGACTTAGCAATGCCGATTTGAGTGAGTATAGCAAAAAGGGACGTCTACCGGCAGCTCCGCTCCGGATGTCTGTCCTCATTGCCAGTCTTATGGCTCAACTGTCATTTATGCTGTGACTGATGCTCCTCGTAAAAGAAGCATAGCGGGCATATCTTGCCGTATTCAGCTTACATTAGTCACACCAACACCTACAGTCTCTCTATTTAAGGCAAGGTTTCACTTGATGCAAGATCTCCGTTGCTACTGCCAGGACGAGAGCAGATACTCGGGGATCCGTTGACATCGGCTGGATTCAAATGCCCCAGTCAATCGTCTCGCAGCTCTGTTGACGGTCTTCGAGCGTCTGCAGACTGTAAGCAGTGGAAAGATCTCCCTGCCATGACAGGTAACATCCAGCGCAGCGCCACATGGGGAGTCAGGCCGGCCAGGACATAAAGAGCGGAGATACTTAGTGTTGCTGGCTGGAAAAAACCTCAGTATCATGTATCTCTCCAGAGATGCTTAGTTTAGCCAATGAGCACTAGGTAAGCTCGTAGAGTTGGCTTGGAAACTCGGAGTATATGCTGCTCGATAATGATCATGATTCGCGGCGGGGAGTCAGACGTCTGTGAGGAAACCTGGAACGGTTTAAGCTGGCTCAAACTTGCACTCGACGTACGATTGCGTGGGAATCAGGCGGGCAGCAATTGTGAGCGCTCGACAGGAGGAAGGCAGGACGTCGATTAGAAAGCGTTGGGGTGACCGGTATTTCCAAGGACGTTCCAGCCTTCAGACAGGCTCGACACCACCGCACGTGGCAAGCACACGACTGCCACGCTGGATTCGAACCTTGGACCATGCAACCGTGTACTCAGTACTCAACTCTGGCATCCATCGTACATCACCCCATCGTGGTCTATTCACCAGTACTTGAAGCCAGAACAGTATGTCTGGACTAAGATCACTCCCAAATATGAATTTCCCTCGACATGACACATATCGCAAGCTCGCCGCATCGCGAATCTAGGCTGCTATATCAAACACGGCGTACTCTTGACGTAGCGTCTCGCCGTTGATTGATCCCTTCTCGCGTTATGCGGCTTTTGACCTCGGGGATACTTGCTCCGGGTAGCAACTGCAACTGAAATCGTGTTCGATGGCAGCCTGATCGTACGCGCTTGCCGGTCTCCGCACTTGTCATGGAAAAGTGTCACGGGTGGTGTCAGTACTGTACTGTGCCGTCGTTTGACGGAGCCAGGACGGACCTTTGCACTACCTTTGCATGGCCTCTCAAGCCGGCAAATGTGTCAGATGGGCACCGTTCCGATTGCTCGTCGTTTCTCAGTCTGGAATATGGAGCCGGCCAATGCTCAGATCCTAGTGCTTGTGTCTCTATATGGTGTGGTCTTCACCGCATGAACGCTCTACTGATGGCCAGCTTTCGAATAGGTTTTCAGGGAGGAGCATCATTCGAATTGTCTCAAAAGATTTCCGCCCAACTGCGTTATACGCACGGGAGGATGCGAATAGAGTCACACAGCCCAAGAGGTTCATATGTTCTGGGGCGCGACGCTGTCCATCCAGAACGCGCTCGGTGGCGCGGTGCTCCTTTACAACGACAGCGACTCTGCTGCACACGGCGTTGGTGGATACACTCCGCCGTGTCCGGACAATGGCTGTGCGCAAGCACTGGACTCACGAACAGGACCAGATTAATGAGTTATAAGCATGGCCACTGCTACGTGTAGTGATTGTGGCGTTAGCTTTTCGAAACTGTCAAGGCCACGGACCATGGAACTCGATACACCACACCTCGAACTGGTGTAAACAGTTCTGATTCTGGATCTGACAGGGATGATTCCAGTAACAAACTTCGATTTTCATGACAGTTAGACTCGCTAAAGATCTCCTTGCATTACCCAAGTCCGTGGTCTCGAACGTACACGTCTACCGCTTTCAACGCACGCCCGCGACGGCTGGATTCGAGACTACATGCCGGGCTCCTTACGTCCATCGTGCCATTGGTTGAACGTCATCGTATCTCCATTGCGCTATGTCTGCGTTGTCACCCTTCAAAGTCCACATATGTGGGCCGAGGTCATTCTTCATCAGAAGCGAGGCGGGTTTGAGCTGGCGAAGAAACGTGCATGTGTTCGCATTGCATTCTCCAACGGAAGCACAGGTTTCGCGCATCTCAATCATACACACTACACACGCCACGAGATCGTAGCTGGCTTCGCAGGCGATGAGGACCACAAACTTTTTATAAGACTGATCGCGGCCTCGTAAAGCGGATAGAACTACCATACAATATCAAGCGCGCACGCGCACCACAAGTTTCACAGCACTGATTCCGGCTTCGATCCTAGCAAGAGCATCTTCGATGCCCGTGAACCCATTATCAATGACTTCAAGCCTGGTGGGCTTGAATTATGTCAGCATGTATCCCGTTTAGGAGCTGCAGGACGGCGTACAGAGAGGAGGCCCTTCTCGAGCATCTCGCTCAAGGACAGGTACATTTCCGTCCCGAAAGCCTGATGGAATGGCGCGTTGATCCCTCCAAACGCCCTAACAAACCGCTTCCCTTCGCTGTCATCATCTCCTTGAGACGTGCCGGAAGGACGAGGCGCCATGCCTCCGGCGATGACCAGCGCTCCGTTGGGCGCGAGAACAGACCAGGCAGCCTTCTGTGACTCTTCAGTACAGATGGCGTCGTAGGCAATCTTTACTGGAATCTGTCCCACGATGGACCTGATAGTAGCGGGCACATCGGCGTACGGTACGTCGTGATAGTCAATGACGTGAGTCGCACCCGCAGCGAGGCAGTACTCTTCATTCGACTTCGAAGCAGTGGTGATGATCGGACCGAAACCGGAGAGCTTGGCCAGGCGCAACGCTGTGGCATATGACAGTCAACTCACGCGGAGGGCGAAGAGCAGGAGGCGCTAGCTCACCAAACTGGCCAACTGAGCTCGATCCTCTGAACACGATAGCCGCCTGTCCTTCATACTTTCCCATGCCATCCTCAGTCCAAGGAGGAGTAAGTCCGGCGCCGCCAACATCAAAGCCGTTCGGCAAGACCTGAGAGGACTTGGGCTTGTACATGCCGATTGCGGCTGTGGCGAGGCAGAGCGGCACAGTCGCGGCTTGCTCATACGTCAGATTGGGAGGGATCCTGCCAATGCGAGCTGCATCTGCGAGTGTGTATTCCTGGTAGGCTGAGCCATCCGAGGTTCCAGCACCTGACTGGTAGAAGCTACGCGTGCGTCAGAACAAGCAAAAAATGTATCATGCGTTGAGACGAGACATACACTCGGTCCCCGACGCTAAAGTTCGTCACGCCTTCACCTACAGCAGCGATATCGCCAGCGCCTTCCCTTCCTGCGACAGCAGGCCACTTATCGACCAGTAGGCCAAGCCTCTGAATGTACTGGTCGACGAGGTTGAGACCCGCGGCGACGTTACGAATTAGGACTTGGCCGGCTTGGACGGTGGGCACCGGGCGAGTACCGAGCGTGAAAGGAGCGCCTTTCTCATGAACCAAGAGGGCGGTTTGAGTGTTGGGTGCGGACATGATTGCGATTACTGTATGGCCTGGCGCGTCTATTGAGCAATATATAGGGACTGGCGTATATCCAGAGGAGTAGTGGCCAGTCAGTAGTGTACAGTAAAACGGGACTGCCGCGCGGCTTTTCCGAGACGAGTACTGAGTTCATTCAGTTGGTGTTTGGGTGACCTGTGGCGCTCTGAGCCTCTTGAGGAGGCGTTCTTCTGCGAGAGCATACATGGCATGACGTGGTGTAAAGCGAGATGTGCCAGGCTCAGGACCTTCTTGAAAACTCCATTTCGAGGGTAGTATAGAGGGCTACAAAGACATGTAGGATGCATGGAGTGTACGAGGGAGAGACAGCGAGTCAATGGCCATGAGCATCAAGCAAAGGCCATTCGACGACAAGTTACAGTCAGCCGCGGCGGGACCCAAGCGGGACAGCACCCGTTCCATCGGCAAGCCCTTCAGCCGCTGCATTGGCACGTCATCGAGCCATTGTCACACAGTGCAGTAGTATTGCGGCATAGACATGTCTGGGTAGATGAGCGACCGTGTGTTAGTCGAGAGGAACCCATGAAATTCCTGACAGTCGTTGTTGAGCACAACAAGCGTTGTGGATGCCTGTGGGTGTTCACAACCGCACGTGGAAATGCTAAATTGCGCAGGCATTCGGACATTCGGACTTTGTTCGGACTGTAACTGAACCCATGCAAAATGAGGTGTATACGACCTTGTAGACATGCCGCGACATATTCAAGCATATAAGGTAGCAGATCAGGTATCTATTTCGTAGCATTCGACGACGACGTGGGTATTCAATCATTCTCACGATCGTTTTCTGTCTTTACAATGCATACTTCTGCTTGATGATATCGGCCGCCTTCTCGGCAATGGCGTACACGCACGACTGGATATGCGTGGCCATCTCCTGCATGGATGTCTTGAGCATGTACACGCACGCGAGGGAGACCATGAACATACCATGGGCAAGATAGAGGCATCTACAACGCGTAGATTCTTGGTCCCATACACCATCAGGGATGGATCGACGACGCCGCCAGCCTCCCTTGGCAGCATAGAGCACGTCCCGACAGGATGATAGATGGGTTCAACACTGCTCTCGCTCATGAGGCATACTTCTCCTAAGTATACTTAGAGGAGGACGCACCGCTCGCGGACCCAATCACGAAGCTTCTCGTCGTCGTCGAGGGTATCTTCAGTAGGATCAACGAACATCGGCTTCATCTCGTTGTACGGCGCCGTCTTGCACAACTTCTTCACGAAGCGCGCCGCGTCCATGAGAAGGTCCACGTCAAGAGGGTTGTGAAGGTATCCTGGGTCGAGATTAGGCATGGCGGCAGGATCGGCTGAGGATATGTGTATGGAACCACGCGAGAGCGGGTGAAGGTCCATGAGAAGTAAGGTCTGGTATCGGCGCTTTGTATTCATCCTTTCCCGAACGGACTGATTGAGCGAGTAGAACCCGGGGAACTGAAGAACTCTATAGATATGTGGGTTAGTAGGGTGGTTCGTCATGAATCAACTTGGAGCGCTACTCACTCGAGCTGAGGATGATCCACGTCGGAGAACCACTTCTTGAGGAAGTTGGACTGTTGTTGCAGTGCCGCCGTTCCCCAAAGGCTAGTATCGCGCTTGACATCACTCAGGAAGGTACCAAGCATGTCAGGCTCCATGATGCGATTGAGTGGGATGTATGCGTATGCCGAGAATGAACCGGATAACATTCCGCGCCGTTGCTCGTCGCTTGAAGCTGGTCAACTCCAAGAAATGAAAGGTCGCCTAATGCAACTCACTAGAGCTTCTGCTGGCTCTCGTAGAAGTGTGGGTCCGATAAGTTTTCGTACGTCTCTGTACTGTTGTCGACCTCGTGGATGAAAGGTATCCAACCGTGATCCTGATGGGTTAAGCGAACAGACATGTAGTAGGCGTAGAGGCGCGTACCTCTACAAAAACGCGTAGTTGAGTCACCTGTATCTGCATAGAGAGGTGACTACGTACGGAGGTTCTCACCAACGGGAAGGTCAATGAGCTGAGGTATGCCGTGAGCGTTCAGCACTTCGCTCAGTCCTATCCCAGACAGCTCCAGAATCAATGGCGATTGGAAGCTCCCTTTGAAGGTAGTCTCAGTCCGCATGCGACTACATATAGCGGGGAGGACTGACCACAGCACAGTATGACCTCGCGTTTGGCGTACACTGTGTACTTCTGCCCATCCCTGATGAACTCGACGCCCTTCGCCACGTACTCGCCGTCAGTCTGGTCCAATAGAACGCGCGTAACATGGGCATCAGTGAGGAGGTGCAAGTTCGTGCGCTCGGCGTTGGGTTGATAATAAGCCTACGAAACCATCGAGTCAGGTCGCAAGGATGTTACGAGCCATGGGCTGCTTACACTGCCGGAGTATGTTCGAACAGCGAGAGATGGGTCTATAGTGAACATCCCAGTTGATGCCCCAGTGTTGGAGCCACCCGTCTAACAAGGGATGAGCAACGGGCGCAGGATACAGTCCCTTGATGATCGCACCGGGTCCTCGTTGAAACGCACGCCGAGATTCACCATCGAATCTAGAAAGCGGTTATGCGACTCATTGTGCCAGTGTGAATACGATATCTTCAACGGGCCGTCATAGCCGTGCACGGTTGCGTCTGTTCCGAGGCGATACCGTCCTTTGATGTCGTCGGGCGGCTCGGTGAATGTTTCGGCCTTCTTCATGTATCGAAGGAAATTTGCCCAGTTCCATCCGGGATTCCCGAGCGCTTCTATAGCTGCAAGTGGGTGTTAGTGCCGTGTAGCAGATGGAAATCGGTGTCATAGTTTACCGTCGTACTCGCAAGCGTTGGCCCTGGCACCAAAGTCAGAGTAGTCCCGTTGCACATCTCCATACGCACCTCGAGTACACCATGAAGTTGAGCTGTGTATAGTTGAGTCCATCTAGTATGCTGGCAGATCTTCGACGAGAGTAACCTACCGCGGAAGATCCTCCGACGCCCTTTCCCCGCGGGCAAGTGATGACACGGTCATTCGCTCCCGTTTGTTTGATAGTCTTGAACTTCCAGTCCAGCCGCTCATGATTGAGACCTTTACCGGCGAGACCTAGATAGACGCGCATGAGATGCACCGTACATCTGGAAGCGTGGAGTAAAGGACCTGGAACTATGACCTCGGTCATTTCGGAGTTGTCGCCGCCTGCTTCAACGACGCCGACGTTGACACTAGCGATCTCAGAGAGTCTGGAGTTCTGTCAGTATGAATATAGACGACTACAGAGTAAGGGCTCACCGAGAAGAGAGAACGAGACCTGCCGTTCCACCACCGACGACAAGGAAATCATATTCCTTCGAGGCGAAAGCATCGGGCGTGAGTAGAGTCATTCGGATACTCCTGCATGCTCAAACGGCCTCTTAAAGCTTAAATACGCGTCAGAGCTTCTCGTGCATCTTCTAGGAGAAGCTCCTTTGAGAATGAAAGCAGTTAGCTGAAATATCGAACGGTTTGTTTGCAACCCGAGTAGTCCGTCGCTATCAGAATACTCGGAGTTATCTCAGGCTCTAACTGTGACTATTTAGTACTCATAGCACTGAAATAAAATTCTTATTCCACGATTCTCGCCACCAATCGTGTTGGTACGAAGCCAGAGAAGAGATCACTGGTTGGGCGTTCAACGCGAGCGCTCGCGTCGTCGGCCGCCCGTGCCATTGACAGGCTGTCAAGTTGGTGTATTCAGAGGCTAACAAACTTTAGCCATACATTCTGATTAGAGAGCCGAGCGCATGTAGCTGTGGCGAAGTTTCCGATGAGCATGAGCCACCGGCGGTGGTGGATACGTTCCAACTCGCGATGTGGACGCTTATGGGCGACGAAAAACGAGCATGACGTTCTCACGCGCTCGGACCCTCGGCCCTCAACCACTGCAATGCGCGCTACATCGGGTTTCATTAGGACTTCCACTACGGCGCCGGTGACTGTGTGTTTCTGTTCTTCTGACGGTGTGTACTCTGCTGGGACTTGCTAGATCACAGTCACTGAGTGATAATAGTCGAACGCGATGGAAATGCGCGCGTCTCGCGGTCAGAACGGCGGGCCGCACGGGTACCCAGGTACGCTCTTTGCAACTCGTATTTCTGTTGATAAACGTATTGATTTATATTATCGAAGCCGGCACCAATGGATACCACGAAAGCCCGCGGCGAGGGTCCGGTTCTGGGACGATGCCCGCGCGGATCCCCCTCTTCCACACCGGCTCGGACGGCGTGACCTCCACCCAGAAGAGCTCAGGCTCTGATGACGAGACCGACCACGGGATATTCTCAGACGGCAGGGCCAACGCGTCGCTTGAATCTCTGCTGGACCCCGTGCCGATCATCCCGTACTGGTCAGCGAAACGACATCTGACCTGCGGGAACCCTACCCCTCCGCCGCCATGGGTCCCCAAGATGACGCCCTGGCGCTCGTCCCCCGGGAAGCTCAAGACGGCAAACGCGGCGCTGGTGCTCTGTCTGAATATTGATGTTGATCCTCCCGACGTGATCAAGACGAACCCGTGCGCCGTCATGGAATGCTGGGTCGAACCACACACCATGCCGTCCCATAAAGCGCTCGAGGTCATCGGCACCAACTTGCAGCATCAGTTCGAGGGATTGAGCCCGAAGTTATCCTACAAGCCCATCTTGGATCCATCCTACGAAGACTTACGACGCTTCTGCACGACTCTCCGCCGTCAGGCGAAGGACGATACAGTCCTGTTCTATTATAACGGCCACGGCGTTCCCAAACCCACCCCCAGTGGAGAACTTTGGTGCTTCAACCGAAATTACACGCAGTATATTCCGGTCTCGCTCGCTGAAGTTCAACACTGGCTAGGAACGCCTTGTGTATACATCTGGGATTGTTCTGCAGCCGGCAATCTTCTTTTGAACTTCAATAACTATGCGCAACGGCGCGATCAAGAGGCCGCAGCGAACGCTACGGAGTTTACCGTTCCATTCTCCGACTCTATCCAGCTTGCCGCATGCACCGCCAACGAGCTGCTACCTTCCTCCCCCGAACTCCCGGCCGACCTCTTCACATCATGCCTCACATCCCCCATTGACATCGCCTTGCGGTATCACGTTATGAACAATCAGCTTCCCAGCAGCATTACCGCGGATATGGTTATGCAGCTCCCCGGAGATCTGAAGGACCGCCGTACACCACTTGGCGAGCTCAACTGGATCTTCACTGCTATCACCGACACCATCGCCTGGACCTCCTTCTCTCGCGAACTCTTCACTCGCCTTTACCGCTCCGACCTCCTTGTAGCCTCTTTATTCCGCAATTTCCTCCTCGCCGAACGCATCATGAAGAATTACGGCTGCACGCCCCATACCTCCCCTTCCCTACCTCCGACCAACACCCATCCTCTCTGGGCTTCCTGGGATCTAGCCGTCGATGCGTGTGTACGGCAGATGCCCGAGATGCTCAAACATACCGCGTCGGATGCCGCGGCGCTGGCGAGCAGCTCCATCCGCGCGCGGAGGCAAGCGCAAGCTCAGGCCGCTGCTGCACGGGAGGGTCCTCACGGCGAGAAACCATACACCTACATCCCCAGCCGATTCTTCGCGGACCAGCTCACCGCGTTTCAAGTTTGGATCGCACGGGGAGGGTCGGCGCTCACCCGCCGCGGTCCCAACTCGCTCCCTCTCGCCACACCGGACGGCGAGCCAGGACCCGAGATAGCCGGGCTCGCAGGGCGTGGGAAGAACACCCATCTCGTACCGCGCAAACCGCCAGAGCAGCTCCCCATCGTGCTTCAAGTCCTCCTCAGCCAGCCTCACCGACTACGCGCTCTCATCCTTCTAAGCCAATTCGTCGATCTTGGGCCTTGGGCCGTTCATCTCGCGCTTGCCATCGGCATATTCCCTTACATCTCCAAGCTCCTGCAGGCAGGGGGTCAAGATCTTCGTCCCGTCTTGATCTTCATCTGGGCGCGTATCCTCGCCGTCGACCCGTCCGTGCAGGTTGACCTGTACTCCAATGGCGGGTTCCGGTATTTCGCCAACATCCTCGCTGCAGTGGACGAACCCGGAGGCGCGGGAGGCTTCCCGAACAGCTCGGAGCATAAAGCGATGTGCGCGTTTGTGCTAAGCGCCATCTGCCGCGATTTCCCACACGGACAGCAAGCGTGCCTGAGAGAGAAGGTGTTCCATGCCTGCTTCGAGAGGGTGGGCGAAGACGACTTTTTGTTGAGGCAGTGGTGCGCGCTGTGCATTGGCCAGATGTGGGACGCGAACGACGAGATCAAGGTCTTCGGCGTCGACAACGGCACTCAGGATCGTTTCATCAGCTTACTAAGCGATGATGCGCCCGAAGTTCGCGCTGCGGCATTGTTTGCGCTCGGCACGTTCATGGGCGCCAGTGGGTCGGCCGATCCGATGAAGACGGGTGGAGGCGGGACGGGGACGATGGCGCATCTGGATGAGAGGGTGCACTTCAGGATGGAGGTGGCCGTCGTGACGGGTGGCGCGTTGGCGATCAAGGACGACGCGAGCCCGATGGTGCGGAAGGAGTTGCTGGTGCTCATCTCGTGCTTGGTGAAGGAGTGGCGAGGGTTCTTCGTTGTATGCGCGTGGATATACTGGGAAGAGGATCGCAGGGCTCAGGCGCCAGCGGGGTCGGTGTTGGAAGAGGACATCACAGGGCAGGCGATCGCGGAGTGGTTGGAAGGGTTCGTAGACAAGGATATGAGGGAGGAGAACAAGGTCATCATGAGCTCGTTCTTCACCATCTTCACCATCCTGCTCGAGTTCTCCGTCGACCCGTACCACGAAGTCGCGGCTAACGCGCAGACCATCGTGGACTACATCATGGCGCTATTGATGGAGAGCGCCTTCACACGCTTGGAAGGTTCCTCGCTATCGGCTCCGCCGTCGTCGCTGAAGGACAAGGAGATTCCGTACGGTCATGGACTGCGTTCACGGCGCTCGAGTCTTACCGGGTCACCATCGCGCACGCGACCTCCTTCCCCGGCACTATCAAGACCCGCGATCTCCCGTGCGGATACGATGACAAGCACGATCTCCAGCGCCGCCAGTAGTACCATCAAGCGCACTTCATCGTTCGCGCACGCGCTGAAGAACCTCGCTGGCGGCATTGCTTTCCCCACTCTCGACGGCGATCACCACCAACATCATGCCGAGTCATCGGCCAGGACACCCGCTGCCACAAGACACAACTCACCCGTCGACACTCAGCCTGGTCCCGCATCTCGTGCACCCTCGCCGAACCTGAACTTTGCGCACTATATCTCGCCTTACGACCGTGCACGATCGGCAATGCCTCAGTACTCCAAGAGCGCACCCGTCTCGCCCACACATAGCTGGTCACAAGCTCAATCGTCCAAGACGCAACTGGATTATCTACCCTCGGACGTCATGGAGGCGTTAATGGAGGAGGATATGAACCGCTTGCGTGCACGACGGCGCGGAGAGTCCCCTCTGGCGCGGAGTCCTGGCGAGGACGCACTCGGTCTTGGCCAACCCGCTGTACGCGACGTGCTGCCGCTCAAGTCGACATTCTACGACTGGTGTGTCGAGTACTTCAAAGAGCCGCAGATGCGTCAGCAGGAGGCGGATGAAAGCGGGAGCGTGGAGTACAACTACCAGGCGTGGCGGCAGCAACGGAATGAGAAGGTGTCCGCGGAGACTGCGACTCAGGCCCAGGTTGCTGAGGCGAAGAGTTGGGGGAAGCCGGTCACAACTCTGCATGTTGCGGGCGCGCCGCTGAACATGGCGTTCCATTCGTATGACCCTCATCTTGTGGTCTCGAATGAGGTGGATACTGTCACGTACGATCATGTCTGCATGAGCCCAGGTCTGTGCTAACATCTTCATCACAGTGTCTTCGACTGGTCCAAGCGAACGCAGCTCACGAGCTTCCATAACGGAAACCCGAAGGGCGCGACGATCACCTCCGTACAATTCATCAATCAAGATGTGGGCGGGCTCATCCTCGTCAGCTCAGCGGACGGTATGATCAAGCTCTACCGGAACTATGATCCCGCGACAAGCGATACGCCGGTGCAGATGGTCAGCGCTTACCGTGGGCTGAATGACATAATCCGATTGCAACGTGGCTCTGGGGTCGTCGTGAATTGGAAGCAGGCTGGCGGTTTCCTGCATATCTCGGGCGATACGCGTATAATCCGTGTTTGGGACGCCCATACGGAGACGCAGCTCCTCGACCTCTCTACACGTGAGGAGAGCCCTGTCACGGCGTTGGCATCCGAAAGCGGTCCCAGCGCTACCGTCCTGGCCGGTTTTGCAGATGGGGCAGTGAAGGTGTTGGATCGCCGCATGGACGAGGATGACGCTGTTGTGCGTTCGTATAACGACCACTACGGCTGGGTGCAGAATGTCAGGTGGCATCCTCACCTGCCAGGCCAGTTCTTGTCCGCGAGGTGCGTCGAATCGCCTGTATATGCGCTCTATGTCCAGTGTTCCTATACTCATGCTACGATAGCTTGGCTGGAGAGATCCGATTGTGGGATATACGCGGCTCAGATAGGGCCGTGGAGCAATGGCAGCCGTTCAACGATGGATTGAGCGCTTTCGACGTCCATGCCCAGGCCGGTGTCTTTGCGAGGTGCGTGTTGGATTGCTTCTCCCGCCTCCCTATGTGCCCCAAATGGAAGATTCTGATGTCGGGATAATAGCCTATCGTCTACGACATCATCCATTTTCCGGTCGCAGAAGACGGTTGTGCAATCGCTCGCGCGTTCTAGCGTGCTTTCTACAGTCGAGACGCCGACGGGACTTGTGGCGGCACCTTCGCCGGCCCGCGCGTATCCGTCGCCTTACATCCCCCGAGCGAGCTCGCTTGTTTTTCACCCACTTGAGATGCTGTACGGCGTGGGCAGCCAGGATGGTACTCGTACGTGCCTCTTCGCTTACGTGTACACGATAACGCTGATTACCCCGCAGTCCGTGTGTTTGGATGTAAACTTGTATAATAGACTCTATCTGGCGCCGATCTGTCTGCAACCTTACTTGTACGTCTCCTTTGCTATAATCTCCCGTAGCTTGCAACGCGCTATCGACCTTGCTGTTATCAGAATTGAATGGACTATTTGTTCTCGATCTCCCCTCATCGCCTGGTCATGCGGCACATCTACACTTGCTTTCAGCAAGATCCGTACAGGCGTCTTCTGTTCTTCGCATTGTTTGGTATGGGAAGCCGCTTGCCGAGTATGCCGGCTATGCACGCTCTGAAGGCGTTATCTACGAAGGCGCACACGACAGCGTCCACGCCAAGGCTTGTACAACGCGGGCGATCAGGAAGCTTGTGCTCGTTCCGGAGTTTGCATCTTGTTTGCATCTGGGTGGCTCGTGCATGCTTACCCAATTGCCTCAACCATGGCGATGCGTTAGAGCGGCGGAGCGATGACCTCTTCATGCTAACCGAGCGCGCTGGCGGCGATGGGCAGGTGGGCGACCTTCTTGGCGTCTTCCGCGGATTCTCCTTGGGCATCCGAGCCGAGTGCACCCGCGCCGCGAACCGCGTGCGCGTACAGCAACATCCGCATCTCTTCACAGAGCTCGCGACATGACGAAGTCTTCGCAAGCAGCGTTCAAGTTCGCTATCTACAGCTATAAAAGCATGCAAGATATCACCCTGTCGAAGCCGGTGTCCTCTCCCTTAGGCTCCTCCTCTACGGTCGCTCGTCGTCGTCTACCTGGTCAAGGTCATGTTCTCCTTCCAGAAGCTCCTCAAGGTCGTTCTTGTCGCGGTTGCCTGCTCGTCGGCATCGCTCGCTGCACCGTGGCCCACGGACGCGAAGCACGAGACGAACCGCGTCCACCTCGTCGGCCGTGGCGACGCTGCGCTGAAGATCGAGACGTTCGCTCCGGCGTCGACCTTCGAGGTTTGTCGAGTGCCCAACGGTGCTCCGCACATTCGTACTCACAGCGTGCATCTAGACCTTCGGCGCTGACGGCCTCGACCACCCTCTGGCCAAGCGCGACGGCTTTGACCTCCAGTCTGCTTCGAAGGCGTTTGTGTCTTCCAAGCTCGATGTCAGTGAGGACGATGTTCACTACAACACCGGCTACTCCGGCGACGTGACCCATCATGCGTTCATCAAGCAGCAGGCGGTGCGTATCATCACATCCTGGCAGCTAGCTTGTAGGCTCACGTGCTCCATCAATCATACAGAATGGTGTTCCCTTCGCGAACGCTGTGGCCAACGTGGCGTTCAACAAGGATGGCAAGGTTGCTTCTTTCGGTTCTTCGTTCGTTGACACATGTAGGTCCATTGTTCCGCTCATGTATTACTCTTCCTGACAACCTTCACCAGCTGCTATCGCGTCTTCCGAGCCCACCGTCTCGGTGGAAGATGCGATCAAGACTGCTGAAGCCGCTCTCGGTGCTTCGGTCAACGACCACCCGGGGTCTCTCGAGTACCTGGCCCTTGCGGATGGCTCGGTCGCTCTTACGCACGTCGTCCAGGTTCAGGACGAGGAGAAGGGCATCTGGGTCGAGGCTTTCGTTGATGCTCACACCAACGAGCTGATCTCCATTGTCAACTTCGTCACGAAGCTGACTGTGAGTCTGATTCAGTGACAATTCCATCGACGCATGCTGACAGTGATTGCAGTACCGTGTGCTCCCTATTCAGGAGGAGGTCCTCACCCAGGGTTTCCAGAACTTGGCGAACCCTGAAAACACCGCCGCGTCTCCCCTCGGTTGGGTCACTAGCACCACCACTGCGTATGACTGCTTCATCTTCAATCTGGCCGTACGGAAGATTGACTTATTCTGCAGCGGTAACAATGCCATCGCGTACAAGACCTCACAGACGACCGGCGTCGCGAAGGAGTCTTCGACCGGCTCGTTCATCTACACCGCGAACCCAGCTCAGGCGCCGACGGTTACTGCAAACGTGAACGCGGCCATCGTCAACGCCTTCTACGTCGTGAACAGCATCCACGACATCTCGTACCTCTACGGCTTCACGGAGGCGGCGTTCAACTTCCAGAACGACAATCAGGGCAAGGGCGGCGCGGGCAATGACCGCGTCACGATCAGCGTGCAAGACTCCGCTGGCACCGACAACGCCGACTTCAGCACGCCCGCTGACGGCTCCAGCGGCCACATGCGCATGTTCCTCTGGGACATCACCAACGTATGCATTCTGGCCCATGTATCTCGGCCATCAATGCTGACACATTGAATAGCCGGAGCGTGACGGCGCGCTGGAGAACGACATCGTCTCGCACGAGAACACGCACGGCATCACGAACCGCATGACCGGCGGTGGCACCGGTCGCTGCCTGCAGACGAATGAGGCCGGTGGTATGGGTGAGGGCTGGTCGGACACCATGGCCGACTGGCTTGAGAACGATTCCAAGATCAGCGACTTCGTCATGGGTAAGCAAACCTCGTCCGCTTGATGAACATGCTGAGGCTTACGGCTGTTTCAGGCCAGTATGTCATTAATGACCCTGCGGGCATTCGCTCGCACCCGTACTCGCGCTCTACGACAACCAACCCCCTCAACTACGGCAGTCTTAAGACTCTCAGCGAGGTTCACGGTGCGTGCACTGAGTCCCATTTTGAAAGGCATGAAACTGATTTGGAGCAGACATCGGTGAGGCCTGGGCCAACACGCTGCACAACGTGCTTGCCGCGCTTGTCGACGCGCGCGGCTTCTCCACGACGGCCAAGACCGACGCCAGCGGCACCACCGGTAACGTCGTGTTCATGCACCTCATGATCGACGCACTTCCTCTGCAGCCGTGCAACCCTACTTGTGCGTCATCTCTCCGCCGCGACTGTTCAATCCTCACTAACGCTTACTCTTAATAGTCCTTACTGGTCGTGACGCCATCATTCAGGCAGACGCCAACCGCTACGCGGGCGCTAACAAGTGCACGCTCTGGAAGGCATTCGCGAGCAGGGGTCTCGGTGTCAACGCAAAGAACCACGTCAACGACGCGACGCTCCCCTCTGGATGCTAATTCATCTATCTCTTATGGGCTTGTGCGGGACAACCTTCTCTCTGGGACTCTAGGCACATTGCATTGATGTACATCATTCAATTGGATCAATTGTATACATGGATTGTAACTCTACAGTCGGATTCTCAGTCAGAACACCGAGGCTCTCATGACGGAAACACGCGCAGATCAGTGCGTCGAATCGTCATGAGTCTCTACTATTACGACGAGCCGCCACCTCGACATCACGGCGCGTGCTTTCAATCCCGCTCACAGCGAGTTTTGTTACGCTTAAGGTGTGCTTCGCATCCTAGATCGAGGTTAGTCCATGTACTAGCGCAGTAGCAGATGCTCGCAAACACACCTTCATGAGAGATTCAGCTTGCGCCACGTTTCTACGCCTCTTTGCGCGGTACATCCAACCAACGGGATTCATCGAGTCACGTTTTGTTAACTGTGCGGAATTGGAGCATGCACTAGCATGTATAAAGCTCACGGATGAGTATAAGTCAATGTGGTATGTGTTGAACCAACTGACGCATAGAGTTTATTGTTGGCCCGCGCAAGCTGATCGCTGACCTTAGGTGTCTGGTACGCAGGATGACCGTAGGCGTCATCAACGAGCTCTCCAAGCCTGGTATGCACAGAATCTAGTCGACTGGGACTGATCGATACCGTATCGTTTGAGTCGCTCCTTTCGGCTTGGGTGACCATATTCTGATTGAGTGACCGCTGTAGAGACGCGTAGGGAGTACGTGAGTGTACGGATGCAGAGGAGCCTGCTAATCCGACTCTTTATGAAGCTCTGTTGAAGGCATCGGGGGTACGGAACGTCTGGTGAATGGGGCTATAACCCCTTTGTTCGGAGCGGCTGAGACTTGTGACGACATACACCTAGCATTGACAGCGGCTAAGGCGAGTCGCCTGTGAGCAAGTGTGAGCGTAGATCCTTGTGAAAATATCTTCCTTGATAGGAAAGACTATACCGTGCAAAAGCGCGATGACGTGAGCACGGTCGACACGCATGGAACGAGAATGAGCGGTGACTAGGCCGCTCAACCTCAGTCTGTTCTCCATGCCGTGAGAGAGGTGGCCCTTATACGAACTGAGAATAACACATCCGAAGTTCATGCCGTATGCGTCGGGATCGTGTGACGGCGTAGAGAAAGTGTGCGGCAAAGAGTGCGGCGATGTCGTCGCGGGTTGAAGACGCCCTAGTAACGGTACCGGCTTTGATATCCTTGTTCGTATGTGACCTTGTTGAAGCAGCATTTACACATCCCTGAGACAGTACATGAGACATTGCGCAATGTCTGTAGCAGGGTGCGACGCACCAATTCCTCAATGAAGACCTCACGTCGACCCCTTCAGATGGATTCAAGTGCCACTGAGCTGACCTTGAAGGCGCTGGCAGCGCAGGTCGAGTCATATCTTCTCGCATCTGAGATGCAGTGGGGTAGACCATGACAGGCATAGAAATCACGTCCGGCGCGCATACGACCGTGTATGACGGGTGAATACGCGATATACGGCTTTCATCTGACTTGGGATAGCACTGTGCGTACGCTGTCCGAAGGCACGCGTAATCATTGGCGGCAGGGTCGCTTTCGAATCATGACTTGTCTGTTCGCAACGAATGGGCTATACTGCTGATACATATATCCATTGGCAGAGGAAATACGCGTATGAGATAAGGTGGATAAAAAGATGCTGACACGAATGCTTGTGCGAACCCCCGGCCCTACGCCCTTCCAGCTTTCAACGAAGCGCGCGTAGCGTAAACGCCGGGCACTAAGACGTCCAGTCTGTCTCCGCCCTGTTTTGGCACAGAGTCGTCCTAGGGAATATAGACGGTCTGCAATTTGACGTGAGGTGCGTGAAGAAAAAAATGTTGGCGCCGCGCGCGCGTAGGCATCCCACCGTGGGAGGGTCCGGCGTTCTCCGATGATGGCGTCTCCCGACCCTCCGAGCTCCGAGCTCCGGGCCATCATCCCGTCCACGACGACCAAACTTGACATTATATCTCACCACAAAGTCCTACCGCTGAAATGGCTCTTTGGTGGGCGGGTGCCCGTTGGCCATACCTCAGCCTTCCTCACCATCATTCATCGGATGGGTATTGCATGTGCGCGACTATATCCCCTTCAAGCTTCACGAATGTATCGCCATCCGGCTACGTTATGGTGCATGCGCGTGCAGGTTGCTTGGGTCTTCCTCGCAGTTTCTCCACAGCTTGTCAATCGTCTAGACTCTCCACGCATCGCGTCCCCGACCATTCTGATCTTTCCCCAGTAAAGAAGGTTCAGAGATCACGCAGCTGACGAAGGGTGCTCGCGCATCCGAGCTGACACTTCTCCGTAAGATGCATCGCTATGCACATGGACAATAGACCTTGGCACACGTATGCACTACTGCGCGCGGAATAACTACGCGCATCGCGCGTAAGCACAATGGTTGCGAATCACCCTTCAGAGTCTCACGCCTGCCAGATCTGCGTTACAGGCGAACCCCGTTGCCCGAAAGAATGTCGTCTATGCCTATACGTGCCGGGCCACGCGGCCCCGTGAACGTAGTCACCATCGTCTAAGTACTAGGCTAAAAGGTCGCCCTCGGCGGCAGTCCCAGCCGAGGTTTACCCTACAAGCAGCGCTGAGCATAGCAACCTACAGCAACCTACGACACCGCGGGAACATGGGATGATACTATCCGACTGTACTACGAGATCCATATGTTTCTCGTGAAGCAGGTTCTTGAACAACACGCACAACCTGAATAGGTGATTGACGAGTTGTTTGGACGCGAGGCTGTCCATACCATACCATTGGACTATCAATGTAGGGGTCCAGTCTTCTATCTCTTCTGATACTTTCAGTCATTCGTCTAACTCCTGGCCTTTGCAGGCCTGACATTACCGCACATGTGGACCAGAGACACGACCACTGTGCTTTGTTATCGAGACAGCATGGTCAAGTTGCTTCTGTTCGGTGATCCCAGTCCTCGCTTTCGGATGCGCTGAAAGGCTGCTCTCTGATGTTTAAGTGATACGGCACGGCGTGCTAAATATACCTATCGCCTTCGTGGACAACGCTTCTGCGACCGTGCAGCAGCGCATGTGCACGGTGACGTGCCTCTGTATGGACTACCCTTCCAGACTCGAAGGTCCAAGGAAGTGCTCGGTACCCCTAACGATCTCGAAGTGACGTCGGAGCCTAGTGCGGTACCGACCCTATACAACTGCTCCATATGCTCTACGCGCGCCTAGGTAGGTCGCGTCTCCTCATAGGGAAGGATGTCTCGAGCTGATCACACTGTCACACAGTTGAGGTGTATGATGATGAATGTAGAATGCCAATATGCGTCGGAACACGTCCGAGATGAGGATCCAGCTGTTTGTGTCCATGGAAGGCCTCGGAATCGGACGTTTCATGACCGAACTTTCGATAGACAGATACGGCGAGTTCGGATGAGCATCGTACAGACACTTGTGATGGTAAGGGATGCCGTGAATTCCCACATTTGGATACTCTGATCGTCAGACCACATTCATCAATCTAGTAATCAATCGAGATTCGACCTAGTACTCGCGTTCAGGACTACACTGAGCAGCAGTATCGCTCGACGGCCCACCGGTTAGTTAGGGATATGCCCTTCAATCCAGTAGGGGATGGCCTTATCTTGCTCCACAGGACCTCTGGATCCGATCGCCGGCGTCGTGATGCACCTGCTGTCGAAGGGATACAGCCGCTGGCAGTCGGCATGCTTGCTTCTCAGAAGCTCATGCTCACCTGATGGTCGCTCATGCGCTCATAAAAGTAGGGTATAGCCCCATTGCGACAGTACGGGCAGTATAAAGGCAGAACCGGTCGTGACCAACTACCTCAGCTCCCAGGTCCCTCGACTTCCGCAGCTAACAGGTCTACCGTCTACAACTCGTTCACCATGAAGTTCGCTGTTGCTACTGCTCTCCTTGCCGGCTCCGCGCTCGCGGCTCCTTCCTCGCGCGCGCGCTTCGCTCAGCGCCTTGAGCGTCGTGCTTTGGCTCGCGGCTCGCAGCCCAAGATCCCGTCCGCTGGTCTTGCCGCGCTTTCAACGAACGAGACCCAGGTCGAGTACTCGTCCAACTGGGCGGGTGCGGTCATCAGCAAGACCACGGTTAGTAACGGTTTCCATCTCCGCCCGCATGATCTAACGACTCTGTAGGCAACCTGGACTGCTGTTACCGGAACGTTCACCGTCCCGACGCCCAAGGCTCCCTCTGGCAGCAGCACTGCGTACGCCTCTGCTTGGGTCGGTATTGACGGTGACACCTGCGGCAATGCCATCCTCCAGACTGGTGTTGATTTCAATGTCGAGTCCGGCGCTGTCTCGTACGATGGTGAGTATACAGATATTTAAGCACACAAAGTCCATGCTAAGGTGCACAATCAGCTTGGTACGAGTGGTACCCCGATTACGCCTACGACTTCTCGGGCATCAGCTTCTCGGCTGGTGACTCCGTCACGACCACCGTCACGGCGACTTCCAAGACGGGCGGCACTGCCGTGATCAAGAACAACTCGAAGGGTACTTCCGTCACGCACACCTTCTCCGGCCAGCCCTCTCTCTGCGAGTACGACGCCGAGTGGATCGTTGAGGATTTCGAGTCGAACGGTGGCCTCGTTCCCTTCGCCAACTTTGGCACCGTCACCTTCACTGGCGCGTCGGCCACCTCGTCTTCCGGCTCTACCGGCCCGTCCGGCGCCACCATCATCGACATCGAGCAGAGCAACAAGGTCCTCACTTCCTGCTCGGCTTCGTCGTCGTCGGTCACCTGCTCCTACACTTCTTAAAGGAGATGAAGGGACGTTTGCTGTACCGCTATGCTCACAGTCGGCTATAACACCCTATTCACGTCACATCGAACGATTCCTCGGGCTCCAGCTTCACGAACTCTTTTTGCTTGGTAGTGCAGTGTACTGAACTTGTGAACCCCAATGTCATATCTCATATGGTTGTACGATCAACTTTGCCTGCGTGAAGTGCTTGCATCTGCACTGGTGTTCTCACAACCATTCATATGATGCCATCAAAGTGGTGAGCACGAGGCTCGTAAACTGCGTCGCAACATGAAGATCGGGTGCAGAGAGAACCCTGCAGCATTGCTCATGACCACTGACTCAGAAGACTCGACAGACGTGTATGCCGCAATGTCGCAATCGGCAGTTATGTGAAAATATCGATTACGCGGACACGGTTCCGCCCTCTTATCCCACACATGTTTCCGATGGAGGGCTTTCGCTCCTCCTCTCGATGGCTACCGCTAGTACCTCTCCTCTCTTTGAGCCCTACAGACTTGGTGATATCGGCACTATCAACCATCGTGTTGCTCTCGCGCCACTCACGCGCGTGCGTAACGATGAGGACTTCGCCCCGAAGGATATGGCCGTTGAGTACTATGCTCAACGAGCGAGCACACCTGGTACACTCCTATTCACAGAGGGTACCGTAGTTGGGCCGCAGGCGTACGGAATCAGAGGGACTCCGGGGATCTGGAGCGATAAGCAGGTTGAAGCTTGGAAGAAGGTCGGTCGTCATCGATCTATTGGAAAGTGTGCCCCTACAGCAAGATCGCCGCGCAGGTTACAGACGCTGTCCATGCTCATTGCTCGTTCATCGTCGTTCAGCTTTGGTCCACAGGACCCGCAGCAGACCCGGCTCTTCTCGAGCGCCTGGGTTATCCGTACACGAATGCCTCCGCTTGGCACTCCAACCCTTCCTCTCGACTCCCGCGCGAGATGACTATACCGGAGATCAGAGAGCATGTCGCTCTGTACGCGAACGCTGCTAAGAATGCCGTCGAGCGCGCAGGGTTTGATGGCGTAGAACTACACCTCGGCAATGGATATCTCATGGACAACTTCATACAGACCATCTCCAATAAGCGCACGGACGAGTACGGTGGGAGCGTCGAGAACCGGATTCGCTTTCCGCTGGAAGCGCTCGCGGCGATAGTGGAGGCAGTTGGCCAGGAGCGCGTCGGGATCTTCATCAGTCCATTCGCGTTGTACCAAGGTGAGCACAACCAGGCATCTCCATAAGAACCGAAATAGATTCAGAGTCTGCTGCGTAAAGGTATGCGCATGCCCGAGCCGGACATTGTCGAGACGTTTTCCGCGCTGCTTAGTCGCGTCCGCGACGCGTACCCCCACCTGGCCTTCGTTCACGTCCGCAAAGACCTCGGAGGAGCAATCGATCCCGAAACTGCCAAACGGTACTCGCGCGATTCCGACGACTACCTCCGCGCGATCTGGAAGTCGGGGATTGACGCCGACAGGCGCGCGTACATCGTGGGAGGCGGCTTCGACCGCGAGAGCGCTCTGAGGCACGCAGAAGCGGGTGACCTTATCGCCTTCGGGCGGGCGTTTTTGGCGAATGTAGGTTGACAGTAACCATTGCGATGAGGGCTAGTTGGTACTAATGATAGTACTCAGCCCGACCTGCCGCGGAGGTTGTTGAACGACTGGCCACTCACTCAGGGCAACCGCGCCACATACTACACCAACGGAGAGGCCGGATACACCGACTATCCTTTCTATGAAGATAGCAGCGCGAAGGATGTCGGCTGAATAGTGCATACCATCCTGAGCAGAGAAATCCGAGCGGACTCTACATTCAGACTCTCGCGGCGCTCCCGTATCAATGCAATCATAAATGGTCCATTGTCCGCATGCACAAGAAACACGAAAAGGTTAGGGAGCAGCCACTACCTTATGGCGAACGACTGCACACATAAAAGAAAAGAGGCAGTGTCGTAAAAGAACGGCAAGCCAGGGCAAGGCGCAGAGCGACAGCGAGTAACTAGTTAACGATGACTATTATGAGTATATGCGTGACGGCGATGAGATGATGATGGTCAAGAAGTCCCAAATGAGAACACAGGCGACGTTGAGGATGGCATGAGGTCCGTAAAGCAAAAGTTCAATGGGCAACTGTGCTTAAGAGAAGACGGCCAAGGCGCCGACGATGAGGCCGAATGCGCCAACAACGATCGCGGAGATCACGACGTTGGGGAATGCGGCGCTTCCGTTGAAAGGAGTATACGGGCTTGCGCTGGTCGTCGCAGCGGCATCGGCGTCACCACCGGTTCCACCACCAGTCAGGTTCGCACCGTTCGGCTGTTCATCGAGTCAGTAATCGATATCAAGTTTTCTAGAGAAGGGAGACGTACGCCAATAGGCCGCGAGTTATCTGTGAACTGGCACGAGCTGTCGGAGCACAGGCACTTGTTGCCGATCGGGTCCCAGAATGGCGTTGAGCAGTTTGCCGGGAGACGGAAGCGTGCCTGTTGACCATCCGCGACGCTCTGCTCGGGGTTCGGGTTCTTGACCGTCGGGCTCTCAACGGGGCAGCCGTAGCACGTCCAGAACGGCGTGTCAGAGAAAGCGCAGTGTTCGAGCAGGCCATCTTCGTTCGACGGCATGCCGTTGCAGATCTTGTCGGTGACCGAGGGAGTGCTGCACTTTAGCGGCTCGAAGCTGTCCAGCTGCGAGATCGGCACAGGGTTCATGACCCATTGTAACAACTGCCAGGTCGAGACGATCCAGACGTTCTGCTGCTGCTGTGCCCAGTCGAGGAACTGGTTGATCATATTGATGGTGCTGTTCGACACGGTGGCGCCGGGGACAGTAGTCTGTAAATCAAGGTGAGCAAAGGATATAATAGGTGTGCGGAGTTGTACACACCGAGACGTGGATCGGGTGGGTGTAAAGACCGAAGGGCTGGCGATTCGCGTTGTAGTGAGCGGTGAAAGTGTTCTTCATGTACTCGAGCGTGGCGGTATCGTTGACTTCATTTTGTCCATTGGCCATGTCGAGCCAGGGGTCCATGAGATGGATGCCGTCGACACCGCGGTCGTCGAACATCGCGTACATGGGAACCTCCCAGAAGCCGGGTAGCTTAGGCTCGCCCTTGCAGGCATTCTCGAGAGCAAGGCAGTCATTGGCGAGACCGTTGTCGAGCGTGTACGGCCAGAAGGCGTCAGTGTCGTCCTCGGTGACCGGCAGGGAGGCGGATGACGACGAGTCATACGTGAAGCCGGTTGCTGCCAAGTGCTTGAGGTTGTCGACGGTGTAGTTCAAGAATGGTGCGCGGAAGCCACGGATGTCGGACATCGGGATACCGGCCAGGGAGTTGAGCACGATCAAGTTGCCGTCGATCTCATCGTCAGGCGGTGAGCCGACGTGGGACATGCTGTGGAGATAGACATCAGTATCGGAGACGATTGATACGAGTAGGAGCTTGTGCGTACGTATGATCCGCAATCTCATTGCCGGCGACGAACCAATCCGTGACGAGTGTGTAGTTGGTGTAGTTAAGGGAGGTATAGTAGGTCATCCTGGGCGTGCAGCCATTGGGGTTCTTGCGCTGGGCCAGGAACTGGTTGACGGCGTCGAGGGTGTATGATTGAACGGCATCATCGGCAGTGAAGACGACGAACATCGGCGTGTCGGACTGAAATCATGATTAGTAGGTGATCATTTCCAACGAACGAGTCGTAGGCCCAATTCGAGAGTTCTTTGGACTCGAAACAACCCGGTCAACCACGGGCACTACACATGTGCTACAAATATAGCACAATGTTTGCGAGCATGCTGTCGATCATTGCGGGATCCAGAATCGCGTGGGCAGAAGACCATCACAAGCGCCCTGCCGGAGTGGATGGCCGTATTTCCGCAACGGGCCTGTCGCCGGTGCCCTCTGCAAGCACTATCACTTTCCATCCCCCATCTATAGCAAGTCGGGGAAAGCAATGCAGTGCGATGCGTGTGAGGCAGCCATGGCACCCGGCAGAAATGATTGAGACATCCGCGTCTCCAAGTCTGTTGACCACCATTCAAAAAGAATAACTTACTGGCGATATTCCACCGGGCGGGCTTGTGCTCGCACAATTGCATGATGGCAGCTTGCATTTTGACGAGTCGCAGGAGTAGCCAGCCGCAGACGCAGAGGAGGTCGGGCCGGAAAGAGAGCCGTCGTCGCCTTGTGCCAGAACGGCGGGAAGGACCGCGGCGGCCGCGACGAGGAGCGTAGCCTTGAGCATGACTGAAAGGCCGGTGTCGACGGAGGAGGGGAAGGGAGGAAGACGACCCTAAGGGTACGAGGGTACGAGGTCTTGAAGCTTGAAGATGGCAGTCGCAAGGAAAGAGTGCGGACTCGAGCGGAGAAAGCATGACTATTCCGGATCGCGTCGGCGTCAACAGCCCGTCTCTACGCAATCGAGACTCTTCTCGAACTGCGACCACTCCGCACAATATACCTTGCTCATCGTCGCTCTCGACGGCCAGAAGAAAGTCGCAGGCGCGGAAAGTGCCACTCCAGCTCTTATACGCACCCGGTATGTTTCCGCGGTCGAAAGTGGTACTGCGCAGTCAACGGGTATATCCGGTCCGGGTACAGTCCTGAGCCGCGGCGCACGCCTCAAACGTCTATTCCTGGGGCCTACCGTAGTCACCTCCTGCGAGGGGGCCGCAGGCTGCGATGCAACCTGTGCTCTGTGTCACTGCTTTATATGCCTCACGTCTGTCGCACGACGTGTGGCGAGCTCGCACGATACGCCTGACAGTTCTTGGCTTCGACGTCTTCATCTCGCACCGATTTGGGCCGGCCGTTGCCTTTCTCATGCGGCGTGAGCCTTTACACGTTTGCCGTCTTCGCTTTCTGTCCGGCAGCAGACAGCTGCAGATGATCGTACACTGCAATACCATTTCTGTACAGATACACTCACGAGAACCGGATACAGATACGTGTACAGAGTCCAAACAGTCCATTCATTCGGGAGAACTGACAACAAGATACACCGAGAACGCAAAGAAATACAAGTCACACATACACTGCGAACTGCCATTTAACGACGCCTATTCTTGTACGCATTGCGCGGATCACCGCCCCACTCCGCCGTCCTGCTCTTCAGCAGTGCGTAAATGGTGAAAGTGGCCGTCTGACCATGCGTCTGGGCCGTTCGGCTGTCTTTGAGGACGCCGTTGTCCATCGCCCGAATGACGTCGTTAGGTGGGAAGACCCCTCCAGGACAGTATGAGGAGAGGAGATACGCCGGGACAAGCTTGTCGCTAAGGAGTATCCTGGCCTCGCGATGCTTCTTCGTGAGGACCGTTGTGAGTGGGTTCTTGACCTTCGGCAGACTCCTCGCCGTTTCATCCGAGTACTCATTGGCGCAATCTACCAGATACTGTTCGGCCATTACACACCCAGTATTCCGGACGAGGGGAAGGTTCCTCTCGGGCCATCCTTTCCATGCCAAAAACCGCTCTGCGTCGTCAAAGGACGGCGCCCATGCTTGGAGATCGCACCCACACTTGTTCGGAAGTGGCTTCGCGCAGGTTGAGCATACGGTGGCTTTCCGACTGTACAGCTGTCGGAGCTTTCGGCGCGCAACCAGGAGACGCACGGCCTGGATGGCGACTGCTTGACGCTTATGCTCGAATATGCAGCACCTACGAACAGGAACGATCTCCTTCTCCTCCTCGATCTTCTGCTCCAGCCCGGTCGACTTCAACGCGTCGGCCTGTTTAGGGGGTGTAGGCGGCGGAGACAACGGCAAGCGGGATGGACCGGCGACGGGTTGCGGCATGGGAGGCCTGGCGTACATGGGTGGCGAAGGCGGGAGCGGTGGACCCATCCGGCTCAGGAGTGAGGGCTGAGGCGGAACGGGGTACCCGTTCGGCAGAAAGGGGGCCGGTGGTGGTCCGAACTGCATCGGAGAACAAACCCCGTTCAGAGTGGGCCCGGACGGATGGAATGGTAGAGGGAAAGGTCCGTTGTAGAACGGGAGAGGGGGGAATGGACCGGGAAGATGAGGAAGCCCGTGAAGCTGAGGAGGACCAGGGGGAGGTTGAGAGCTGTAAGGAGGAGGGCCGTGACTGCTAGCATCGTTGTCGAGTCCGGAGGGACGTATAGGTGGGGACTGCTTGAAGCTGTCAACGACCTTGCGTTGCACAGCTTTGGCCTGAGCTTTTTCCCGCTTGAGGCTCTTGGGCGCGTGCTGCGAGTCCCAAATACTGCTATGCTGGACGTCCGGAGATGCGTAGGGAGTGGTTGGAGGTTTCGGTGATGCGACGGTCGCATCAACCTGCGAGCTCTCCTCGTGTGCCTTCGGCTTCGATTTGCTCTCTCCGTGAGTAAATGCCTGAGATTCAGCATAGCTTCCGAAACGACGATCCTTCCCCCAGTCTTTACTGAGCACGTCGCCCTTTGGTTGGGTGGAAGGCGCAAGCGACGAAGAAGTGGAAGGGGCTTCCGTGTCCAGAGGCAGCGAGATGGTGGTCTTGATCGCTGCTTTGCCTTTGCGCGTGGACGACGGCGGCGATGACGGTTTCGGTACCGATGACGGCTTCGGCACAACCGCTTGCGACTCCGTGTTGCCGCCCGCTTGAAGTTCAGCATAGCTCCTCACCCTGGGTTGGTTAGCCAATCTCGTCCAAAAACTCTCTTTGGCTTTAGACCGCGGGGGCGTCGACGGGCGTGTGGTCTCGTCCGAGATAGTGGACGTTGACGGGGCCTCGATGAGCGACTCGTGAGAGCACGCCAAAGACGTGGCTGTTGACAGGTGAGAAAGACGGGGATCAGACAGCACGATGGTGGACTGACAGTTGGACGTAGGCTCTGTGGCAGACGTACTCGTCTTCGTATCAGCCTCCTCCGCGACGACGGCAATCTTAGTCGGCGTATCGACTGGCGTAGGCGCTGGCTCTGCCACAGAGGGCTCCTGCCCGTCGACGACGCAGGCGGCGGCGTGAGCGAGATCTTCGGTCATGTCGGCCTTCACTTTTTCGTAAACGAACTCTTCGTCGTCGTCGTCGGTGCCGCCAGTCGCCGACTCCTGCGAACCATCATGCTCACACCCGGCGACCATGGCGTCCTGGACTTCGTTGGCGCGCTCGAGGGTAAGCCTTGCTAGTTCCTTCTCGTAGTCGAATTCCTCGTCGTCCTCAAAAGCAGGCTCGGTTGCGGTGCCATCATCGTCTTTGGCATCGTCGAGGATCAGGTCCTTGAGGTCCGTGAGAGTGTCGTCAGCGTCCGAGGAAGTGAGCATCGCTGCTGAGTCTTGTATAATGTCCATCTCAGCGTTAGTCCCAATGCTGTCGGCGTCCATGTCCTTTTCGAAGTCGTTGCTGCTCGGGTTGTCCATAAGCGCGATATCTGATGTCGAATCCTTGGAAGCGGCGGCAGGCAGCGTTGTAGCCATGACCGAATTGTCAGAATCGAGTGCCACAGCGGTGGGCGACTCGATCTGGGTAGTACCCTCCTCGAGGCAGACGTCTGGGTTGGAAGACTCCGCGGAGTGAGGGTCAGCATAGTCCGCGCCATGGGCGGCGGGAAGAGCCTCGTCGTCGCAAGCGTTTGCGCCGGTGTCAACGTGGCCAGCCGGGAGCAACGGCTCAACCAAGTCTGTTACCTTAACGTTGACAGGCGTGGTGTGCGTGTGGTTGGTAGAATGGGGCGAGGGGGCGACGACGGTAATGTCAGATACCTCGACAGGGTCGGCAGCGTGCTGCGGCTCGACCTGTTGTGGTGTGGAGGCATCGACGACGGCGGCCGGCGGTTGTACGTTGTTGATAGAGTGGGGCGAAGGTGCCGTGCCGTTGATGAAGGGCGCCTCAACGCAGTCTTGCGATCCCGGGAGCGGCGGGCGCTCCGCGGGGTCTGCTGCGGAGGCGTCCTTGGGTGGGGTTGAGACAAGAGAGACGATCGATGAATCAGATTCGTCGTGGATACCATAGGGTGAAGGAGTTGGAGTCAGGGTGATTGCTTGGACAAGCGCCAGATGTTCGTCTGCGCTGAGAGTCGTTGAGATCCTATTCGAACGAGGTCGCGGTGGGGTCGACCGGGGTCGTGGTGTCTTGGGAGGTTCTGAGGTAGTAGAAGCTAGGTATGAAGGCGAGTATTCGGGCGGCGTCAGCGCGAGAGGCTGCGGCGTAGGAGTACCCGCTGTAGTAGATTCTATCATATTGTTGAAATCCGCGAGCTCAGCGGGCGAGATCTGAGAGACAGTCAGCTCCTAGTCGTGCTTAACATTAGAGAGGAACGTACTTCACGGTATGAGTGCTTGAACTTCCTGTATGTCGATAAGAGCGCGATAAATACAATCAGTATATCCGTGATCTGCGGTGGCGAAGTCAGCGACTACTGCGAACCCTGGCAGACATGGAACATACGGCCGATTCCCAGTCAAAGTACGCCCAAACTGTGCTTGTAGATCTTTGCAGGCGAGCGTACTCCTCGTCGTACGGGACGAGCTCGCTAGAGTCCGTCTCCGAGTCAGGCTCGGTGGCCGCGATCTCAAGTATATCGGTTGAATCGGCGGCCACAGGAAGTGAGGGATTACTGAATGCGGCAGACATGAGCTCTAGAACGCTCAGGGAGAGGCAGACATTGTCTTCAGAGCGTCCGGTGGCGACAGGTGCGGGAGCGGTGGCGGTGGCGGGCAGTTGTTTGGTCGTGTCGGAGACGAATACAATGGCGACCGGGTGCATGTCAGCCGCATTCGAGAGGTTGGACGAGATGAGCGGAATGCGAGTAGAGCCAGAGAGCTTGAACGACGAGTGCTGTGCAACATTGGCGATCAGCTGGGGACCATGCTCGGTTGCGGCGTCGATAGTCTTGAAGACGGAGGCAGAGATGATGAGATGATTGTAGTAGATGTTGAGGTAAGTCGCGAATTGCAGCACTGCTGCAAGTAGCCCGCGCGCTAGCATGATGAGTGCTTGTACGCAGAGACTGGACGATGGAGGGAGGAGGGAAGTCGAGGGCAGACGAGAGCGAGCCACCGCCCTTGTTTATGGACGGTCCTAGCAGCACAACCACACAAGGCCACGAGGCGAGATATTGGGGCCGCTTCTTTTGTCTGGTCATGTGGGTCCTTGATATTCCATGATACGGGGCCTGAGGCCTGACGCTAGGACCAGAAAAAACAATGGTGGTCGCTGATGGGGTGAACAAGAAGACAATCATTTCAACTCCGCTAGGGCCTCCCGCAGCCTCTCTCCCGAGTCCATTGTCACAACTCACATCTATTACCTATCTGTTCATGGGCTCCTATCCGGAGCCAGGAGAACAGGTCAAAGATGCAGCCATGTGGCGGCTACGACCGCAAGAGGGAAGCAGAGGGGCTAGCCGAGATTCAACCCATCAAACCCGAGTACTGTCATATCTTCTGCAAAAGCTTTCGCCTGAGTCATGCTGTAGTTAGTATAGAGGGTCTATTCTGGCTCGGAGAGACCGCCCGAATGCCGTATTGCCTCGCGAAGCCCAGCCGCCGTGATCCGCTGGCTGTGGGCTAACAGATACAGTTCAGGATATTCGCTGAATGAGATAGTGTGCCCGGGCTGGCTCAGTATTGACGCAAGGATGAACTAGGAAATTCGGGACGTGGTCCAAGATAAACGCATTGCTGGCGGTCCGAACGAAAGAAGCAGGAGCACGGGCGTCGCCTAAATTTGATGCCTGCGTGCGCGCTGCGATTGGTCCGCCCCCGCATGCACGAAACGTCCGTCGCACGGCGCCGCCGACAATCTTGACTCTTGCCGTCCATCTACCACCAGCCAAGATGCCTGTCATCGGCTTATAACATCTGCTGAAGTCTTCTGGGCCCCACCTCTAGATATTCTGGTATAGACGCTAGACCTTAGACACTAGACGATATCCTTCACTAGGCTACACCGCATCGACATAGACGACCGCACTCTTGCAAGACTCAAAGTCACTCTTTTATTCACGGGACGACATAGAGATACAATGACCCTGTTTACTGCACCGACATCTTCTCTACCGCCCATCGGGCGCCTAGCTTCATATTCGCTCGAGCAAATCACAGACGCGCTTGCGAACCTTCGCGGACTGTACTTTCCGCCCAAATCTACACTTCCGATAGCCGCCGTCAAGCCTGTCAAGTTGGCGCGGAATCATCTGCTTCACGACAATTCTGTACCGGACTCCGGTTACGCATCGGCGGAAGAGGATGACGAAGATCAGGAGCAGGAGCAGAACGCGGACGAAGAAGCCCTCGAACTTCTTCGTGCGGACGAGTTCGAGCGCTCGTTCGCGGTCAGGTGGCTAACGGGCCTTACATCGCGTGCCGATGTCTTCCTTTACCCACCCACGCCTTTGACCGACGAGGAAGAGGAGCAACGCTCTGCTGTGCTTGATGATGCCGCGGCTCTGCTCGGCGCCTTCGTGGGCACAGAATCGGAAGACTCCGACGACGAGGGATTCGCCCGCAAGTTTACGTGGACTTCACCAGACGGGCCTGTGTCTGTGGTCCTGACAGATGCACCCATCCAAAGCGGCGACCACACCTCCGTCGGTCTACAAAGCTGGGCCAGCTCAATCATCTTCGGCGAGAGGCTTTGCGCGACACCAGCCGCCTACGGGCTTGGCTCACCCACGCGGGTGCTCGAGCTTGGAGCAGGCACGGGCTTGCTCGCTCTCACCGTCGCCCACCTCTTCGCGCGACATGAAGCGAAAGATCGAGGCACCATCGTCGCGACCGACTTCCATCCCGGTGTTCTTGCCAATCTGGAACGCAACGTCGCTGCAAACTTCCCTTCGGCGCCGGAGAATACGGTGGCGGTGCGCAAGCTCGATTGGTCCGCACCAGATTGGAGTCTCGCACCGCTGGACCAGCCGTTCGACGTGCTACTCGCAGCAGACGTCGTATACGATCCGGCCCATGCGGGATGGATCCGAGGCTGCGTTGCGAAGGCGCTTGCCCCGCAGGGTGTATTTTGGATGATCCTGGCACGACGTGGCTCTGCTGGAAGGCACGCCGGATTGGTCGAAGCCGTCGGGAACGTCTTCCCGGCTGTTGACGACGTCTTGCCTACGGTGGAGCCGGCTCTAGCTGTGCTGATGCAGGAGGACATCGGGCGCGTTCGAGGTTGTGGGCGGGCGGACGAGGATTCGTATAGGCTGTACAAAATTGGTTGGGTCACCAAGGCGTAGGACTCCTCGACACATTTTCCCGGGTTTATGTGCTGTACATCTGCTATCGATCTTCAATTTGCTATTTTCTCTTTGGGGAAGGAATAGTATCAGGCCTGACGGTCTCGATCTTTGAGCGCCGGGCGCTCACAGACGTCAGACTGGCGGCTGTTCGCGTGGAGATGGAACACATAACGCAACCTCCACCCGCGCGCCACAGCTACGCGCGCATTCCGCGATGACATCACCTGTTGCGCGCCGCTTCGCCCCCATCGACTTTCGCGGCTTTCTTGATATATAAACGGATCCTCCTCATTCTGAAGTCCTCACCAACCTCGTTACTACATTCACCTTGACCAACCCTCTACACTCTCGTACCATCGCTTCAAATATGTCTCACTCATCTGGTGCTATGATGTCCAATGTCGGCAACCCGCAGGTCTACAACGACGGTGACCAGCGGTATGTGGATATTCCTATCCGAGTGCGAACGTTGTACTCACAATGTATTGCAGCCCAAGCAAGAAGGAGATTGAGGAGGCCCAGAACCACCCCGCATACCACGCCGGCGAGAAGCACTCGCACCAGGACCTTGATCCCAAGTACGTCCAGCCATCTTCTGCTTTCAGCCATGTACTGACACAGGGTCAGGGATTCCCGCTCGATTGCCAACCGCCTTAACCATGCATCGAAACATCAAGGCGAGGACGAGGAGGATAAGACGGTGCATGACCCGTTGAAGCCCGCGCAGGATCAGGGTCACGAACCCAGTCGCGGCGCACAGATTGACAAGGAGCTGCAAGAGGAGGACGAGGCGATCCTCAGGAAGAAGGGCATCAAGCACTAGACGTTTCGGAGTCTCATTGTAGAAGTCATCTTGTATCATAGCCGTCGCACTGTATTCGCATCGCAAATATTCATCAGCACTTCCTCACCACCACTTGAGCACGTTGGTCTACGAAAAAACTGCTGAACTGGTATGCGATAGTAAATGGTCTAGAGGGTGTATTACACGGGCGGCGAAAGAGACGCAGGCACCGCTGCGAAATCTATGTTAGTATGTACGATGTCGGCGATGACGCAAGGTCTTCGGAGGAACCGTGCGGGGTTGTCGGACCGATGTCCGAACCGGAATGAGGCTCTTGACTTTCCCCGCGGACGATGCTGAGAGTCTTCCCCGACCACCCACTATCGCCCTAGAAACCTCACACTAGACCTCGACGAGTCATGGCAGACCCAGCCACACAAGGCCAAGAGCAAATGAAGCTCCCGCACGCACGCCCAGCCGAGAAACTGCTCGTTGTAGTCATGGTGCGCTGAACTTCTCAGATTTACACTCAGATCGGAATGTTGATTGTTCCAGGGCGTGTCAGGCTGCGGCAAATCGACCTTGGGAGCGCACATAGCTTCGGCGCTTTCTATTCCCTTCATCGACGCGGATGATCTGCATCCCAAGTCTAATGTTGAGAAGATGTCTCGCGGCGAACCGCTGACAGACGAAGACCGGGCACCGTGGCTGGAGCGCGTGCGAGAGGCAGCTGCAGCAGCCGCACACCATACCGCGCAGGATCACATCCCCGGGCCGGAAGCCGTCGAGGAAGCGAAGCATGAGACGAACTCGTCCGGCGGTACTGGCGAGACGCATCCCGAGCATCCACCCGAGCATGCATCGGACTGCCCTCCACCCGCCCCTCTACCTAAGCATCCTGCAGATCTTCTACCAGCGCCTGCAGAACACGAACTGACGCATCCAGGAGAGAGCGAGAAGGGCGGTGCAGCGGTGGTCGCGTGCAGTGCGCTCAAGGTCAAATATCGCGACGTCTTGCGCGGGGGCCCTTTGCGCACGGTCTTCGTACACCCCCATGGAGAGTACGATGTTCTACTCGCACGCATGCATCATCGAAAGAGCCATTTCATGAAGGCGAACATGTTGGATTCGCAGCTGGCGACGTTGGAGGATCCTATAGACGAGCCGGACTGCGTGCGTGTGCCGGTCGAGGTGGGGATGATTGAGCAGGTGGAGATTGCGCTCGATGGGCTGCAGAAGATGGGTGTAGTGACGAGGGAGTAGCCTGGTCGCGCAATAGGCTACATAGGAAAGGCTATGGATATAGATGTACAGTAGAAAAGATTGTAGATGATAATGGTGTACAACCCAGTGTGACTGTGGCGCGAGTGCTCTTTGATGGGGTGACGGGACGCGTCGAAACCGACGACGCGCAGGCTCAACGCGCCTAGACGTTTTCCTCTCATACGTCCATGAGTTCCGAGAAGCTACTCCCTTCTTTACTGGAATAGGCTTCCGAACCGCTCGATTAAACTCCTACACTCCATTCTACGCGCACCGCTGAAACCCCATGCCTTCTGTATTCCGCAAACTTGCTAGCCTTCCGCGACGACTTCTGTGTCTTCCTAGGCGCTCGGAGGTGGATCTGACGGACGACTTACCTGTAACTCTTGGAAACGCCACCAAGGATACTACGAAGACTGTAACAGCCACATCTGTGGACGCGACAGACAGAGAAGCTGCGACTACCGTACCTGAGACAAGAGTCATCGTTGCACAGAGGGCGCATAGTTCCGACGACGTCGCGGACGTGCACAACGTTACAGACGAGGAGTCGATAATCGACACCACTCACAGAACTCCTTCAATATATGGTCACTGCTCACAAGATGATCTGCCAGACCCTTCCTGTCCTATTGCGTTCCCTCGAAGAGCGATTCCGACTTGCGAACAGGGTGCCTGGGCACGTCAATCTCGTCGTACTTCGCCGGACAATGGAACGGCACACGCACTCAGAGAGCTCTCTGAACTTGCTGCTCACTCACCTTCGAGCTTCGTGAATACTTGGAGGACGTACCTTGCCGAGAGTCGTCCAACGGTAGCCAGCAAAAACCCGCATCTACCGTTTCTTATCCTAATGGACGTTTGTGCGGTCAACAGCATCGTCGTACCTGACGCCTCCAAATCGGAACAACTCTGGTCAGATATGCTGCTGAGCGGTGCCGCCGATGTATGCTCTGCGTATCTGAAGAGGTATCCCACCACGAAGGCGGTATGTCGTCGAGGCATGCTATGATTAGATCATCGCGCTGAATCGACTCAGCTAATGGTCACAGGTCTGAGCAACGTGATAATCTGCATGCATATCGCTTGTGCTCCACCGAAAGGCGTCGAAGCGGCACGGGCGTCCTATATGTCACTATTCGCTCAGTATTGGAAGTCCATCTGGGAACATAGGAAGCTTCTCACAGATGACGAGGTCGGGGGATCGGGAGAATCAGCATCTAAGGCCAGGTCTGCCGTCCACGCGGCGATCTCTTTGTTCTTCAGTATACTCTGGTGAGCCGAATTTCGCACGTTGTCAGACAGTATGATGTCTGATCTGACTTCACCACAGGCGTAACTCGGCTCATTACTCGCTTTGGAAACGGGAAGACTTCGCCGTATTCCGCCGCGTCATGCTACTTGTATGGATGCATTCTGTCGACGATGATCTGGACACTGATGAGAAGGAGTCCTATCCGGTTTTGGCATCCACTCTCTTCGACAGGTTCAAGGATATGACGCACTTTACCGATGTTGACCGCCGTGAATATGTGGAGGAGGACATGATCGGAGAGTACGGCGCACAGAAGTACCTCGCTCGAGCCTGCATCACGATTTGCGCATTCAAAGACGTCGATACTCTTGCCAAAGTGCACGATGTTACTGCAAAGACTATCGCGCATCCTGACTTTCATCCTTATCTGGTCTCCTCTGGCGTCTTGCAAGCTATCAGGGATACTGCGGATGTACCTATCGCGCAGTCACCGGACAAGGACGCGCTCTGGGTCTTACACAAAGCTATCATTGCGGCGTACTGGTGGGATCTCGCGTCTTCTTTAGAAGCTCATGTGCTAATTGGCCTGTCACATAGCCGCCTCCTGAACTCAGCGCCCGTTCATCAAGCTGCTAAACCTCTTCTCCGCACGTACGACATTTTTGAACTTATTGCGCGCGCCTCCATCAGCTTCGTGAGCGTCCGAGATACGGAGAGGTACAATTGCTTCTGTACGTGCTCTCCTTGAACTCTGTTCAAATACAATGCGTTGATAGTTTGATAGGTACCGTACGGGAAGTTCTGGCGGTCTATACGGTCATCTCGGGCGGTGCTCAGGCCCATTCGAAGAAGGATGGACTGGTCAATACGATCTTGCAATCTCTGCGTCCTCATTGGTACCGCACCATCAGAGACCTGCGCCGCATAGCGGAATACAATACATCTGCTGAACCAAGATGCGAGAAGGTTGTAGATGTGTGGAAAGCTCTCGGCGCGACGCTGGGTTTGAAAGAGGAGGAGGAAAAGGTTGAGTTTGAAAAGGAGATGAAGAGGCTGGAGAAGCTCTGCGCGTGGAAAGAGTGCCAATACCACACTGTAGAGCCTCCCACCACGGCGAGTCGCTGCGTGGGGTGTCGTGAGGTGGTAAGTTGTATGGTTTGTACAGCTTTGGGATCTTGCTGACCGCTCTTTTCACAGCGCTACTGTAGCAAGCACTGTCAGCAGAGGTGCGCTCTATACATACATCTGATTATGCACACGCTAAAGAACGCTTCGCAGAGACTGGAAGGAGGGTGGACACAAGCTACGGTGCAGACGTCTCAAAGCCGAGCCACATTCGCCACGTTCTTTTCAGGGCACGTCTAGCTCCTGATCGCAGTCTCCATGTACACTGCTTCGTGCCCCACCCCCTGCATTGTCTTCTTGACATTTCTTCTATTCCATCAACGGTATCCTACTCGGATGAGCTATGTTCTCGAAGGCGCTGATATATCAGGCTCTCTCTGACGAATGAACCGTGCGCGCCCTCGCCGAGCGCGCATCAGCCGTCAAGCCGCTTTCAAGCTTATCCGCAGCCCTGAGATGATGTATGAAGTCTATGATTATCGCATTCGTAATGACGGCCGCCCGTACGGCGAGAAGATGTGGTGTAAGGTTCGGGTGACATACGCATATACGCATTTTGGAAACATGGATGCGACGACGACGGACCGCTTACATCTGTCCTGAGCATGCGGCCCGCGTTCTTCAACAGCTGACCCGTGACGGCGTTGCAGGATGCGGACTGATGAGGTGGGTATACTCACACACAGAGATCTAGCACTGAGGGCCAGAAGGGGCAGCGACGGACTATTGAAGCTCGCCGGTCGCCGTTCGGCGCGCGAAGTTACGCCCGCTGCTGATAGACGACCGTCTCATGCCAGGGAATACACGTGTGCAACGGTTCAGACGACCCGATGGCATGACCCTGCCCAGCTCGGTGGCCGCAGGGGGGAAGAGCGGTAAGCGACCGCACCAGGACGATGCCACGAACCGGGATTACGCCCTTTCCCAAAATCAGCAGCAGACTGTCGCGGCGTGTGAGGCATGTAACTCCACTCCATGAAAATCGGCGCGGGCTGCCGGTGGCTCCGTGGCGTCGAAGGGACGTTGGCAGTCGGCATGAGATTCAGAGACGCAAGGAATCGAACTACACTGCTGAAGCTGGACGAGGGCCGGCTAATTGTAAAGCTTGTAACGCGCAAATCGCCCGCCGTTCACACGAGGAGCAAGCGAAACAGACAATGAGCACATGGGAATGCATGCTGGCAGCCCTCGGCGAACCTATTCTCGCGCAAACGGCCGCCAAATCCGCGTGAAGGGAGACGTGGAAGAGACCCAACGCGCGAGTTTCCTCCCACTATCTTATACCTCGAGTTCGGCGAATCCGCGCGCCCTCGACAGGTCGCCGACCCGCAACCGCGATCTTTCCGAGGACGCAATACAATCTCGAGGATCCGGAAGGCGCTAGAGCATCTTGTCATGTGCCGTAGCTTGCACCGCGCGAACAACGGAACATACAAGCATGAATTGCAGAAGGAGATGGAGGAGATCACCTGGTGTTGAAACCAGGGGATATAAGTCAGCGATGCTATGGAGAAGCGAGGGACAACCATCCTCTACCATCCGACGACCCGCCTGCGATTATCCGCCACATTCAATCGCTTACAATGCCAATGACACTCTCGGTAGGCTACGCTGTCTGGTGCTCTCGCTAGACCCGAGACTGACGCGCTTGTCGACCAGAAACCCTCGGCATCTGCCCAGCAGCGCACCTTCTTGAACTTGCGAGGCAAGTTCAGCAAGTCGTCCATCGATAAGCGGGCCCCGCACTGGTGCGACGACTCCTACTCTACTCTCGTCCCATCCGAGACCAGCACCTTGGTAAGTGAGGTCATAGCTGTAGGCACACAGGATGTTAATACCGTTATCAGAACGAGTTTGATCTTGACGCCTACGTCGCTGCGGCCATGACGGAAACACAAACCCCGAGGCACGCACAGACGCTTGAGGACGACAACATGGCGTGGTCAAAGCCAGCTCGGAGAGACGAGCCCAAGAAGCGCTCTGCAAAGCACAAACGGGGCACCACTCGGGACGCCGGCTACGTACGTGCCCTGAATCATTGTCCGTAAGATGCCGAAAGAGCTCATCCGGGCCTGACATAGGCGCAAAACCTCGACGCTGAGAATACTTCTTGGTAGAGAAGCTCACACGCGGGATTCTTTGGGTTCATTTGGGACTTCGGGGCATTAGACACAGTCAATCTTATTTTGTAATATTCATGAATACCCTGGGCAAATATGCGTTAACTCCACCTCCACCGAGACGAGAGAAGAAACGTACCACTACTGCCCCTATTCAGAAGACATAGATTTCGCCAACCTCCACACCGCCACGTTTGAGTACACGAGTGAGACGATCCTCATGCAGTTCAACTGGGTACCAACCGTTGACATCAGAGTTCAAGAACTCCTCGATTGAGATCGTTTCTCCGTTATTGGGAAACGACAGCGTGGTAGAGGAGTATGCAAGCCGACTGTGTACCGCTGGGACCAGCTGCTCTCCATCATGAAACTCTTCGGTGGCGCTTGCCTCTTCATGCAAGGTAAAATCGGATGCGAGGCTAAGCGGTGAGGGCGCAACGCCAGCACGTGCCGATGGACTTCTGGAGAAGTCCAGTATCTCGTAGCGGAGGATGTTGAAATGCGAGGCGACATCAAAAGTAGGCCACAAGAGGCGTGATCCCGATAACAGACTGGGATGTACTCATCAGTATTGGCGGCACCCAGTGGACGAGACAACATACCGGTCAATTCGCAATTCGGCGCGGTTGCAAAGGACGCGAGTATTATCTGGTCCCCATCCGTCCCATTGGAGAGTACGCGTTCCCGTGTTCGCCTGATCGGCTTGGCGGAATAGGCGGAGCAGCGAGTTGACAAGCATGATGTAGAAGAAGCCCCGACTACCCATCTCGGCTATGTAAGGGATCTGACGAATGACAAAGATACGGTCGCCAGTAAATGGGGCTTCCGTGAATGGTATGTTCTCTAGCATACTGCCGAACTGCTGTTTCCGAGACACAGGACAGGAGCTCGAGCGGTGCATAGGCAGTTGAAGGACGACGAGTGGATTGCCCGTAAAGGTCAGACCCCGTATATCGTATATACGTACGGTCGCTGAAGTACACATTGCAACGCAAGACTCGTCTAGGATCTGGGTATCCGTGACATGATCTTGCCAGTCTCCGATGATGGTAATGCTCTGCAACAAGATGGTTAGCCTATTCAGAACTTTGACTTTAGAAGTGAAGGAGCTGACCAGTTTCGTCACGTCATTCTCCCAATCTACAACATACAGTTGCTGAGCTCTTTCGCCAGTTCGAGCGACAATGGCTAGAAGATGTCCCATGAGATGCCACGAAGTGCCGTTGTACCTCCGATGGTCGACATTAATGTCAATGAAAGGATGGATGGCATCAGGGTGGTCCGCACTACCTCCAGAACTCCAAGTCCGGAAGTAGAATCGGACAAAATGAGGGTGTCCATTGTTTGATAGGTTTTGGTCCAAAATAACAAGGAGATCTTGCGCGGGATCGTTCCTCCAGTCGAAGATCTCTGGGTCAGCTTCACCCAGCAGACCATGACGCATGTCGTCAATGCTCAGGCCCAGATCCAGAGCTCTCATCTCCAAGGCGGTAGGGTGTTCAAGTTGTACCTGCGAGCATTGGTGAGAGCGGTAAAGCAGTGTAAGCTTTGACGCACGCGCACTTTTGAAGGCTCCGCGACTTGCATCGTCAAGGTCGGTTCCAGCGTTCGCCAAGCTTCGCGACGCTGTTGCAAGAGGGAAAGCCTTTCCATCAACGACAATGGGCAGTGTGTCGGGCCATCTATCATCCCTGCCGCCGCAAGACCATGATTGTAATGTAGGCTGGGCGTAGTAACGACGATATCGTGCAGTAATCTACAAACCTTCGAGGGTATCAGAATGAGACCTTCACAACGAAGAACTCAATATCAACGCACCTGAAGACAGTGGCAGACATCGCGGACATCTACATGGATTAGAATGTAGCCGAGTAACTCCGGCGGGAGGTCATGAAGGACAGCCATATCGAGGCATATACTTCCCAAGACCACTCTATACGGCACGGCGGTCGCCACTTGTCATATATACCAACAGCATCCCACAAGGGGCTCTGTTCGCATTCGCCTCAATGCACAATAGACCACATGAATATTGTCCACAACAGAAGACGACATCGATAGCTACGAAACACAAGATCGGATATGATCGGCAGTTATCCTTGAGGCCCGCCTATCCAAACCGGGTCTTGGCCATCTGCATGAACATGTCCATAGTCGCCTTGTCCTTTTCGCGTATAGCACTCGCGCGCTCCTGCAACTCTGCGGCTCTTTCTCGTTGGGCCGCTGAACGGCGCTCTTCACCCCGCTTCTTTGCGGCATCGCGCCGCGCAAGTCTGCCGGGACATATCAGCATCATCCGCAGTATGCGATAGGTTAAGTCACGCACTCCTGCTGGAAGCTTCCTCCTCCCATGAGCGTCGCCTCATCCACCTCCAGTCCTTCATCACCGCGTTCACGGAACGCCCGATCATTCGCCCGCCTTTCCGCCTTCTTCTCCAGCATTCTCTCCTTTCCGATTGCACGTGGTCCGTTTGCTTCTTCCTCTCGATCTCGGGCATCACGTCGCTCGCGCTTGCGTTCTAGTGCACGATTCGCCGCCGCCGTCTCAGCAGCCGTCTCGCGGGCAAGTACCAGGTCAGAGGGTGTCGGCAAGCTTGGGCCCTTCGTTCGGCTGCTCGAGCTTGAAGCGCCCATCAAGTCATCGGCGGAGTTTCGAGGTGGCTCGCCGCCCTTTGAAGCGAAAGACCATTTATGCTTCGTCAGCGCACGGCGAGGGGCGGCTTCCACACCTGCATAGAGGTTCTCTACAGAAGTAGTCAGACTTTGCATCCGAAATCCTCACTCAGGTCAGGCGCACTGGAAAGTGTTCCTCGATTCCACTCTTTGACGAACTTTCGGAAATATCTGTACAAATGAAAGGCCAGTTAGACAAGTTACTGGGCTAGAAGCATGTAGTAAATCCTTACTTGCGCGCTTTATCGCCCGAAAGTTCATCAAAGTACTATTACAGTACGACCATCACCGCACACAGGCCGCCTTATGCATGAGCCGGGATCGTACGAGTGCACACATTGACGCTGGTTTTACCTTGCGTTTCTCCTCCCGCAGCCAAACGCTGAACTCGGCATTCTTCAGGAAGTAGTCCTTCTCGGATAAGGGATCCGCATTTCCTGGTAGACGCGGTGGTGGGGATTCCGAGCGGGAGCGAGAGCGAGAGCGCCGAGAGGACATGGCGGTGCGAAACGAAGCCAAGTCCAAGCGCTGGCTGCGCGCGCTCATACAAGGCGAATGCTCCCACGAGTCACGACCACGGCGGCATGGCTGTCTACGCGCGTTCGTTGTACTTGCTCTCGTCCACCAACATGATGGACTTTCTGACAACACGGAACAGATACTCTGCACGAAAGCGAAAGACTATGCCGCGGGCGCTCAGCATTACCCCCTTGATGCAATCCGGTGCATACGACTGAATCAGTGCATGGTCGAACGCTTGGCCTCAATGCCTTCCGCTAGCTTCGTAGTCCATGTTGTTACATTCAAGAGGACTATGTGCTATTAGCTTGATTGCTTCTCCGCAAGCAAAGCCGTACGGATCGTCATCAATATGAAGTAGCCGCGTTCACAGGAGACGTTTGCAACTTGCCTCGCGGTGACAGTTGTTGTGGGGATGCAAGCACTTGAAGGTTTCCAATGAGATGAGATATCTGTAGATGCTTGTCTCTTGGCGCTATTCACAAGCCTTCAGCTACCACTGCAACCCGCCGCCCCAATGCCTGCGAGTTCACATCATCCACGTGCACGCGCTCAGCGCGTTATGTCACGCGTCGATCACAGCTTGTGACTTCGGCAACTCGGCGCTGCCTGCAGCGCGTGCTGCGTCGTTCTAGCGACGCGACCACGATCATCATCGGAGATCCTGACCCACCGCAGTAGCCCTCATACGGTGCGTATTACTTATTGCGATATCGGCCATCAAGACTCACCCTCCCAAGAGCGTCGCAGATCTTGCTTCACCAGGCTTCCTGGTCCATGGACCTCAAAATGTCGTTCGATTTCTGCAAACGAGCCAAGATTTTCCCACAAGGGGTGTTCACACCGTCACGATACGCAGGAGACGGTCCAAGCTGTATGATGGCCGGACTGCGTTGCAGTGCACTCACAGCAAGATTCACGTCAGTATGCTCTCGGGGGCGTCCATGAGGAGGCGGATATAATGCCGCGTTCGCCCCAGTGCAGAGTGCCACCGCTTGCCTGGGAAACTCCCTCTATATGATGCTTCTTGGTTCCGACCTCTCGCTGCTGTATGTAGCAGCTGGCGTCATCCTGCTCTACATTATCGTACAAGTGTACAAAGATCGGCATGTGCGTATCCTTTCCCTTGTTGTAAGTCTGCTTCTCAGGAACTGAATGTAAAACGCGCAGTTACGAAGCATACCCGCCGTTGGGTACACAATACCAATACTCAACTGGGTGACTTGCATCCAATACATTTTTCAAGCTCGCGAACTCATCCGAGAGGGATACGAGAAGGTACGAAGCTACTCTAGTACTTTCTGGTAAAGAGTCCTGACAGCTCATATGACATGCTTTAGCATCAGAGCACTGGAGTATTTCGCATAGCTGCCCACGATGGATGGCTGATCATTGTCGCAAACCCGCAACTAGTCGAGGACGTACGCCGCGCGCCCGACGATACCTTGAACTTTACGGAAGCCGTGATGCGCTCGGTCCAACTCAAGTACACGATTGGAAACGACATCGCGGACAGAACGTATCACGTAGACGTTGTGCGCAATGCTCTAACGCGCAACCTCAATACGCGCTTCGATGATATACGTGATGAGATACAGGTGGCGTTCGACGAGGAAATCGGTGCCGGCGACAGTGAGTGGACATGTCATCGTACGGAGCAAAGCTCATGATTCCTGCAGATTGGAAGGAACTTCCGGCCATCGAGACAATTCAGCGCATCGTAAGCCGCGTGAGCAACAGACTATTCGTGGGTATGCCGCTGTGTACGTGCACTCATCTTGGGTTTGCGGCCCTGGTCAAGCTCATGCTCGGATGTAGGCAGAAACCGCGCATGGGTGCAACTCAACATAGACTACACGACAGACGTCGCGATTGGTGCTATGGTTCTCAACATCGTACCAACGCTCTTCAAGCCGTATGCCACACGCCTCTTGCTTAGAGAACCATACCTCTAACTCGAAGTCAGTTTAGTGAGCTGGTCCCTAACTAAACTCAAGGCTCAGAGGCAGCTCGCGAACAAGCTCGTGGGACCAATCATCGCCCAGCGTCTGCATGACCTCGAAGAGCACGGCGAGAAGTGGAGCGACCGGCCTGTATGCGATTGCCCTGACCGATGACCCGATGTTTGACACTCATTCATGCTTACAGAATGATCTCATTACATGGCTTGTAGAGGCGTGTCCGCCAGAGCTGCGTGAGGTTCCATTGATCACGAATCGGCTCCTCGTGGTCGAGTTTGGCGCCATTCATACATCCTCTATGGTAAGTTCTCCCTATACCACGGCGATAGCCGAGACTCCCGTGACTGACTAGAATTAGACGTTCTCGAACGTGATCTACAACCTGGTATCCAACGAGGAATGGATACGAATGTTGCGTGAAGAGGTGGAACACGTCGTTGCGATCGAGGGCTGGTCGAAGATTGCTCTGGCAAAGATGCATCGTGTGGACAGCTTCATCCTCGAGACACAGCGCGTCCACACCATCGGGATGCGTACGTCTTCGCTCGAACGACATGGCAGCCTCGGCTTAACCTGCATTCACAGTGAACCTTCAGCGTTGGACGATGAAGCCGTTCACGTTCTCCAACGGCATACGCGTTCCTGCAGGCTACCAAATCATCAGCGCTGCGGAGATGCTGCAGATTGACCCAGCTCATCACGGCGGACGCGCTACTGAGTTTAATCCCTGGCGTTGGTCAGATATGCGCGCGAAAGACGCAGGGTCTCTAAAGCACCAGATGGTTGCGACGAATTCGACACTTCTTCACTTCGGACATGGGAGGCACGCATGTCCGGGCCGCTTCTTTGCTGCGTACGAGCTCAAGGGCATGCTTGCCCATCTCTTACTCGAGTACGACGTACGGTTCAAGGAGGGAGAGAGAAGGCCGTCGAACATGGAGTTCGGGCCTACAATCGTTCCACCCCAAGTGCAACTTGAGTTCAAGAAGCGGCGCGACTCTTGATGAGGAGGACAACGGCGCCTCTTCAGACCCATGGGTTTCGCACTCTTGCTAGCGTGCACTATTTCGCAAGGGGAGGGTTTCGTGTGTCAAGCATGTTCAATCGTAATGAATACGGCTACAGGACCTATCAATTACATAGTCAAACTATACAGGATGTCGATTACAGTGTCCATGGCGCAGATGATGAAGTAGACGATCAGCGACAGCCCCTGCATGATCAGAAAGCATTCCTCAGTACAACTAACTCACAGCGAAAGCAGAAAGCAATGAGATCATGATAGTATAGCATACGGTGCCATGAGCGCATGAGGCGAAGAGATTGTCCGCCGGCGCCCGCCGGTTGGATGACCCGCGCCCGGCGCGTTCCCTGTCGCAGTGAGAGCCCATAGTGCCGCAACGTCCGTATAGCTCTTTCCCCTGCGGGATGGTATACTGTGGCTAGCAGAGCGCGCGTGCGGTGGACCCTCGGACATCTTTCGGCAGACCCGTGGGCGACGCTTGCCAGATTTGGGTGATAGAGGCGGTACGAGCATGTCGTCGCTCTCGCTCCCCACAAGTGTGCAGTCGCTCTCGTTGCTATCCTCTCGGCTGAGCAGAGCGGTGGTATGGTGCACCGGCTTTGGTAATGATGAGGGGATAATTGAGCGTGCCCAGCGGCCTGATGCGGCTAACGCGCGCTCCGCGGCCGGCAGGAAGGAGAACGCCTGGAAGACGTGAACTTGGTCATCATACACCTCCAGTTTGACCTTGACGCCCGCTGCACGAGCTTTGTGGGCTAGCAATGCACACTCGTCGCGTAGCACTTCCGCCTCGCCGCTCTGAATCAGGAGTGGCGGTAACCCCTCGAATGCGCCGAACAGGGGGCTCGCATAGGGATGCGTGAGAAGTGCGCCCGGTGCGTGCTCCTCGCCCAGGTAACATGCGATAGGGTCCATGATGTCGCCGGGTACAGGTCGCGGCACGATATCGAACGGTGCGTTGTGTTCCCAGCTATCACACGAAAGCGTGAGGTCGACCCAGGGTGACATGAGGATCGCGCCGGCTGGTAAGGGGTGTTGGGTGTCTCGGAGGTACAGGAGAAGGGCAAGAGCCAGACCGCCTCCTGCGCTGTCGCCTGCGACGAGGATCCGAGACGGCGGGACGGAGAGATCGGTGATGAGTCGGAGGTAGGCGCTGACGGCGTCGTGTAGTGGGCCGGGGAAGCGCGTCTCCGGAGCGAGGCGGTAGTCAACAGCTGAAAAGTGCGTGAGTTACTGTCGGGAAAGCAATGGGAGTAAGGCTCACAGAATACTCGTGCACCAGTCGTGCGTGACAATGGTACAGTGATGCGCCTATGCGTCGCAGGGCTGAACAAGTAGTAGGCGCCTATTCTCGAGTTGAGCGCCGGTGCCACACGCCCCAATGAGGAAATTGGCTTACCGCCGTGCAGGTACAGAATAACGCGCCCCTCATCTTCCACACCGTCCTCGCGCGCATCAACCCACTCTCCCGCCAGTTCGCGTGAACCATCCTCAGCTGCGTCATGTTCCGTGAGAATGCCGGCCAAGCCGCGCTTGCGTACGCGGAAGGTGAAAGGCGAGATATGCGCAGCATGGGGTAGTGGTGCGAGGTTTCCGAGGCTGAGGAGTAGCCTGATCGTGGCCTGTCAAGATAAGATAATGGAAGCCGTCAGCTACCATTGGAGAGTGCAAAGCTATAGGAGGGTGTACGCACGATGTCGACCAAGTTTGAGTGCTGGTTTGCGCCGCGCATGATGGTGCTCAGCAGTGTCATTGGTAGTCCCCAGGACTGCCGTCGTGGACCCCAGAGATGGTGCGTGACCGTATCGAGCGCAAGTTCCGTCGCTGTGGCGCAGGGGTCAGCGCTTCAGCGTCTAAGTATGGCACACTCCGTTTCACGATGCCGCCCGTCTAAGTCCATTCCCCTTCCGCGATGCGCAACCGCTATTGTGCACACGACCCCAGCGCAATTGCCCAGATGCGAGGAGAGATCCAATACGGAAACAGTGTACACACCTTTTGAAGCGAGTGCGACACCGAGCCGCAGAGCTCTTGAGCTTAGCCGCGAGCCTTCAGCCTGTCGTTGTTCGGCAAGAACTACCGCACGGATGCGCGCTGATGGCGGTGACATGCCCGGCTTTTCGAAGTGGGTGAGGAGAGCGGCGAACAGCCTCTCGTCGGCGTGTGGCGTGGCATCAACCTGCGATTCATTGTCCGCGGCGGTGATCTGCGGGGGCGCCGCGGCGCTCACAACTTCATCCTTGCCCTGTCGCTGCTGGCGCTGTGTCAATGCTAGCTTGTCCATCGCAAAGCTGAGCGGCCAAGTAGCGGCGGTGAAAAGAGCGGTGCCCACACCGAACGGCATGGTCGTGTGCTGCTATGGGGAAGGGCGAGAAGGGTTGGGAGCCAGGTTGGGCGATGAGGATCAAGTAGTCTGTGCGGGGAAGCAGAGCAGGCCAGGGTGATAGAGATGGCAAGTAGATAGCTAGTATGTGCGATGTGTACTGGAAGATGAGAGATGGACGTAAGTAACACAAATCACATGTGGCCCCACAAGCTAGGAGCATTGCCTCCGCCCTATACCCCTTCTTCCAATCGCCGCTCGCGGCCGTACCCCTCCCGGTACGTCGCCGAGTACGCCGTGGGCCACAGCATGTCTCGCCGTCATCTGCGTCTCTTCCATATCCGCGCACCGCTCAGTAGTCGTCGCCGCGACTGACTACCTCCTTGCGCGTCGGGCGGAGGAGAATCGTATGTTCCTGCGGTACACGCAGCCCGAGGTCAGCGGACTGATACACTCGCTCATCACAACACGGAAGACGTACAAACTGGGCCGTCATTGACCCGCGTTCGTCACATAGCGGCGGGTAATCCTGCACGATCCCCTGAGCCACAAGGTGGTTCAACTGCTCACGAGCCGCGAAATTGCACGTCAGCGATTCGCTCGGTCTCAAATGATTCGCAACCGGTGACGCACGGCAAGGAGGTATCCGCTCTCGCCGATGCGGTCGAGATACCGCCGGCAGAAGGGCAGCGTATTGAAGTTTTTGTTGATCGTGCGGAGTAGCGACTTCGCCGTCTGCAGCCTGTGGTCGCGTGCGAATCCCACTGTCAGCGCAAGAATGCTCGCACGTTGCGCGTTCTTGCGCACCTCAGCTGTGCAGGCGGCGCGTTGTATATCTTTGCATAGTGAGAGCAGTCGCCCTGTGTGGCATGTATGAGTGCTCCTATTGGGACTCGTTGATGCGATCTTCCATACCTGCTCAATAACGCGCCCGCGGCCCGTCGAGCCGAACGTCTCAATGGCAAAATATTCGCCCTCCTCCATCTTGGTGTCGTCATTGTTCTTGACAAGTAGGACTGATTTGCCGCGGTCGCCACCGTGGATCATATACGGAATGATGGTGTGTCCGCTGAGGTTCTCGATGGACTTGACTAGAAGATGGCAAGTACGTCAGCCCCACAGATCGAGCAGGATGACTACGGTCTGGGGAATCGCGGCGACTGCTACAGCACGCAAGTAAGACGCATTCAAGAAGCACAGGCGAAAGCTGCCAGCATGGTTCCAGAGGGAGAGGCGCATTGCGAGTGCAGTAGGACCGAGGATGCGCGATGGACGCCAAAGGAAGGTGGCTGGCAGACTTACCCGGGAGTGTCTTGCCGTTCACTTCGACTTCGTAGGACTCCATTGTCTCCTGGATCGCAGCGCCAATATCTCCCAGCCGTGCATCAATACCGGCTTCCCGGATACCAGTGTTGGTCGCCTCCTTGACGGCCTCGAGCAGCTTGTCATATGTCGGCTCGAATGTCATAGTAAACGCCGAATCGCAGATCCTCCCCTTGACATGTACGCCGATGTCAACCTTCAGCACATCGCTATGTTGCAACACGATGTTGTCTCCAGCATTGGGCGTGTAATGGGCGGCGCAGTGATTGAGTGACAGTCCGGTGGGAAAGCCGATGCCAGAGTCCAGCCCGTCCTCCTCCACGAGTGCCCGTGTGCCGTCCTCAATGAGGTTCGCGATGTCGGTCATCCGCATTCCGGGCTTGATCGTTTTGCGCGCGTATGCTCGCACTTGTCTGTGCACCTCTGCCGCCCGCCGGATCGACGCATATGTCAATTCTGGGTCGCCCATCGCAAGCTTCTCCTTCTCCCGCATCTCTGCGGACGTCGTACGGAAGTGGTTCCTGGATTCATAGCCACTTAAGTCAAAAGATAGAAGTATACTTGAAGCACCACGCACTCATCCTTGTAGTCCTGTAACTCTCCTTCGGGGTAAACGCCGTCCGGGAAGAGTTTGGTGATTCCAACGCGGGGAGGCTCGCTCTGTGCGACCTTGGCCTTTTTCTTCTTCGGCTTCTTTTTCTGCGATTTATAATAAGTACCCTCATAGTGTACAGTCAGATCCGGTACGTACCTTCTTCTTCTTGGCCGCTCCATCCGTGGCGCCTAGTGAGTTGCTCAGATCGGGGAAACGTCGCAGGGCCAGATAAAGAACCTCACTTACCTGCGCCTACGGGTGCATCGCCATCGACCTCATCATCGACCTCCTCGTCCTCATGATCGTCTGCCGCGCCGTTGCCATTCACGACCGGCTTGGTGTCCTCTTGTGACTTGGGCTCGGCGCTGCCGTTCTGCGTCATGGCCGCAGGATGAGAAAAAGTAGTATACAAGCGCCCACACGACCCGGAGTAACGGTACAATGGCCACGCTCCCACGAATTTGATCCTTCTTGACGTGTATCCTCATTTCGCCGACTTTACCGCCACCAGCCTTATCGTGCCGTTATGCTCAGCACGCAGTCTTAAATCGATATCGACTCTGTTCTGCATCGAGGAAATGAATAATACGAAGGCCATAACGCGTTCACATGCGTAGAACGGCGACCTGCGCTCTACGACTCAAGTGCACTCTGCTTCTGCCTTCTCCAAGGACAGCGCAAAGCACATCATGGAAGGACGCACGAAGGGAAGGAAGTGACATTGGCGCAATCACCTGGTGATAATGGTCGTGGACTTCGGGCTTGTCGACGTGCTTGGGCTCGCGGACGTCCGTGGGAAATGCGCATTAACGTGACTCCCGAACCAGTGTGCAGGGACTCTCTGTGGTCGACGACGACGACAACAGTTCGAACGCTCAGAGCCGGGGTTGTGCGTCAGCCCTCAGCACTGGAGCAGACACATGGACTCCTCGATCATGTACGCACGACTCCCTCTCTGCGAGCATACGCAAAGAAACGGCGTGAGCAAGGCGGCGTAGGAGGTTCGCCAGTGAAAGCATGGGATATCGATAGCTTCCTTGTTGGCAGGCACGTACGTATGCATTCGCCTTCTGATCCTCCCGAGCTTAACTCTGGGCTTCCAACTTTGATATCCACACAGAATCCTGCACGAAGAATGCGCCTTGCATGCGCACATGCATATGCATCTGGCGCTTCAACTTGAGCGTACTCGTCTGCGACTATCTTCTATGCGCACTTGCCTATCTGTACCCTGCACTTCATGATTCAAGTATATCCCCTTCATCCCGGCATACAGAGAACCAGCATACAATGGGCATAATGGGCATAAACAAAGTACAAGAATACAGCATATGACATGACCCTACCCATTGTAGGGATTGAGTACTTTGAGTCCAGAATAGTCCGCATCACAGCGCTCACACTGAAAATGGTGTCAGATTTGGCTGCCGAGAACTTTGAGGTGATACTTACAATAGTACAAGAGTTCTAGCTGAACTGGGTGTTTCAGTCACGGCTGGTTCCTGCATTGCTTCACGATGATCGTTATAGTATCCCACAAGGGCATCGCGTCCCTCTTCGGCTGGGTGGGATGACGAGTCTTGACGGACTGGAACGGCGAGGCTTGTTCGAAGTCCAACAGGTCGATAGGCTGTGTTGAAAGGAAGAGCTTGATGTAACCAAGCCCCTCGTCCACATGCCGGCGCAAAACGAACTCGCAGGGTTGTCCACCGCCAGCGCCATAACCAATCGTGAGCTCGCCCTTAGTCTCGCCCTTCAATCTTACGTCCTCAGGATGACCGCACCCCGGTTGCAAATGATCGCATGATCCAGGAAGCACTCCTTCAGCATTACATCCTGTCGCCGGTGGTCTATAATATTCGGCTGCGACGATACGGCGTGAGTGAGCGAAAGAGTGAATGGTCACTTGAAATGTCCTTACTGATGGCCAGGGTACTGTCATCAAAGTAGAACGCCCACACGTGAAGCGGTACTGCAAAATGATTCCGCAACAAGATCCCGTATGGCGTGCCGTCCTGCGCGCGAAGGTGCGCTATCCCGGACTCCTGGTCGTAGAGGTTGGGTCCCTGTGCCATCCAACATACACCCTCCTCTGGGCCGATCATGTCGCGCTTAAGCTGAAGGATCTCGACATCGATCTTCTTCCTTAAGAAGCTATGATCAGGCGCCTGGCACAACTGATTGTCGAAGCGAGAGATGGCGTTCTCCATGGCGTGCGCCTCCCGGGTCTTGGTCTTTTGTCCGTGTAAAGCCAATAGGTCCTGGGTTGTCGACACGACATCGCGAATAGTAGCGATGACCTTTCCACTGCCAATCGCGCTGCTGGCCTTGCTGCCGTCGGCCTTAGGAGTGCACGCAAGGTCCTTTGCAATTTCCTTGAAACCCTGAAAGTTTCCGGGATCTAACGCCGAAGCCACGTACGACCGGAACGCATTCGTCCTCTCGAGATGCGTTTGAGGCACAGCGAAGTAACGTGATGCGTTATTGAGCTGTAGCTCCTTGCTCATGATTGAGCGTGGGTTGCAAGCTGTCAGCTCAGACGAGAACGCATGGACCTTGACCGTCCTCAAGGTCGCCATCGGTGGATCCTCGACTTTGAATGCGCTGTCCGTGTATATGGAAAAACGAGCGTCGATCGCTACGCCGTTGAGAAGACCCGCGTACACGACGAACTTGCCACTGCCGATAGGTTTCGCAAGATACACCTTGTGCTTTCCTGGCACACGCAGACCAAACAGTACGCGATCGGCATAGTGACCTTCGCACTGAGGAGTCTGGCTATTGATGGAACGTTAGCAACCCATGCCGTGCTTCTAATGTCCGTGTATGACATACCCTTGGATGTACTCAAGTCGTCGCATGAGCTCTTGATATGTCGTCTCGTGAGGTTTCACGGCGCGTAGGGCTTTCAGGAGCTCTCGAGTGAAGTATCCGCGACCATCATTCTCGAAGGCGGATTCGTTCTCGCGACAGGCGGCGAGTAATACGTGCGATTTGGCGCCTGCATGCGTGAAGCCCTCAAGAACGTTGATGTCACGAACGCGTTTGACTGCGCGCATCACGTCTGCGTCCAACGTCGCCGAGAGGGCTCCTTCCAATGCGAAGCCTCTTTGACGGCGCCGGTGCGGGTCAGGAATGTCAGGGGAAGCGAAACCGCGAGTTCCCGAACCGGAGTGGCAGCAGTCGAAGATCACCGTCTGCGTTTTCGAATCAGGCATCTCATTCGCAAGGCCGAGCAATCACTCACGATGTTGTTGCCCATACCGCCACCACATCCCGCCTCAGCAAGGTGATGAAGGAGAGCGCCGATGGTTCGATCTGGGATGGAGTGCTGGGACAGCGGTCCGACGGTCTGAAGCTTCTTATCCGCATCGTACGGAACGATGAGTGATACCCGACCATTGCCTGAGTGCCATTCCGGAGGTGCGATCGCGGTAGTGCCATGCCCTGCATAGTAGATGACAATGGCGTCGCCTTTCCGTATCCCTACGCGGCTGCTGAATGCCTTGATCTCCCGTATGATTGCGTCTCGTGTTGCTTCCTCATTGCGGAGATTCACGATGTGATGCGTCGGGACGCTTAGGTCTGTGTGCAGGTACTTGTACACATCATCGGCGTCCGAGACAGCTCCATAGAGGTCGTCGATATCGCGGGACTTGTACTTGTCGATGCCGATGACCAGAGCGTAGACATTTGTTGCCACGGAGCTATATCCAGCGCATCAGCTTCATCGTGTATATACACCTATCAGGATGGAGAGCGAGTGGACAGACGTTTCATCGCAAGAGAAAGCAGATTCCCGTGTGGACCACCTGTGTAGATGTCAGTGGACTGGTTTGCGGAGTCACATAGCACGCAACGTACCCCATAACCCTCCGTAGAGCCGCTGTGCTGTCTCTTGGTTATCGTGTGTCGAATGGTGCTCAGAAGGGAATGGGACGGAGCATCGTGCACATGCTCGCCGAATGCTATATACTCATAGGCGCTTGCTTGCGCCTTACCTCAACAGGAAGAGCTGAAGGCGCTGCTGAAGTCGCATCACCTTCGGGCGTCTGGGCGTGCAGCCTATGCCTGTCAATCGAGCATAGCTTCACAGTAACCTTGATACTTTCGTTAGGAGCACGAGGATGGCAGCCCTGCCACCACCAGGTGAAACGTCTCTTCCGAATACAATCGTGTCCTCGTATTCTCACGCAGATCGTCAGAACAGTCGGTCGTCCCCTCACTTCCTCGAATCTTGTTTCCCAAAACGCCTGTCTTGGGCCAAAGAAGCGAAATGCAATCAGTATGTCGTGCAGCGCCTCCTGTCAGTAAGTAGATACCTGGGAAAAGCCGACGTCTATAGGGGATCCCGGGTTTCAGGAATTGATTACGGATTGACTAGGCTGAGATCTGTAGATGAATGCGAGGGGCCTCCAGCCTTGCAAGTGGCGAAGCCGCGTGGATTCGAATGCTGATGCATCCGAAGTCCTCAGTGCATGTGAGCGGCTAGCAACCCTAAGGGCAAATGCGATGAGGGGTAACCGGTAAAGAGCCAAAGTCTACGCAGCCATTTGCAGCCACTGACATCGCCGTCAGTAAAACGACGCGACCTTTACTCGCGGCCAGCGAGGCAAGAATCAGTCAGGCCTCAGATATGACGAATGCGGCACAGAATAGCTTTGGGCTATCACGCGGCAATCGCACATCATACGCTTGATACCATACACTTGATACCCAGCAAAATGTGGGTTGTCGGAGACGTGCCATGTTAAAGGATAGCAGCATACGGATATCAGCAAAAGTGTTCGAAGGCAAGTTGCGCGGCCGCGCGCAGAGCTGCGCCTCGCTCGCACACCATGTGGCGAGGGATTCCAGATTCCCAGGCTACGCCAATTTCGTTCCAACATCGCTACCGTGATCGTCCAACGTTCAACGTTCAAATGTGCCCAACGTTAAGTATGAGCACAGGTACTTCAACTAGCAGGGGCGACTCGGCGGTCTCGGGGTATCAGGACTCCATGATGGGAGGCGACATTCTGGTTTCAACCGGTCTCGTCCGAGGAAGGCTCGGAGTACCCACCAGTGCCGCTCCGAACTTCAAGTTCTAGCAGCTTGTACATGCGAAGTGCTGGCAAAATCGAGCATGCACTGCAGTAGACTGTGGCTGTTCATAGTCGCAGAGTAGCGCTCATGGTCGCTCCAACAATGCTCGTGATCAACCACTGTTACAGTGCGATGTCGGGTACATATAATACATGATTGCATGGAATGAACTACCCATTATAATCTCGGAAAGCTAGGGTGAACCCATCGTAGGCAAAAGATGATGCGCGTGGAACTACCGGGGAACTACCGGTTAGGCAGGTTAAGGTCGGTGCTGCACGACCGCGATCGTAAAGGTATCCCAGACACCGTCAGAAGGGCGTGTCTTTTTTGGCGTAATATCGCGGGATACAGCAGGATCCAATGGTGAATGCTGAGGGATGCCCGAGAGATCCACAGGCTCTGTTGAGATGAAGAGCTTGATGAAGCCGACGTCCACATCTTCATAGTCGTCTGGTACAACGAAGGTGTACGGCTGGCCACCGCCATTGCCGTATCCGATCATGAGTTCACCCTTCATATCGTCAATATCCTCTTGCGTATGACTGCACTGGAGGTGATTGCACTTGGAAGCGGGTAATGAAGGAGCGGCGTTGGGTCCGGCTGCGGGTGGCCGATAATATTCATCTGCAGTATGACTTATGAGCACACTGAATTGAGAGCAGCATCCAAATGGGCGTACGTATGGCAAGGGTACCGCAATTGAAGTAGAACGCCCACACGTGCAAGGGTACTGTGGAGTTGTTTCGTACCAATATCCCGTACGGAGTTTCGTCGTCCGCGACAACGTCAACGATCCCAGAGTTGTAGAGATCAGGATCTCGTGCAACATAAGGAAGCCGTAGGTCCGGCCCAAAATCTGCATCCACGTCAGGTTCCAACTTGCAAAACCGTATCTCAATCCTGTCGTTCAAGACGTTCTTCTTGGGAGCGTGATGTAAGTGCCAAAAGAAGTGAGCGGCTGCGCTGAGCACAGGTTGTATCGCGTCCACGTCCGCTTTGGTAGTGCGACTCAACCGCGAGAGCCCTCGATCGGTAATGGAACGGTCGTGGATGGTATATGTGGCGTCGTCTTCGGTGATGCGTATGCTGAGGTTCGCCTGTGTTGGGTCGTTCCTGAGGAAGATCGCCGGCCCGCCGCCGGCCCGGTGAGCATGCACAACGTTCCCAAGAGCCTCCAGCACACGACGCTGGCCGGGATCCGTAGCTGCCGGTACATGCAGACGAAGTGCGGTCGCGCTTCCCATCGAGTTTGGCACAGCAACGCATTGGGCACCGCTTAGTGCTGCATGCCCATCACGAGTCAAGGGCCCGAGGCACTCCAGTTCTGTGGTAAACGCGTACACCCTCCTGACCACCATAGTTGCCATAGGCATCTCGTCGGGTTTGAAGTCGTCGCGGGCGTAAACAGAAAAGGTGGTATCGTCGTCCACGCCGTGTATAGAGCCGATGTCTACAGCAAAGACGCCAGCCTTCTTGTGCAGTTGGTACGTGGCGCGTATGCGGCTCGTGACGCGCGCATCGAACAGTATGCGATTCGGGTTGTGACCTTCACACTGTGGGGTTTGGCTAGTGGCATAGAGTTCAATAATCCGGCTTTTCACGTATATTGTGCTAAGACATACCCTGCGATATTACTCGAAATGTGTCGCATGAGGTCTTGGTACGTGGCCTTCGTCAGCTCCACAGAGCGCAACGCGGAGAGGAGCCCATCGGTGAAGTAACCACGCTGGTTGTTCTCAAAGGCGGACTCGGACTCGCGGCATGCAGCGAGAAGTATGTGTGACCTCGTGCCCGCCTGCGTGAACCCCTTTACAACGCTGAGCCCTCTTCCTTGCGGAACCTCGTTCAAGATGTCCTGGTCCAGAGTCTCTGGCAAAACGCTCTTTGATGTGAAACCTCGCGCCCTTCGAGTGTCGACGAATGCCGGAGAGGGGATACTGCGAGTTCCGGAGCCAGAGTGGCAACAATCAAAGATCACAGTCTGCAGGAAACATCGATGAGTGGGAGCAGCCATCTACGTGTGTATGTACGGGGTCTTACGATATTAGCGCCGGCGTCGTCTGTTCCAAGCTGCTCTGCGAGCAAGTGGAGGAGGGCGCCGATGGTCCTGTCTGGGATGGCGAATTTGGACATCCCCGCATCCTCTAGCTTCGTGTCCGTATCATGCGGCGCAATCAACGATACACTCTGCTTCCCTACGTGCCATCCCGCCGGCGCCGGTGCGGTGGTACCATGCCCAGCGAAGTAAATCAGGATGGGATCTCCTCTACGGATGCCTTCTCGGGTGGAGAGCGCCTTGATCTCTCGTATTACTGCGTCCCGGGTTGCTTGTTCATTGCGGAGGTTGACAATGTGCTCCTTTGGTACGCATAACTCATTGCGGAGATAGTCGTCAATAGCATCTGCGTCCGAGACGGCTCCGGCAAGATTTGGGATATCCACGCAAGCATATTCGTCGATTCCTATTACTAGGGCTCGTAGAGGTACAGAGCGTCGTGTTCTGTGAACAATGATGAGTAAGACTGGCCACTTGCCAGTCAACGACAAGACGCACATTCCCTCCGCGTCCTTAGTAATGGATGCACCCCTTGAGCGAGAGGCGGGAGCTTCGTCGAGCTGTGGCGTCTGATCGGGGAGAGGTGACCGGTTGACTGACCATCTGCTGGATGTAAGTGTGGCGTTCACTCGCGAATAAGCCAGTGGCGCACCCTATTAGATCCCCCAGCTTGCCAATTACACTGCTCCCAAACCCCAGCATGCTGAATGTCAAGAGGAGTCAAGAAGAGGCGTAGATGACGGGTATCAGCTCTTATGCGCAAAGTGCCGGCTGGCATGCAGTCGCATGACAAGAAGCGATGATAAGTAAGCGCTACTGTGGCGGCCTTCGTCAAAGACAAGCTCTATCTTCACACCACGAATGGCGCTATCGATGAAAAGCTTTGGCTCACAGAAGCCCTAGACAGTTTCCCATGACTGCTTGATGAGTGCCTAAGGAAACGTCCGGTACAGCCTGTGCTCGCGCTTTGGTTTGCGCGCCAAAGCGAGCTAACTCGTGCTCTCACGTCTCCGAGGCCACCCGTAAGTCCGTCCAGCATGTAGCAGGGCCTGGTATGGCCAGACAGCTGTGGCTCCGAGGTGAGATATCGATCCTCTACGTGACGTTTAAAATGTGCAGAAAGCCCCCGCCTGTGTTCCCATAGGGGTGAAGCGAGAGGCCGGACAGATCGGATAGGACGTTCGCTCGATTTGGTGGGCTGAGGTGTGGGGGCGTCTTCAAATAGTGCTTGGTGGGAAAGCCGGGGGTGAGAGTCACGAAGGCGGCGTTGATTGACTGCATAGCATCGCTTTTAGACGCTCAGGATGAAGATAAGGGTCCAGAGTCATATTCGGGAACGATGCGGAATCATATCGCGAGATTCCAATACACTGGATGAGGAGGACGTCGAGACGGTCGGGGTCAAGCTTCAAGCCGGGCACGCCCGCACGTTCTCTTAACCGCGAGCCGCGGCCGCCGCCTGCCTTTGACCACCACCACTACGACTCTTCCACAGCTTTGTGATTCAGCTCTACGACATGATCACGCACCGTGTTATGGTGTGGCAACTTCGTCGTCTTCTACGCCAACGAGAAAGTCACACGTCATGACCATCATTCAAACTGCGGTCATCGCTGTAGAGTTGGCGAGCATGAGCTGAGAGGCTGGTGCATTATGAGGTCTCAGACGAGTTGTGGCGCTCGGTACGTACTCTGCTTCTCATGCATGCTTATGCACGACGTAGCTCATACGTCCAAGCTTCAACATCTCAGCGCTGGCCTCGAGTACCCGCGGGACTGGGAATACTGGTCCACACCCGTCATTGGGAGGCAGTTGTGGAAAAGGCATAGCAGGACGTGGTTGTGTACTCATTGCGTACGTACGGCAGTCGCGTTCTCTACGGATGAGCGAACTCACGTCTGCACACTAGTCACAACCACGCGAGCAGGCATTGTCACGACTATCGATCTACGGTACCCAGGACATCCGGTCTTGCACGCTATTGCTCGATTCCATCCCTATCGTGAACATTGCATACCCCTGGAATCAATGCTCGACGCCAGTCGAGCCCGCTTTACAACCTGACACATTCCCTGGAATGTCGAAGACGCACTCCTCCACTCGATCTTGACACCGAGGATGCCCTGCCTAAGATCTCACTAGACGACATCGTTTGGTGTGCCCTAGGCCCAAGACCCGTGAGTAGTACACCACCTCCAGCACTGCCAAGGGCTGACTGTCGCGTTGGTGTAGAACGCGCAAACGTGCGATGTGAATGCCCTCTACGCTGACAAACCAGACGTTCGCTCTTATACTTCCCCTCCCCCTTGCGTGGTCCAGAGCCTCCAGGTCGTTTCGTTGCGCAGGCTATATCCGGAGAGGAACATTATGTATTGGCATGTAATCTCGAAGGCCAATGTCCAGTAGTACATGATGGCACAATAAAGCATACAGAGAGTGGAATACCACGGCTTGAAGCTACATTTCTACCGAAAGCGAGATAGGACGTCGGGAATGGTTTGTGCGCCTGCGCAACAGACTATCTCAATGATGTGAGTCAGGTAATGGAAATCTGTAGGGGGGCTCACAACAAAGCCAGAATACAACACGGGATCATGCATGGTATTCTGTCATCACCGCCGCCGCCGTTGCACGACCTTAATCGTGACGGTATCCCAGTGCTCCACAGGATCATCCTTCAACTTGATATCGCGGGTTGTCGTGGGGTGGAGCGGCGTCTGCTGCTCGATATGCGTGAGGTCTATGGGTCGTGTGGAGAAGAAGAGCTTGATGTAGCCCTCCTCCCAGTCGTGACCATCCGGCAAGGCGAAGCAATACGGCCGCCCTCCACCAGAACCGTAACCGATCGTGAGTTCGCCTCTAGTCTCGCCTTGTGCGACAAGGTCGCGAGGGTGGTCGCACTTCGTATGGTTGCACTTTCCGGGGAGAACTCCTTCAGCATCGTTTCCTATTGCCGGTGGGCGGTAGTATTCGGCTACGGGCGATCGTCAATGTAAGAATGGGAAGGATGCGCGATGGACCTCACATATAGCCAGTGTCCTATTGTTGAAGTAGAACGCCCAGACGTGAAGGCGGACAGTGGAGTTGTTCCGCAATAGTATCCCGTACGGCGTGCGGTCGTCTGCGATAACGTTGGCTACTCCGGTTATTGGGTCATAGACGTTGCGAGAACTGTGCGAGTTGTGCCATGCTTGTGCGTCAAGCTGCAACTCGAGGACCTGGATCTCAATCTTGTCTATCAGGACACGGTCTTGTGGGACGCGATTGAGATGTGCGAAGAAGTGGGACGTTGCATTGAGGATGGGCTGCTTCTTCGGAAAGGCCTCCACCGTCGGTGCGCCACATATTGACAACAAGCCGATGAAGAGCTCGTGAACAGCCGCCGGAACGTCACCTCCAGCTCCATGCGCCTCGACGCTTGCGTGCGTCCCGTGGTCCATCACGGCGTCGAATGCTCTGGTGCTATCCTTGGGAACGCGTGTGAGGTCCTTGAGAGCCTCCGGAATGCTGCGATGGTCCCGATGCGCGAACTCCATATATGTAAGAAGTGCTTCTCCCTTCCCTAAAACGTTCTCGGGAACGGCGAAGAGGGAAGAGGCGCTGTCGAGTCGATCCTGCGTAACTCGAGTCGAGCCCTCATCAAAGGCCAAGATCGAGGTCAAGGCGTGAACCTTTGCCGCCTTCAACACTGCCACGGGCTGGGCATCAGACTTGCAATCGCGGTCCAAGTAAACGGAAAATCTTGTGCCCTCCACGACGCCATTGATGATCCCCGCATGCACGACGTATTGACCTGGACTGAGGGGTTCCACATTGTACGCTCCGCGTTGTCCAGAGACACGCGTACTAAAGAGCAAGCGATCCACATAGTAACCCTCGCACTGTGGCGTTTGCCTGCGAACTAGGTATCAGTTGTGAGCACTGCATTGATATCCGACGGTTACGCACCCTTCAGATCTTGTTATCCGTCGCATAAGCTCCTTGTATGTGATGTCCAGGTCAGGCTTGGCCGCACGTAACGTGTTCAGGAGCTCTTGAGTAAAGTACCCGCGTCCATGATCTTCGAATGCAAACTCGTTCTCGCGACAGGCAGCGAGGAGTACGTGAGACATAGCGCCCGAGTATGTGAAGCCTGCTGATACGTTGATATCACGAGCGCGGGGGATGTTGCAGATGATTTCACGATCAAGGTCTGCCGGAAGGACTCCTTCCAGCGTAAAGCCTCGCGTACGGCGTGAACCTGATACGGTCGGACTTGTGAACTCGCGAGTGCCAGATCCAGAATGACAGCAGTCGAAGATTACAGTCTGCGTACAAGTCTTAGTCGAGATGTGATCGCGGTGGGTATGGGTCACTCACAATGTTATTGCCTATACTACATGCACCTTCTCCTTCAGCGAGATGATGGAGAAGAGCGCCAATGGTCCGATCCGGGATGGCGTACTTGTCAGAGATGGCCGCGTTCTGCAGCTTTCTCTCCGCGTCGTAAGGAACGATAAGCGAGACTGTCTCGTTCCCTGTATGCCACTCCTGCGGTGCCATAGCGGTGGTACCGTGTCCTGCAAAGTATATGAGAACGGGGTCGCCTTTGCGTATTCCTTCCCGTGAACCGAGCCTCTGAATCTCTCGTATGATGACATCGCGTGTAGCCTCTTCATTGCGAAGGTTCACGATGCACTCCTTCGGCACGTGAAGATCTTGGCGCAGATATACGTCGACAGAATTGGCGTCCGATACTGCCCCAAGGAGTTCCTCGATACCGTCGGATTCATACTTGTCAATACCTATGACCAGTGCATAGAGTATGAAGGGACAATTCCTAAGAAGGGCTGGTAAGCAGTGGCATGTATCGATTATTGAGACTAGTTGCAGACATTGTATGGCCCAAGATGGAAGCGCCACGGGAAGATGGACTATCAACAATCAGCACAACAATCAAAACCCTCGGATGTAAACAGTCATTCACCTCAGTGGGCTCAGTAAGGCGTCCAGATAATGCATTCCGGGTAGCCACCAGGCCGAGAGCGAGTGTGTCTTCGCATGCACGACTCTACGCTCGGAGCATTGAGTCTTATATGTGCACACTGCAGGCGCCAGACTGGTACTAATTATAACCTCATCCAGAGAGATGTTTCACCGGGCGTCGACGGTACATAGACACATGAGTGCTGGGAACATTCATCTGTCCACCAGACAGGCTTCGCATCATGACAGTCGTCTTTATCGGGCAACATGAGGCAGTCTCCTCAAGGAAAGCGCCTTAAGCTTGCACATACATCGATCTTCCCACTCGGTTGAGGCCAACGCTCATCGCCCTCCCACATCCTGAGATCGCTCTCCTCATGAATTTGAATGCAATGCACTCAATTGAAGCTGTTTGTTCCGAGCTCGTTCGACATCAAGCGCCCAGTGTCAACACACAGTATTCATGAGCCAGCGCGTGCTGCAGAGTGGTCATGTCATGCTGAGGACTGTGGCCTGGCAGAGAGGCGGAAACCTAGTGGATCTTTGACGAATCTGTGCGTACTGAGAGAGAACATGCTTTGAGCGGGCGGTAACAGGAGCGGCGTTCATGGTGATGATAGTAGTCGAATGACAATCAGTGCCAGAGCGCCCGCCACGCGGGGTCCGTGCCGCTGCAGGCGCGTCAGACGCGCGTTGCGCCCACACCTGTCCACACGCGGTGCGGCCTCCGTTTCGAAAGCGTGTTCAGGCGGGCACTCGGTCACTGCGTCCATTATGAGGCGAGTGTCACACCACGTCGTCTGAGCGGTATCATAGGTGTAGACAGAAGATAGTTGAGAGCAAGTTCCGGCCCACGGGGCGCGCACAGAGGCTCGTCGGACAAGCTCGGAAATGAAATGGCAAAAGATCTTGGCGCTTAGCGCTTAGCTTGCTCGTCCATCTACTTTTCGTCGGCCCTCTGTTACATACACAACGTCGCCATCACGCTTGGTCTTCAGGCCCACCACTCGCAGAGTCCCTGCCTATGGTGGCAACCAGGAAAGATATTGGTCTGGATTCACAAGCTTGACATCAAGGTAGTCAAAGGGTTCTAGTACAGAGATAGGGACAGGATACTTATGTATACGGTATACGATGTGGATAGGACGTCTGCATATCGCTGGAGAAGAGGGGGATTCGGAGGAACGAAAGAAGGCTGGCTCTCACAAGATGTCCCTTTAGCAACCATCAACCAGTATACAATGTGTGGACATATGGGTATCCAATTGCCAAGTTCGGTTGCAATGAGAATGATCTAGGCAACGTCTTCGTATAGAGGCGTTTACGGTCTAACACATCCATAGCAAGGTGCATCCTCGCATCACTCAAGTGGAAGGGCGATGAGCATCCTGCGTATGGCACCAAGATGTTCAGCAACGCCCTCCGATCAATATAACGTGCTACTCACGAGACGTTATGTAGGACCCTCCACTGTTAGCCAGCATGTTGCACAACAGTGATGGTGATGGTATCCCATAACGCCGGAGGATCGTCTTTCGGCCTTACACCGCGAGCATTGGCGTGACCGAATGGCGTGCGTTGGACGATACCAGAGAGGTCGATAGGCCGAGTTGATAGGAAGAGTTTGATGAAGCCAACCTCTTTGTCTTGACCTTCCTCCAGGAAGAAAGTATGGGGTAACCCACCCCCAGTACCATAGCCTATGGTGAGCTCTCCCTTCAGCTCCCCCTTCAATCTGATAGTTTGGGGGTGATCGCATTGGCTATGATCACAATTTCCCGGTAGCGCGGGCTCGGCGTTGCTGCCGAACGCTGGCGGCTTATAGTACTGCGCTGCGGTGCAATGTTTCAGCACAAGGTGAAGGAGAGTGCTGTGGACAGCACTTACATATGGCAAGAGAACTGCCGTTGAAGTAGAACGCCCAGACATGAAGCGGGGCTGTGAAGTCATTGCGCAAGATAATACCGTACGGTGTTTCTCCGTCGGCATCGACATGAACCAGTCCAGACCTGATGAGGTTCGCACCATCCGCCATCCAGGGACGCATCAGATCCTTTCCCAATTTCGCCTCCTCGTCACGTTTGAGCCGGACAAGCTGAACGTCGACGTTCTCATTCAGCTCGCCTTTCCTTGGCGCGTGATGTAAGTGATAGAAGAAGCGCGTAGCAGCACTCAGCACCTCCTCTACTTCGCCAACCTCACTCTTCGTCCTTCCACACAGTATTGATGGGCGCCGATCGAGATGATTGGTGATCAATGGGTCGTAGATCGTATAGGAAACGGTATCTCCAGCTACGAGCGCGCCAAAATTCGCCTGCCGTGGTTCGCTCTCGGCGACAATGGCAGGACCACCGCCAACTCGATGCGTGCGTGCGACATTCTCAAGTGCTTGGCCAATACCGTCCTCAAGTGCAGTTAGCAAGCGAAGCGCTGGGGCCTCGCCCACAGAGTTCTGGACGGCGAAGCAAGGAGAGTTGCTTTTGAACCTGTCGTGGACGGCAGTGGCGGAAGGGTCGAGTAACACGAGGTCTGCTTTGAAAGCCTCAACCTTCGTCGCCTTCAGAGTCGTGAAAGGCTTGGTATCGGGCGTGACGTCGCGGTCGGCATAAATAGCGAACGTAGTGCCCTCCACCACACCGTGTATGGAGCCAGCAGTCACAGTCAACCTGCTGTTCTTGCGACTCACTTCATACACGGCGCGTCCCCGTCCCGCGACACGCGCGTTGAACAAGTAACGGTCTACGTTATGGCCTTCGCACTGTGGCGTCTGTCTGGTGGCAACGATATCAGCGATGAGTGTTTCGCAGGATATAAGGGCGTACCCGGGAATGTTCGAAATTTGCTTCATGAGATCCTTATAGGTGATCAAGTCGAGTTGTACCGCTCGAAGAACGCGAAGGAGTGCGTGGGTGAAGTATCCACGCTCGTGGTTCTCGTAGGCTGACTCAGTCTCCCGGCAGGCAGCGAGAAGTACGTGCGACCTGGAGCCTGAGAGCCTGAAGCCCTTGGCAATATCGATGTCCCGACCCTGTCTAGCTTCGCGAACGATCTCCTGATCCAGAGTCGCGGGAACAACGCCTTTCCACTCGAACCCTCGCGCCCGGCGCGACTCGTCTGAAGTGGAACGCGGGACGGTATCGACTGGGATAGAACGCGTGCCAGATCCAGAGTGACAGCAGTCGAAAACCACAGTCTATATTCGATTTAAGCCTCGGAATAGCCATGACAGAAGTAGACAGTGCCCCGGTACTCACAATGTTATCACCAATACCCTCGACTCCCTCCTTCCCTTCGGCAATACTGTGGAGGAGTGCACCGATAGTTCGATCCGGTATCGCCTGCTTGGACTGTTGCACATCCTCTAGATTGGTATCCGTGTCATAAGGAACGATGAACGAAATCCGTCGCCCTTGCTCGCGCCAACCCTCTGGAGCTATGGTAGCGATGCCATGACCCGCGAAGTAGATCAAGATGGGGTCGCCTTTCTTGATGCCTTTGCGCGATGCGAGAGCCTTGATTTCTCGTATGATAGCCTCGCGCGTTGCTTGTTCGTTACGAAGGATGACAATGTGCTCCGCCGGTACTTGCAGGTCGACGTGCAGATAGTCGTACACGGCCTGAGCATCTGAGGCTGCTCCAGCGAGGTCCGGTATATCAGGGCACGGGTAAGTGTCGATGCCTATGACTAGAGCATATAATACTGCAGGGCGGACGCTGCAAGCGATATATGAGTGACGTCGCAACTTTAAGCTAGGACCATCGGCACGAACCTTGCAATAGTTTGAATGGTAGCATTGTCATTTGAGAGCGGGTGAGGCATGTTGACTGAGGTGTGCAATGGGTCAAAAACACGATTGTACAAGTGCCTTTTTATTGTCAACTCAATATGTAGACTTAACCACTATTCGGTCAACTTACAGTATGTGGTTCCAGGAAAAGGCGGCCATGATGTTCCGCAGGATTTGCGAGATGAACAAGAGATCGAAACACATCAAGTTGCATACATTGGAGCGTTGACATTTAAGTAGAAGGCGCTTGCATCAGTGTAGCTTCACGATAGAGAGACGCCGGAGAAGCTTCATCGTCTGTAGCTCACGTGCAAGTGACGTTGGCCTATACTCTCCTCGTCTAGGCATCCCCAAGAGGGCTAGATACATGCACCGCGGCAAGAAAGGCATTCTCCCCGATGCTGCCGAGGGAACCATGGCACATATAGAGGTATATGCCCTCGGCAGCGCTATCGTTCGGATCGCATTTGTCTAGTGCCCTCTCACATCAGCCGGCTTTGGCAAGTATCCCTTCTATTGTTCACTCTATCGAGATAACACGTTGCGCTGGGCGTTGTACCGGGCGTCATGCCTTTGCGTCAGTGCTGCAGCTTTTGGGACATGGCATGTCACGTAACGGATGAAGTGTGTGTAGAGTTCGATTGGCGGATCCGCGTTGGCTCAGTGACAAGTCATGAGTCGAGGATGGTGAGAAGCCGACTAGATCGAGGAATCGACGTCGGCATCCGAGGTGGTCGGCAGCATCGTGTGGCGTTCTTCCAAGGGGACGAGCGCAAGGTAGCCTTCGAGTTGAACGACGCGCGGTGCCGGAAAGCCCACACCGAGATCCATCTCAGCTTGTGCTGCATACATTGGGATAAGTTGGGGCCGCGCTCTTCTGGAACTGAGTTTCCGAGACTGAGACCGTACAATACATTTGGATCCTCTGCATGACTGGGAGTGAAGAGCAAGTTCGCCGCGTCGTGCGCGCTCGTGCGGACTTGTGCTGGCCCGCGCGCCATGTGGCACGAACACCGCCATCAACGTCGCGCGTTTCCTTTCGCACCATATTGAAAGTTCCTAGTTCGCGTTTTCCTATCCCGACATCGGAGTCTCGTACGGGACAGTAGTTGGCATGAAACACAGGCGGTAGTCTACAGGTAATACACCAGCTGCCTATGCCGCCCGCTTCCTGAACTCAACCTGCACCTCTCTCGGCACGACGTTATTCGCAAACTCCAGATCGACTGGCGCGCCCTTCCCATCCTGGAACCGTACATCGTACTCCAGCACCATATGTGCAAGCATCATCTTGAGCTCGCTCGCAGCAAAAAAGCGCCCAGGGCACGCATGCCGTCCATGACCGAAAGCTAGATGCGTCGAGCTCGTCGCAACCATCTGAGCGCGAAGTGCTTCTTCTTCGTCTTCAATCTCGGCGTAGCGCCATGGATTGAACTGAGCCGCATCCTCGCCGAGATGAGCGGGGTCTGTCTGGATCGCGTCCGCGGCGACGGTGAGGAGGGTGTTTGCCGGGACGGTAATGCCGTTTGAGAAGGTGAATGGTTTGAATACCCAGCGATTGAGCGATGCTGCGCGGAACCGGTGTCAGTAGAAGCGGTGGCGGATGGGGCGCAACTGCTCACTCATATCGAGCATATGCACGCGTTGCGTCTCCCGGATGAAGCTGTCCAAGCGACGCATCTTCGCCACGCTAGCCTTCGTCCAGCCTCCGGTAGCCACGATCCGCTCGGCCTCTTCACGCAACGGGGCAACAAAGTCCGGATTCGCTGCGACCTTATACAGCACATGGAGGAATGTCTGGTGGGATGCTGTTGGTCCATTCGGCCATGAAGATAGCGTTCGAGATCGGCGCTTACATTGGTCGACGAGTGTAAGGAGGCGAAATTCACGAGGAGTACACGGTCTGTCAAGAGATGTGCCTTCCGCTGATGCTCCGGTGCAGCCTCAATGAGCCAGGTGATCAGATCGTTCTGTAGATCCTGTCAGCGCCAGCGCTCATTATGGCGTTGACAAACGTGCGCACAGGCAAATCGGTTGTTTTCCCGCCGTTTTCCGTGAAGTCCCGCAGGCGCTCCTCGATGACAGGCCCGACAAGTTCGTTGGCGCGCTTCTTATGCGCCTTCAGCTTTGACAGCAGCGCTCCGGAGAACCTGTGTGAAATACAGTCAGCGGCCCAGCACCAGAGAGCGTACAAACGGACGGACGGTCTGAGCGGTGTCGGCGTCAGCTTCACATACAGAGCGCCTAACGCGACATCAACGGCATAATTGAGATTCAGCTCGAGCCACTCGGTATCTCTGCCTGTATGAGTGCAATGAGTGACCGCGTCGGCTCGTGCCTGTAAGAGGATACGCACACAGAGGAACGTTGATGAAGAGTCGGTTGGTGACGCGGCTGACAATGCGCTGGAAGGTCTTCACTGAGGGCACGGCGTTCCAGCCTGCATATCGTTTATCACTGGCGCTTATGCACGAGAAAAAGCACCGCTCACCCTCGCCCGTACCAATCTCCTCCCCGAACGCAACTGTGATCTCGTCCCGTATATCGTCGAACCGGGCACCAAGATGTCTACTGAGCGTATTGCGAAGAACGCCCATATGGTATGGCTCGTTCAGCAGATCCTGGCCAAGCGTGTACTTGAGCTGAAACATGTGTTCCTGGCCGGCTTGGAAGCCCAGCGCGTCGTCTGGTGCGCGCCGAATATCTTCGACCATGTCCGGGCTTGTGGCAACAACGAGCCAGCCATCGTGCAGAGCAATGCGGAAGACACTATTGGGATACTGCAGATACGGAGTGAGAACCTTTTCAAAGAAGATGAAGGAGGCAATGTACCTTCTTGTATCCTTCCGAGATCAGCTTGCGCGCGCTGATAATGTACTGGACGATGGTGATCCAGTTGAGTATGGGGAATGAGAAGCCCACAGCGGGTATGCCACTGAACTGAGAGCGAGTATCAGCTAAATAACGCAGCGAGACGGATGGAAGCCACGTACTTCTCTGTCCTCAAACAGTTTCCATGCGATGTACAATCCCACAACACCAACTACTGTGCCTACAAGCGGGACTTCAACGTCGACTACCGGAAGCTGCATGAGCCGTATAAGGGTAGGATGCAGAAGGAGAATGAGCCGCTACGCGGTGTCGACGCTTTATACGCAGATGCTAGGTGCCACAAATATTGAGATATTGCAGCCTTGATCCACCAGATGAGGAACCCGTCATCTCGATCGCGAACTTGGCCAGCGAAACATGGGCGCATGATGCGTCCTTCGCGCGGAGCACCGCGTCAGGCAGTCTCGGGAGTCCGAGCGAGAGCGAAGGGTTTGTCTCGTAGCAGTGCCTCGAGGACAGTATATGGGCCGGCGGGCGCGTTTGTATAAGTTATTTGCAGCAGCCAGGAGAGCCGAACTGTCGGTGCTGCGGCCGCGGATCCAGAAGTAGCCTTCGCTCATGTTGACGACTCGGACTGTCGAACATAGTACCCCAACGCGACTGGTTCACGCGAAAACAGTGGTGGTAGATGTGTAACACCATTGGGACACAAGGTCGTTCCCAACGCTTATGGCAGTTCAGACCAAAGTTGAGTGCGGGAGCAGCGCGTCAGAGGCTAGCAACATCGCCGAGCCGAGCCCGAATCAATTTCCCGCGCTCATAACCAGAGATAGGGGTTTCAGCGCCGCGGCTTCCTTCAACGCCATGTCCCCCAATACATCATGTTCTGCACGACGCATCAGTAGAGTGCGTCGGTTGATGCTGCCAGTGCCCTAGACGTACGCAGAGCACCGCAAACAGCCCGTAGGGTTCTCCGTTCTCCTCCGTCGAAGCCAGTCGGAGGCCGCACTAGACCCTGGCCAGGTGACGCTGGAGCCACACCCGCGCCCTATATAATAGCCTTTGCGCCAACTACGTCTTCTACACCCTACGCTCACGCTGACTCTATTCACCGTTACCATGTCGAATAACGACTCTGCTCTCGCTCAACATCAGCCTGCCGGTAAGCATACACGAACAGGACTCTACGCGATCGAGACGCTGATGACGACTTCCAGTGCGCGTCGGCGGCCGCCGCCTGTCTATGCCTAACCGTCCCAAACCGAATATGCATCGCTTGTACGCCATGATTTCCTATTTGCACGTCGCTGCTCCTAAGATATATCCCGTAGCACACCCTCACCCCAACGTGATGCCACCGACGACGCAGTCGAAGACAATGACTACCCTCGCCCGCACGCGCCGGGCGAAGGCCAACATGATCACGAGCACGGCGGATACGAAGACGCCGAGAAGCACGAACGGCGACGTGCTCCCGATATGCGCCAGACCCTGTCCCACAAGGCAGACGTCAACGCGCCCAAGCTCGCCTACTCTGCCAGTGGCAAGCCCCAAGGCCGCATCTCGCAGCCGCAGGGCAAGGTTCTCGGATGAACGATCTCTCGACGGACTATCAAAGTTAGCCACGGACATACCATCAGTCAAGTGAACTTGGCGACACCTCAATGTAGAATAAGCGAATCATCTCCGGCTGTACTTGTACCATTATGTACCATAACCTGTGCTTCCCGTGTGTCCACACTGTAGTCTATCTATGAGCACCGTTGCGTGCTTGCGACTGTTATCATCTTCCGTCCTGAAGGGTGTCATGTTCAAGTATGAGTCCGCGTGGGTACTCTGCACGATTGGGCTGTAGTCGTATCAACTCCGGAGGGGACTGGACGCAACCTTCGCGAAGCCACCGTGTCGAGCAATCCAATTCACTCAACGATTGTTTCAAGCATGTCAAGTTCATGCGAGCCGTGTTGCATAGATGATTGCATACACACATAATGAGAGGTAGAGAGGAAGCGACAGCAGCGGGCATAACCTGGCAGCGAGGGGTGGAGGTACAATACAACAGGATGAACACCAACGAACGACGTAGCGAGAGATTTACTCGTCGTCCTCGTCCTCGTCGCCACCCTCCTCCTTCTTGGCGGCAGCGGCGGCACGCTTGCGCTTGACGCGACCGGGGCGGCCACCACCGTAGGGCGAGTTGAGGGCAAAGTCGATGTGCTTTTGAGAGTCGAGGCGGACGACGAACGAGGGGACGTTGACGATCTGCTTGCCGACGCTGTACACCAGTGTAAGTTCCCAACATCATGATTAAGGCATACAATACACACCGGATGTGCCTCTGGCGGATGAGAACGCGGGCATGATGGATCGACTTGGCAAGGCCGGACTTGAAGACTTGGGTCTGGAGGCGGCGCTCCAAGAAGTCCTCGATCTTGAGGGCCAGCACGTAATCGAGACGCATGCGGGTCTCGTCGAGCACACCGATGCGCACGAGACGGCGAATGAGCGCGTTACCCTCGAAAAGACGCTTCGGGTCCTTGTCGTCGAGCTTCAGCAGCTCACGGGCCGCACGACGAATCTTGGACAGAATGAGGGCAATGCGCCAGATCTCACGCTTGTTGCGGAGACCGTACTCGCCCGCGAGCTATATATTACTTTAGCATATAATCGACATATAAAATACCAAGTACGCGCCTTGAGCTCCATGTCGAGACGCGGCGCCTCAAACGGGCGACGCGGGACCTTGTAGCTGGGGCACGGCGATAAAAATCAGCATCGTGTCACCCGTCCCTTGCGCGAGGGATTCTTGAATTTTAATAGCGCATGTATGAACTCACGTCTTGGAGTGCTTCCTCGGGGCCCTAATCAGTGTCAGCGTCGTCCATCACAGCGAGCAAGCACACACGGGGCCTTTACCTGGGCATTTTGTGTCTTGACGGTCGCGAAAACGAGTCGGGAATTACAGGTCGGGTGCGTCGACGCGAGCGCGCGTCGGCCGTTGCCGGCGGAGAACTCCGGCGTGGGAGAGTCAGTGAGAGGAACTGCTACCCCGAGTGCGCACGTGTCGCGATTCGACAATTTCGAAGAATATTCGCTCGCTGCCGCCAACGACGACCAAGGTACGCTTGCCGCCGTCACGCTCGACGATCTCCCGCTTATTCCGGTTCAGACTCCTTCAAGATGCCGCACTCCTTCGGTTACCGCGCGCGCACGCGCGACATGTTCAAGCGGGGCTTCAAGGGTGCGTTTACTGCGACTTGTGCGCGGGAGAGCGCGCTGACGAGTATAATGCAGAGCATGGCCCCGTGAAGATGTCGACGTACCTCATCAACTACCGCATCGGTGACATTGTCGACATCAAGGCCAACGCCGCTCAGCAAAAGGGCATGCCCCACAAATTCTACCACGGGTCCGTTCGAATATAACTTTGGATATCGAAACTTTGATCTTAACATGTAGTATAGTCGCACTGGCATTGTGTACAACGTGACGCCGCATGCGGTCGGCGTGATCGTGTACAAGGTCGTCGGCAACCGGTACATCGAGAAGCGGGTCAACATCCGGGTCGAGCACGTGAAGCACTCCAAGTGCAGGCAGGAGTTCATCGACCGCGTCCAGCGCAACGGCAAGCTCCATGCCGAGGCAAAGGCAAAGGGCGAGCGCGTATCCCTCAAGCGCATTCCCGCCCTCCCTCCCACCGCACACACCGTCTCCACCAAGGACAACTCGCCCCAGACCCTCGCACCCGTCCCGTACGAGACCACCATCTGAGCTCCTTCCTTTGGCTTCGCTGTGTACCCATGTCTTATTCCTCTTCACTTTGCTATGAACCCATGCAATAAGCAGCATGCCGATGTACGATTGCGTCGATTCACTCTGTGGGATACTCGAAAGGTTGATGTGGTGATCTCAACTTTGTATCGTTAGCGACTTTTATCCCGATTCCTTGAGGGGAATTCTCCTCATCCAGGCTCTGACATCTGATCGCCACCAACGCTAGACCCAGTCGGCAAACTCTGAACACATTCAGGTGTGAATCTTCAGGTATCTATTGGCCACACTAGGAATATCTCGATAGTCACCGTACCTAATGGGTGCATCGAACCACATCTCACACTTCTCTTGAAACTTGAATAGTTCTCGCGGAAGCAGTGGTCCCTGCGATAAAGCATGGTTTGGCGGCCAACGCGTCGCGATGAGGGAGTGGCCTCAACTCTGTTCATCTCCCATCTGCTATAAGCCGTCTTCCTCCTTCGCAAACCTGTCTTCTGTGTTGAAGATGATATCGTCCTCGAACATGATACCGCTTTCCGACAAAATGTACAGAGTCTTGGAACATGATACATGACGCGAGTCAATGGGGGTCAATATACGGGATTGTCAATTCACCTATTGCCAGTGACGCACTGGCCTTTTGGGCTATGCTTACTCGTGGCGCATGTCGATTGGCATCATCCTCGCGCCTTGTTCATGCATGTTCGGGAGCTTCAGTGCGTGGCTCTGGCCTGGTTGTCGTGCGTCGAAGTTCAATCTTCTTCCCGTAGTGATCTGCGTCGATGATTTGCAGAGCGATAGGAGCATGCCTTCACACATTGCTGTACGCCATCTTCTCCGATTGCATGATGTTGTACATGTGCGCACTCGCGGTAGACATGCCTTACTGAGAACGTACATTTGGTGCGTGCTCTAAAGCGCCGGGCTCATCGATCATCCTCGGCATTCACTTGCAGAGCGGTAGTGAGTATCCTCGTGCAAGGCGATGGCTACTGCAAATACACACTCCAACGTTAAGTTGTGCTTCCCGAACTCGTGGTGTCCACGACGGTTGTGTCTGCGTGAATTTGCGAAAGTAGACAATCACCGCTAGTGACTGCCACTAACCCTAGGCAATATAATCGGAAGAGATGTATGAGCATGTGAGATAAAGTTGGGGGTCTGTTCCTCATCGACGCGCACAGTGGCCAGTGTCGCATCTGTGATTGCAGCGATAGTTGAGAAGCCCAAGAGCTGCACGTCGATGAGGCGCGACTTCGCTGTTAGAACGAAGGGCTGAGGCGTGTGATGTGTACCAGATAGCCGCATGATCCACGTAGTCTCGATCGGCTGCAGTACACTGGCGTCTTCAAAGCGCCAATGGAAGCTCTCTTGTCAGCCGGTCAGTCTTGCGAGCGCTCCCACTGGATTGAGTAGATGGGGGCTGACGACGAGAGGTGCAGATGATATGCGTTCAAGTCGGGATGAGATGACATCTAGGCAGCTCCTTCATAGCGGCTGAGCTACAAAGTTGGCATCTGTCTTATGTACCGACAGTGTACAGCATTCCGTCCGGACGGAGAGTAAACGCGCGGTCATGACTGTCACCACGGTTCTCTCCGCGGCGCGTCAGCAGCTTCGGGCTTGCTTCCCACCACCACGACGCCGCATGTTGAACTTGTCACATGGCCGCGAGTTGGCATCTGGCCCACTTGCAGAACTACATCGGTCCGAATACACTAAGCAAGGGTGCTCCAGCCACTCGTTTGTCTCCCTGGTCGAGACATAGATGCTTCCAAGTTCGCTAGCGAGCGCCCCCCAATCGGCAACAGCAGACGTGTTACCGCAGATGACTTTCGCCCGGAGATCATCTGAAAATTGAGCTCGATAAAAAGGGTGATCACAGATCCTCATACTTGCTCAGGACGACCACTCAGGGTTCCGGCTGTGTTCCTTGCCGTTTGTACGCGCCGTCTGTACAGGCCGAGGCTAACAGCGAAGGTTGGACGGATTGCCGCTCAACATCCCGCATACTTCAGATACACGTCGAGGGTCGGTTCGGAACACCGCGGGTTCAAGGATGCCCCGTACAAAAGCAGCAGAATGTCTAGCAGGTATGGGCACAGACACGGACGCTTCAACTTTTCCTGCTTGTTTAGGGCCGCTCGGCTAATTTATCCCTTTCATATCTTCTTCGCCGCGCGGATTGCGTTCTTACTCGACGACATTCTTTGCGATTCTACCGACGCCGGCCGCTTTTGGATCTTTATATCTGTGCAATCAGTACGATACGACCATGGAACGCCCATCGACCATGGCTGGACGCCTTTCCCGGAGGACTTCGGACGGGTTTCGGCATTTTCGCCAATGGGTTGGACGTTTCTTCGGGTGAGTGTAAGCTCCATTTTCGTTACATACCGCCAGAAATCGATTGCTCACTCTCATCGCAGGCGGTTGGCAATATGGAAATACGGACGCTTGACATTTCATCGCCTGTGGACATTGCTGTTCAGATGCCTACCCTTCAAAAGCAAGCCTCCTATTCCTGCCCCGGATCCGTCAGTATCGTTCTCCTAGAACTGTTCATTCCTATGTCTGACGGTTTGAAGACCTCCCAGTCAGGTCCGACTGCATGCCCTGATCATCGGGATTGACGACTACAAGTCCGATCGTGTCCTCAACCTCCACGGAGCAGTGTCTGACGCTGATGCGGTGAACGAATACCTACGCAAGGATCTGCAGGTCCCGGCAACCCAAATCGTTAATCTTCGAGACAAGGCCGCCGCCCGGGACGTCATCCTGCGCGAGTTGCAAGCACTCGGAACGCGTGAAGATATACGTAAAGGGGACCAGATCCTAATCTATTACGCTGGTTATGGCGCGACTGCAGATACTCCAGACGGTTGGGCTACTAAGGGCGACAAGCTATCGACGATCGTACCCTACGATGGGCTTGCCGAGTCCGACGACGCTCGTCGCATCTATCCTATTCCGCATCAGACTATCGAGGCGGTTCTCCGAAATTTGGCGAGGCAGATTGGTAACGGGAACGATATTGTACGTGGCGCCATGACGTGAACAAATTGCGCTCAGATTCGTTGACAGACGGTCATCTTCGACTGTTGTTATTCCGGTTCTGTTACGACCCCACACGACCCTTCCCGGCTGGTGCGCGGCTTGGATTTAACGAAAGAGGATACCATACCGGCGGATCTTGACCAGTCTATTTGGAGAGGGATATTAGAGGCCGACGCTCCGGTACCGAGCTTGTCGTGCGTACTGCTGGCTGCGTGTCGCGAGGGCGGCATAGCGCAAGAAATCGGATCTCGTGGACAGTTCACTCAAGCGCTGCTCGAAGCGCTGCGAAGCGTCTCCAGGAGGAAGGTCTCGTACTTAGAACTCCTACAGCGCGTACCGAACATCCCTGGGTCAGCCTCAATCTCTTCGCGTGCAACATGACTGGAACTGACCAGTTTTCACAGCCAGAACCCAATATGCGAAGGCCATTGCTTAGATCGGTCATTTTTCAACACTCTCGCGCTAGACAAGGAGCGCACGCTGCACCCCATGCTTTCGAAAGACGACGCGATTGTCATCGATGCTGGCTTTCTTCAAGGTGTCAGCCCGGACGCCGAATTCAAGATTTACGCGCATGAACGCCCCGCCCTTGGCGATGAGCCGTCGGCGATCATGATACCCAAGTCCGTTCACGCTTCGAGTACCGATCTGAAGTATTCGCCCTCTTCGCTTGTCCAGACACTAGACTTCAGTGGCCAGCTATCGTACTACGCAGAGCAAACTTCACTCGGGAAGGTAGCGGGGCTGCGACTACATTTGCCATCGGATTCGGAGGGCCGAAACACTATACTTGAAGCGCTGACGAAGGTTTCGCAGCCGCGCACCAGCGGCCCGGCCGTTCTCTCAGTGGACGATGCTGCACAAGCCGACTTGAGCCTTCTTGTAAGCGCGAACGAAGTCCAATATATCATATACGAACCTACGATCAAGGCTTGTGGGCTATCAGAGCTGCGTCAGTCATCCAAGGCAGACACCACGAAGCCTATCTATACAGTACTTCGCGCTGCGGCCCACTTCTTCCGTTTCATGCGTCACTCGCCCACCGAGAATAGGCTTCGGGACACAGTTCATGTAGAGGTGTATGCGCTCGAGGTCGACGAGGAGGGAGAACTAGGTCCGGATCTGCGGCGTCCATGGATCACTTCCGGAGGTAACATCAACGAGGCCGGGTTCGTCGATGTCGTCGCGGATGACGATACGCCATACGGTATCAAGGTTCGAAACGATTCTGATACCCCACTCCACATTTGGGCGTTCTACTTCGACTGCAGCGGGCTTGCGATCTGTAAGTTTTGCTCGCGCTGAGTGCGTGTATCGGTTGCTGATCCTCACTTGCACAGCCGAATACTACCGACCACCAGCCATTGGGCAGGGGGCGGAACCATCGCTTCCAGCGCACGGTGTACTCACAATCGGGTACGGTGCTGGTGGTGGCCTACCGTACACGTTCTTCCTGCGCGAAGGCCAAGAGCTTGATCTCGGTTTCATTAAGCTCTTCATATCGGCGGAGCCCATCGACTTTTCGAGTATTGAGCAGCGCTCGCCTTTCAAGGATCCTGTGGCACGAGGGAAGAAGAAACGGAGCGCCGAGTTTGACGCTGGGTGGGACACTATTACAATTGCTGTCGTACAGCGTAAGCCTTGAGCAACCCTGGGCGCCGAGTCTTCGCAGCATCGTGGCACGCCTCCGCCTTCTGATCATGTCTGCATGTGCATCTTTTGTTCAGGCTAGGACGATTATGTATTTTGGATCCAGCACTCGCCATAGAGCGTGTTTATGTACATCACTGACTGTGATCTGGGTATCGTCTCCCTGCGCAGATAGCCACAAGTGAAATAGACGATCTTATCAGATCGACTACAAGCACGCATCACCATGCGCACACGTCACCACACACGCGCGTCAAAAAGCGCCGGTTTGGCTCTTGTACCGCGCGGCCACCTCGACGCAACTTGCGCTTCAGCAGTCAGCAGTCACCTTTCAGTCATTTGTGCTTTACCGCCTGTCCGCGGAAGAAGATCCATAGCCTCGCTGAACAGAGTCCTCATCCGTGGTGTCCTGCAGAGCGATGCGACTGTCATTCTACACGCAGTCGTGTGGAAACTACCCAATTGCTTTTTGGGTCGAATGACTCCGGGAGATCTTTCTGGCTCACCTCACGCCGGCCACTCATCACCGTGGCGTTTTGTGTACTGTCTCCGATAGACACGGCCCTGCGCCCGTCCTCGACGCCTTGTTGCCAGCATGCATCTCGCAGAGCTTGCACTCGAGGCATCAGTTTCGCGCGAGCTTCTTGCACGATGAATCGGATATTCCGGACCGCATACGAAGCCATTTGTCTCCAGGTAGTGCTCGACTATCGCGACCCATTATTGCAGGCCAAGACCAGATAGCTGGATGAGGCAAGGGAGACGAGAATGGCACGACCACGATCAAGGCGAAAGTAGTCCATCGACGGAAAACATACTTACATATCGTTACAGCGTGCTCGGTCTGTGGCGGACGGCGCATCGATGTATCTGTGAATCCGCCATTAACGCCGATTTCGACGTGGAGCTAAGACCTGTGCTCTGAAGATGAGACACACTCACATGCGTTCCTACAGATCATGCGACTGTGTGGTGCTGAACTGGTTTAAAGGGTGCTGAGCATATTCTCTGAATGCAGCTTCCTTTCCTCCTTCTTTTCTTTATCTTTAACTCTATATTCGACGACGTGGGACGTTCTAGGGCACCATGTTTACCAACTTTTTCCAAAGCCTGATGGTGTATATGGCGTACGTCAAGTGAACCTCTTTCGAGTGGAGCACTTATTCAGTGCGAACAGGTCGTTATTCAGGTGTGCTCGTGTCATCGTCTATGCCTATCCGGCTAATCAGCTTCATTCTCAGTAGGCCCGCCATCGTGGCCGAAACGTTCGTCCTTTCTCTCACAACTCGCCAACAAATGACTCATTCATCGCAGACAGCATCAACCTACTCTACAAGCACTCGTCATCGGCATCGATACGTACAAATCTGATGCTATTGAGAACCTCCGAGGAGCTGTTTCAGACGCCGATGCCGTCGACGAGTACTTACGGTCCGACCTGTCCGTTCCAAAGAAGCAGATTGTCAACCTGCGCAACGAGCAAGCTACGCGAGAGGCCATTATATCTAACATCAAGGCGCTCCGTACACGGGAGGGGATTCACAGAGGCGACCCCATCCTCATCTATTTCGCAGGGCATGGCTGCACTGCGAAGGCACCGAAAGGGTGGCACATGGGTGATCGGGGTATCTCGCTCCTCGTCCCGTATGATATGGACACGAAGTTGGAGAATGCTGCAGAATCTAAGTGTGCCATCCCCGATCGCACTCTCGGCGCACTTCTCCACGGTCTCGCGGAACAGGAGGGTGATGGAGGAATAGGTGATAATATTGTGCGTCCTCATGATTATAGCCGACGCTCTGCTGTTGACGACCTGCTGTAGACCGTGATCTTCGACTGCTGCCACTCCGGCTCCGGAACGCGCGGGCTCAGCGATACGCGTCGGCCGCGAGGCTTCACCTCAAAGAGCATGCTACCTGATGACTTGGATCGACACATCTGGAGCATGGTCCCGCGCGGTCGCGATATCGAGGTTCTAACGGGCTTTGCGCGAGCAGGCACCAAATCGCATGTACTCCTGGCGGCCTGCCGTGAGACTGAGTCTGCATATGAGGGCCATGATCGCGGCTACTTCACTCAAGAGCTCATCCGTGTCTTACGCACGGTCAGGCCGGATAGGATCACGTATCAGGAACTCATACAGCGCATCCCCACTATCCCAGGGTATATTACTGGTCATTCCACAACGAGCGACAATGATACGACTAACATCGTTCAATCAGGCAAACTCCGCAGTGCGAAGGCTTCAACACCAATCGCATCGTCTTCAATGCGCTCGTCCCGAGCGGCAAACGAGTCGCATACCCTGTGGTGGTCATCGAACGGCCCGAAAAGGTCGTTGTACGCGCTGGCTCTGTGAACGGCGTAGCGGAGGACACCACCTTCTCATTGTATTCGTCTGGCGACTTCAAGCTCGACGATCCCCCAATCGCCATCATGAAGGCCTTGAAGGTTGGTCCGTTTACGACGGACTTAGCTTATCTCGCCCATCGTGATTCGACTCCTGGCGCACATCCCTCCCTGAAGAACTCCTGCTTCGCCGTCATGAACTCACTGGACAAAGCCGGGGGTCTGCGTCTGCACGCAACCGGATCTACGCACGACCCGATTCAACGCCCCGTCTGGCAGGCGCTCGAAAAGGTGGACAAGACTCATCAGCTCAGCGGCGGTCCGACGGTTGTTGTCGAGGTTGATAAGACAAAAGCAGATTTGGGCGTGTGCGTAGTCGGGGGCGACGCAACTTACACCATTCAAGATCCCTTAATCACGGATCTCGGACTGAACAAACTCTGTCAAACGACGAAAGCCGATATCAACGCGATACAGTCCGTCCTCAGTGCTGCCGCCCACTTCTTCTGGCACCTCCACCACGCACCCAGGAAGAACGAGTTGAAAGACAGGGTCGACGTCGGATTCCATGAGCTTGCTGTGGACGAAGAGGCGGAATTGGACGAGAATTTGTCTCAGCCATGGATCACCCTCGAGCCCAACCTCCGTGACGGTGCAGGTGTCGTTGAAGTCGTTGCGGACGATGAGACTCCTTATGGCATTGTGGTCCGCAACAAAACTCTGGCGCCACTTCATGTGTGGGCATTCTACTTCAGCTGCAGTACTCTCGGAATATGTGAGTTTGAGCTGAACTAGATTGACGTGATCGCAGATTACTGACGCGTTGCAGTTGAATACTACAAGCCACCAGCCAGTGGGTGTAATGCCGAAGCGTCACTTCCCGCAAAAGGCGAGCTCACGATCGGGTACGGCGCCGATGGCGGGCAACCGTACAAATTCTTCCTACGAGACGATCAGGCCCTCGACGTCGGGTTCATCAAACTCTTCATTACGACTGAGCCGGTGGACTTCTCGAATGTCGCACAATGTTCACCATTCGCAATGGCGCGGAACTTGAACACGAATAAGCGACCGGCGCCGCGGGCTATCTGGGATACCGCCACAATCGCTGTGGTGCAAAAAAGATCGCCCTGATTGCGACACTCGCGGACTGGGGCGTGTGTATAAGAGTGCTGCGTACGTTTCTTGTCAAGCATCATCATCGTGCATGAGAGGGGTCTGACGCCACAGATAGTGTCCTAGTCTCATGACCCATCAAATTCGCTGCGGGTCAGCGACTGCTCAATATTGTACTCGTGGGCTGATATAATGATTCTATATGTATTCTTTCATCTATGGATCAGTAAACTAGTTTATGACAGGTAGTCTCTCAACAAAGCAACATATCTGGACGCGATGTCTGCAGTGTCCGAGCGATAGAACAGTGTGAACGGTACAATGGAAAGCAGAGCTCATCAATGCGGAAAAGGTGGAGACGGATTTGGACGGAGCGCATGGTCATTGGCGTTCCTAAACAACGCTGCAAAACGTCTCAGCATGCGCGCAATCGCTTGAACGAACATGACTAAACATGGGTTGCGTACCACAGCATTTCCTCTCGCCGCCGCCTGCCTTGAGCTTGTTCTCCTTTGATCTCCGTAGCCCCGGCCTGCACTCGCCTCCTCAGAGCAAGCGCTTGAATCCCGGCCCACGCACAAGCGCCGTCGGAGAGGCACGACACACACGCAGTAGCCGGCTTGCTGGTCTCATGGCGACATTGGCCACAGAATGACAGCTCACAAGGAGCCCGACGCATTGCCAAGAGGTGTACTGTAGTGGTGGTTGAAAAGGAATGAAGATGGCAGATGATCCAGGGTAATCATCATGGTCGCGCACAAGCTGCCGCGATGCACGAGTGGCCCGAGCAAGGCTCGAGTATGATACGCACGCGACAGGAAGACCTTGGGCCTTCGCACGCACGGTGCTCCTTGACCTTGTTCATTTTGTGTGCTGATCGTGATCCAGTCACCGAATATAATTGAACGTGCGTGGTTAGGGTTGGCCTCGCAACGACCTGCCGCGTGGCAACGCGAGTTTAAGTTTAACGCTTGGGCGCTTGGCCCAAGATGCTCACCTACCGCGATGATTGCTAGCTTTGACATCGGCCTGATGGACTGGAGCGCAGGCGAAGGCGATCTTGAGACATATCCCACTCAATATGTGCTGTCATCATCGTTTGGAAAAACCGGGTGACATCTACTTATCTCATATTTTCACCCATTGCTCACCCGTGCATCCCTACTGCTACCGTAGACCGACGGTAGAAGCTGCGTTGGAGCTTCGGGGGAACGTCGCGGGAAAGCGAAAACCATTTAAATGAATTTTGGTCAATGCAAGGTTCGCGCAAGTTCAAAGGGCATGTACTTACCTCATAAGGAAGCGCCTCACCTTGAATGACCTTCCAAGAATGCGCTGACCTTTAAAGATTGTTAAAGGAAGCCGGCAAGATTCCCATCCCACTCAAGTTAGGCGACGACCTTGCCAGGTATTCGTAGGAGATGGGCAAGCTTTCAAGATCGCAGAAGCTTAGCTGAGCAGAGACCTTGAGCCGTCGTGGGATCTGTAGTTTCGCCTACTGGTCGAT
>UWZB01000779.1:133540-151363 GCA_900536885.1 Peniophora sp. CBMAI 1063
CCTGCGCCCAGGCCAATCAGGCCACTCCCCAAGTTCAACAAGATTAAGAAGAACTTGCCCGCCCCCGCCGAGCCCGCGCAAACGCCGAACACCCCTGCACCCGCCAGCCCTGCCCCAGTCACCTCCCAGCCCTCCTCCACTTCCGCCACACCTCGTTCAAAGCGGCCCATACCTGCGGGCTACACGTTTGCAACTCGATGGGGAGACTCGGTCCTCTTCTCGTACGGGAGCGACTACAGGCCGCCCTACCATGAGAACGAGGTCTTCAAGGGCGAAGTCGGGGTGGACGCGTTGTACCGCAAGTTCGAGTACATTCGTCAACCGATGCCTTACGACGAGAGCTCGCCGCATCTCATGTTCGTTCGCATCCCGCGGCTGGGACGCGAGGACTCGGACGAGTTCCGAGGTGCTTGGAGGGAGGACTGGGACGAGGAGAGGCTTTTACCGATTGCCGAGCAGAAGAAGCGGCGTAAGGATCGGGGAGATGAGGATCTCTCGAACGAGCTCATCAAAGTCGGGTACTTCTCACGCCAGAAGGTACACGACGTCGAGAAGATCCGCGTGCACGATCTCAAGACCGACTACGAGGAGGCTGTTGCGCTGCTGCAGGAGGTTATGCGCAAGAAGGAGTTGAAGGAGGGTAGCATGGAGCGCGAGGTCATCGACAAGATGTTACTGCCGGACGCCATCGTCTCCACGATGTGGAAGTCTTGGGCACGCATTCATTGGTTCGGGGTTCTCACGGACGCCGAATACCAGATCTGCCATCGCGTCTACCAACGTACCGCCGGAGAGACAGACGCATGGCTCGACATGATGGCCATGTTGCTCGGCCCATCCGTCCGCAAACGCCCCAATCATGCTCTTTACCGTCGACTCAGCTTGGGCCCATCACCCCGCCGAGGCTCTGTGTTTGCCGGGGACGACATCGACACGTACCACGGGTTCTATCACAAGCTGGGCCTGCCGACGTACGTCAACATCGCCCACGAGGACTTGGAGCACGATGTTCTCAAGAGCATAAAGCTCAGCAACGCCGATGGTTTGCGTTGCTCGGGGGAGGTCAGCGCGAAGCTATGTAAGTTCGGGGCTCTAACTAGCATCACTATTCAATGCTAACGCCAATACTATAGCGACCATCCAGCAAAAGACCCTCCCCTCGTCCTGGTATCCACCACTCCACGCGGTTTGGGACGCATTCGAGCCCCAGGCGCGTGGTTACGCACCGCGCGCGGAGAGCGAGGAGGATTTCCGTCCGGCTGAGCTAGTTGTAGCCCGCAAGCGCAAAGCGGACAACGTCATGCAAAGTAAGCCATCAACGTTCACTTGTTGAAATGCTGCGTACCTAATTGGCTTTCCTCGCAGACAAGAAGCGCATCAAGGTCCTACAAGAACAAAGGGAAGAGCGGCGAGACGACAAGTACCATCGCATGCAAACCGACGTCGGCACATCGCGGGAGCGGTACGCGATGTACGCGAGCGTCTCACCTGCGTTCCGGCGCCAGTTCGACCGCCTCGCCACGCCACCTCCGAAATGGCTTCCCACCGTCTACGCACCGTTCTTGCTGGCGGAAAGCCAAGTCCTATCGCACGCCCAGATCAGCATCGTCGAGGACAAGGGCACCAGTGGGTCGCTGTGGACATGGGTGCCCCCTCTCCACCTCATGGCTTCGAAGGATGCGAAGCGCAACGCGCGGACGCTCGTGAACGTCGTGCACGCGCTCCCACTGCTTCTCCTTCGGATCAAGCTCGCGCGGACGGACAAGACCTACGGGCGTTTGGGTGTGAGGGGATGGCGCAGGTTCTGCGCCGATGTGGTGACGAAGGAGACATTCTGGGGTGAGAAGGGCGGCCACATCAACAAGGAGGTCTTACTGTCCCAGAAGGACTTCGAGCGCCTGCAGAAGCTGCCTGACGCGCAGCGCCCGTGGGGCAAGTTGCCGTGCGGTCACGAGGCGACGGAAGATCTCCTGCTTGATGACGAGCAGCTGCAGGCGAGCCTGTGCTACTCGCTCAATCAGTGGGCATTGCTCTACGCGTTGTGCGGGATGATATCGGACGACGATATGGAGAAGGCCGGCATCCCAGCGCTCGTCGACAAGGGCGGCGAGCATCGGTCCCCCGACTTCGTGTACCTGGACAGTCAGAAGTCGACGCCTGCACTGGTCGCGGCGAGGGACGTGGCTATGTACAGCCGGCCGATCAACACGGACGGTTGGCCGGCGATGTGGGCTCCCGACACTCTGAACGTCAAGCACCGACGTCACTGGCTCAAGAAATTCGCGACCTTGCTCGCGCATGCGAAGGGCCGCGCGGCGCTCGACAAGTACATGCGCAAGCGTCCGCACGAGGCGAATGCTTGGGACGGTTGGGCGCTGGGCAACATCCTACGGGATGCGAACCCTCATCAGCCGTACACGCCTGAGCGGGAAGAGTCTCTCGAGGACCACCTGCTCCTGCGCTATGCGCTCACGTCCCTCCAGACGTTGAAGCAATGGCCAGTCGCGTTCTTCGACCGGCCGCGCGGTGACGTACACAAGTGCCGCCGATGCTACGAAGAGGAGCGCCAGCAACGCGAGGAGGAGCGCAAGAAGATGGAGGAGGAGGGTAGGACGGGCACGCTGGACACGGGAATGGCGGAGAGATTCGAGAACGACTGGGACGATCTGTCGGATGAGGGCTCGGATGACTAGTGGTGCGTGTGGTACCTGATCCGTCACGGGCACGAATACTTACCATCAGCGTTGCAGGTTCTCTGGCACCTATGGTACCCGAACTTCCTTCATCGGCAGCGTCACCGTCGCGCCCACATCATCTTGTCCTTGCCCCCGCCGACTTCTCCGCACCATGCCGCGCTATCACGGACTCGTATACGTTCTGCACGCGCCTGATTCCGCTTCCTCGTCCCCTGTACTATTCTCACATGACTCCCTGCCTCAGGCTCTCAATATCATCTTGCTATACCTGTATGTTTCAACTTGTACTCTTATCTCACTATAATCAATACATAGGATGCCATCTTGATTCATATGAGTGACTACTATGCCTCAGAGGAGGGGTACAAGGTGAGTACATATTATTTTAGGCTATATACATCGAATCTCCCACGGGCACCCTGTGAGAGCCCAGTGAGAGCCCATGAGCGATAACGGCACATGAGGGCGTGTTAGCGCTGATGAGGCCCGGTGAGGGATTTGGCCATTAGAGCGCCATGAGAGCGCCATGAGAGCCGGTGAGGACCTAGGCGATTTCCTGATGAGTGTGAGAGAGCAACGAAGAGCCTGTGAGCCGCGTTGCATGGTATGTGCCGTTCGTTGAGTGGTGTTCGTGATCTGCTGTAGCCAGCTCAAACACCGAAACCATGAAGGCGCATTGTCGACTCCGCATCCGGGGGTGAAATCAACGAACTGGCGTGTAGGCGGGAAAGATCTGACGCAAATCCAAAGCTCGCCGCAGATGATCAGCTGTGCCAGGCATTGTTCCGCGACGCCACGATCTGAACGGCACCAGGAATGGAAGTGAGAAGAGCCTTCTTAGATAAGTCCTGAGAGTAGGGAGACCAGTTCGGATAAGCGTGTAAGGACAGAATTCGAAGCTATTGAAAGATCGAGGCCGTGGGTGCTCGTTGACTGTTATCGGTGACGGCTTCGCTCGGATGGCTGCGCTAACGCGACACCTGGTATGTTCTAACGATGGTGGCTGCCCCATCAGCCCTCTGAAGCCTGGAGCATTGATGAGCAGCACTCACGAAAATGCGCATGCCAGTGTCTGCAGACTTTTCGGCATGCCATCCGAAGCCTTTCTCCACTATGCGTGTGGCGGGTTCGTGATGCACAGGCTACGTAGCCTTCTCGAGAAGGCTGGCGTTGGCGAGACGATCTGCCACGATGGTGGTCAGTGCCAAGTGCAGGCTCGCCGCTCGCTCGCCGCCCCAGTCTCGCATCCGTGAGAAGGACGTCGGGCATCGGTCCGCGCGCGCAGATGATGTTCCTTCGCGGCGTCTGCGACTTCCGTCTTGGCTCTCACCGCCATGTACTCAGCTCGGACTACGTACTCACCTGTCTGTTAGTGAAAGCGCACGAACCGTCTTCTCGCGTGCTAGCCCGTATCCGCGACTTTTTGGCATGGCCCGATTTCTCCAGAGGCCGGACAACAGCGACGCTCATATGTACGCCCGCTAGCAAGAGGACTCGAAATGCGCTGGGTGCTGGTGACATACTATCCTAGAACACTCGCCCATATGGCTATCGGGTAGGCAAGCGGGGGTGCAAGGCCGGAGGCGAGCGCGGGAGGAAATTTAGAATGGAATGTCGTGAATCGCAATTTGCGAGTTTAGGCGCGTGTGTGCTATCTCTCACTCTCGCCGATGCAATAATGCTGATGCACTTCTGTAGATACGTCAAAATGTCACTCCGACAGCCCTATGCGCTCGCGAGGGCCCCTCGATTCGTTTCGCGTCCTCCCGCGTAATACATACTACAGAGTTCTTCGTAGATGTGTACTACGGATCATATGTCGTGTGCCCCGTGCTATTTGTCAACGTCCGCATAGCGATCTTTGAAGATTCTCGCGCTGGGGTACTCATTCTCCGATACAATATTCGATATACCCGTGCGCCTGCGCGCAGAATGTACGCGTCGCCACTGCTTCCATAGCACAATACGACGGCCCGTTTTCCGAATTCATGCCCCGTCTTGCCAATACCGCCATGCAGAGCCTTATCTGGCTACTCGATACTCGTGACGGTGCTGCTCAACGTGGCAGTGCGTGTTTACGAAGCTCGACACTGATCAGCGAATCTTGTTTTCATCCGTTTTCGACGTGCATGACCACGCTTTGTCAGTCCCCTCGTTTTGGATTTACGTTTCGCATATCGTGAAGCTTCGACTCGGTGGCTGTTTCGAGATGGCTTCTAGCCGAATAAATGGCCACACAGTCTCGGTGCTGCCCATGTCCTTCTACACATGCGATCTGTGTCTGTGTGTTGGTTTTTCCCAAGCTGCTCGGATGAAATATCATTGTATTACTGGATGCTCAACAGCCGAAAGATGGTGATTGAATTGTGCCACGAGCTACCACAGGACATTTGCTTCGTGTGCATCTGGAGTGATGTGCAGAGTTCTTCCCCAGTTGTGAGGTTGAATTTGGGTATAACTGTGACCTTGAGCTTGATGGTTATGTATAACAGTGCTAGACAGCACTATATGTCTATGCTACGTGTGTGTGGTGTCTGCCTGTCTCAATTTACCGCTTGAGAGCCCCTTTAGCATACTATGAATGCATAGTTGCTGACTGATCATGGGGACATGGGGCTGCCTAACTCTATCTGTATTTCAACTCGGATTTATTATAGGGCCATAGTGCGGTCTTCATGTTGGCTGCGGGGCTCCCAAATAGGGTATCTGATCTCAGGGTCACCCGGAAGCTGTAGTAGGTGGCGCTTAAACCCCAGTGAGAACGCGCAAGCGCGGGAACTAAGTTCTACCAAGGGCTATGGAAAGATGCCCAAGGAAAATGATGAATGCCTCACGTGCAAGGCCCGGGGCCGATTCGAACGAGCTTGACGCGGCTCGTCTCGCGCGTCCATTGTCATCCTTGGTTCCAATCGCTACCTCCTTATCTTAGAATTTCTTGTAGTAGCTCTAGCAATCAATTATGCTGTCAGTGGATGTTAGCCTTGCCACTCGCGGTTTTCGTTAGCCCGGCTTGCCTCCTGCGATCTGTGCATTGATCAAGGCTTCCTGGGCCCTTCACACCCTCGTCACCCTTCTCATTCGGCGACGGAATCTGCAAGATGGCCGACATTACAGACGGTGGTGCTGGCATACTCAGGTACTACTGTGACTGCAAAATTATGTGTGGTGGTGTCCGCCGGGAACTCAGGCGAAGTGCGTGGTACGACCACAAGAAGTATCGAGTCCCTGCACCTCCGCCGCAGATGCAGGCCTCGACAATACTTCACTCTATTCTACCTGGCCAACCAGTCCGTCTTCAGGTTGTTCCTATTGACGAAGGAAATGCTGATCTAACTCCGCATCCAGTCTGCTGTGATCGCCCCACCTATGCCCACTGCACCCCTCGCTCCCGCACTCCCGCCAGCAGATCACCCCGATACATGGCTTGGTACAATTGTTTTGCTTTGTTTGACACTCGAGGATTGGATGTTGATCTAGGATAGGTAATGCACAGGTTGACGATGCCGTCGAAGATATGGAGATCGATCTCCCTCCACTGGTAAAGTGGTTCACTTGATAACCTGGGTCATGTTCTTAGCTATCTCTAGCCACCTGTCGAAGATCATCAACCCAAGGAAGCTCCACCCTCACCTCAACTCTCTCACCGTGAAGAAGCAGCACTGGATGAGATCAATATCCTGCTCGAGCGCTTCACATCGCTGGGATCAGGGGAGGTCGGAGATGCAGATCCCGGAAGTGCCGACGATGCTGCTGTTCGTCGTCTTGCTCAGGAGATATACCAGCTTCAGGACACCTTCACGCAGCGTGCCGAACACGAGAGACAACTTGAAGAGGCCAGACTCGATGAACGACTAGGTGATGGTGAAGAGATCGCCGACACGCCCGACCGATCTCGTGCTCCCAGTCCGGAGCCACGTCAACAGGATCACCCGCCGCCACCTGATCCTGCCACTGCTGGACCCCATCCACACTCGCGTTTCCCGCTTTCTCGTGTCCCTGAGATAGCACTGACACAAGAGTACATCGAGCTTCTTGACAATGCGAGTCTTGATATGAGGAGCACAGTCCCCTCGACCCTGATGATCTCTATGACCTGCGCAACCCGTCTCACGATGTACTGGATCTATCGGACCTGGCGCTTCGCCTTGCCCTCAACATGTTCATTGCCTGCCGCAACTCCGGAGTTGGTACATACGATGCAGTTGCCTCCGGCATTCGTGCTGTATACCCGGACATACCGATCCTCTCATACCACATGGTGCGGAAGTGCGTAGTCCAACTCAGTGGTGTTCGCACCGTTCGATTCGACATGTGTGTCAACTCTTGTACCGCATACACGGGACCGCGACTCGATCCGAATAAAGAAGAGAACCGTAGCTGCCCGAAGTGCCGACAGCCTCGCTTTGATCTCGCTGAGAAGGCTCGCACCGGCAAGGACGTGCCGCGTCAGACCTTCGACACAGTTCTCCCCGGATTTGCTCTGCAGGCGCAGTTTGCGACTCCGGACCATGCGGATGCGGCATCCTATCGGGCGCGTGCCATGGAGAAGCTGGTGCCAGAGTGGGATGAGGAGGGCTTTGTTGACCCCGTCGGCGATTTCGTGACGGGTAGTGACATCTTGGAGGCCAAGATCGGCAAGCGCGACATCTGCCTGATGTGGTCTGGTGATGGTTTTCAGCTCTGGGAACTGAAGAAGTCCGACTGCTACATCTACATCTGGGTTCTTCTCGATCTTCCCCCAAACCTGCGCTACAAGAAGCAGTATGTTATCCCCGGCGCTGTCATCCCCGGGCCCAATAAGCCCGGTTGTATCGATTCGTTCATCTTCCCTGGCCTCTACCATGTCAAGGCACTGCAGAAGGAAGGCCTGAAGATCTGGAATGCTGCGACACAGGAGGAATACGTCTCGCAGCTGCATATTCTCTTTGTCACCGCCGACACGGTTGCAGCGGCAGAGGTCACCGGTCTTGTCGGACATGTCGGAAAAGAAGGCTGTCGCCGCTATTGCGGCTACAAGGGACGTCGGAAACCCAAGGGCAACCAGTATTCGTACCCGCTGTATAAGCCCCTTGACTCTAACGATGTCGGGTCAAACGGGCCAGACTGGGACGTGTGGGCAGACTCCGAAAGCCCCGAAGATGCCAATGCACGGTGCGTGTCACCTTTTGTCTCAGATCTATCAGTTTCTGATTCTTGCTAGATACATGCGCAACCTTGAATACGTCTGTGCGTCAGAAACAACCGAGGAGCATGCGAAGCGGCGTCTCAATACCGGCATAGCAAAACCGTCACTCTTCAGTGCGGTGACGACAGTTCTCACCATTCCTTCTTGTCTGCCGTCGGACTTGATGCATTGGGCGGCGCTCAACTTCACGGCTTTGTTCCTTGATCTGTGGCTTGGGAAGTTCCAGGCGAGCGCGGGCGATGATGCTCGTACTTGGGCGTGGGTGTTCCTTGTCGGCGAGGTCTTTAAGAAGCATGGCAGAGACACCAGTGGGCAGCAGGGGTTAAGTAACCCCTAGCCTGTGGGCGCCCCGGGTTATGAAACCCCAGTCCCGATCAAGCCGGAATTAAAATCCCCTACATCATCTCCTTTGGCTGTGCACCCCAAATATAGTGTTTGCATCGATGTACTCTGCAGTTAAGAGCACCTTGATAAGGGCCGCAACACCTTTCTCGCCAGTACTGGAAGCGCCCGCTCCGCAAGAGCTGGAGGGAGCCGAGCCGAGCACAGACGCGGACACCTGCGATACCCCGTAACCCCGATCTTGGATCGGACTGCCAGTGCGTGATGCATGCCGAGGCGAAAGCGGGCAGTAGATGACTATAGGCGCGGGCATGATCGTGGGTGAGAGTACGTCGCCGGGTTGAACTCGAGAGACGCGCGGGCCAATCGAGTCCTCAAGCCCCAGTTCCCACATCGGCGCTTGTGCTGCAAGTGTGAGCCTCGTGTTCGCGCATTTTTCATGGCATCGGACCGATATGTTAGAGTTATGAACCCGTGCCGCCGGCTTTTCAACTCGGCGGCGGCCGGGGTTTATACCCGCCCGGGCCGACGGGATCTTTACCCAACGGGGATTCTTTACCCAACGGGGATTCTTTATTCCACAGAAAAATCAATCCCCGAGCGCGGGATTTTTTACCCCACCACCCCCGCTACTTTCGTCCCCGCCGAGAGTCCTCACGAGATTGACCCGTTTCTCGAGACTATCGGGCTCAAACTAGCCATACTGATAGTCCAAATGCACTCCCTAGTCCATTTCTGAACTAATCTGCCCTCAAATCCCGTGCTTTCTCTCACATCCGGGATTTTGATTCCGAGAGAATAATTAACTCCGGTTGCTTACGGGCTTGAGATTTGATAACCCGTGACGGGCGCGGCTGGCAGAGAGGTCGCGGAGGTGCTGTGCTATCTTCCCGGATCGTTCGAGCGCCCACCTCGTAACCCGGCCGAGAAGCTCAATAGCGGATATAAGGCATGGGAATTCCTCACCTGGTTCTACGGCATGGCCCCGGCAATGCTCCACGGTGTTATGCCCGAGCCGTTCTATACGCACTTTTGCAAGGCTGCTGCTGCCGTGCGCATCCTTCATCAACGCTCAGTTAAACGAGATGATCTCGACAAGGCGTATGTCCTCATGAATCAAGTCTGCGAGGAGTTCGAATGGATCTACTGTGCGAGGAAGACAGCACGTATACACCTTGTACGGCATGCCATCCACATCGCACACCACCAGGCCCGAGATGCAACTCGCTTTGGGATGGGATCATATCTATCTCAGTACACCTGCGAGCGGAGCATCGGCATTCTCGAGGCGCTCGTACGCCAGCCTTCGAACCCCTATAAGAACCTTTCGAACGAAGCTGTTCTTCTTGCTCAGCTCCACGCACTCTATGCCCGAGCTCCCGAACTCGATCCGCACCGTGACAACGGAAAGCTCCCGCATACCGCCATCAAGCTGGATGGTGACTATGCGCTGTTGCACGCAACGGAGCGCACACCTCACGAAGTGAAGCCTGAAGAGCGCGCGGCCATTGTGCGCTACATGGCCTCGTTCGGTGTCGCCGTACACAATGAGTGGGATGGCGCAATCACCCGCTGGGCTCGTCTTCGCCTTCCGAATGGCCAGGTCGCTCGGTGTGCTTGGCGAGAGACCTTGAAGGAGTTGCACAAGCTGCGTATATCACGGAATATCAAGGTATCTTTCATGTCACTGCATATTTGGTGCTCATCAGGCTGAACGTGCCCTCAGATCATTCACGGCGACGAGATTGCCTTCGGCGAAGTTCTCTATTATTTTCAGATCAAGATCCGAGGGAGCGAGCGCACCGTCGCGATGGTACACATGTACGATGAACCAGACGCAGACCTTCTAAAGGACACGTTTGGCACGTATTATTCGTGCGAGCAAGTCCCGCTATATGCTAACAAGGGGCTTGTCGTGGTGGACTATACGTCTATTGACTCGGTTGTAGCCATGATACCTCGGGATGGCCGTTGGTTCTTGGTAGAGAAGATTACGCTGGCATCGGGTACTTTGGCAGGCATTCCGGAAGAGATACAACCTGAACCAGACTTCGTGTAGACTTAACAAAATACTTACTCGGCACAGAACATAATTGTAGACCTTTGTTCCCATGCAGCGAGCGGTCAAAGACACGATGGAGCACTCGAGACTGCTCGCGACTGCAAATGCACATGAATATTTGAATGTGGGAAAGTCGATTGCGCTCAGGCTCCAATCTGCGCGCGACGGGGCGGCGAACTTCAGATTGCTCCCTCTTCTCCTTGTATCCACTCTCGTCAATACCACTATGAACCATCCATCCCGTGCACGCGCGCAGTTCGCCAATGCAAAGAACGCGAGGTATGCCCATGTAACGAAGCCCCAGCATGATCTTGTTGACGAGAACTGGGCTCAGTTACTACGTACCCGGGGGGGCCCTCGACTCACAAGTGCCGGATGATGAATGGCTTGACCAGCTGCTGTGTGAAGCATCTAGTTCGGCCACAAACTCAATCAAGGAAGCAAGCTCAGTCGGCGAGACGAATTTGGTTGGCGAGGGAGATCCCGAAGTGTCGACGATTACGGCTTCGGCCAAACAAGGTACTCCCAGCAAAGGTACATCTTCGCGATATTTGGAGTCTATGCATGACGTCTGATTGAAGTACAGGCAAGTGCGAGAAATGTGCTGTACTCCAATTACAGGTAACCTCCGAACGCCGTGCCAAAGACGCCGCACTGGCACGTCTAGCTGTTGTGGAGGCGCGGCTGTTGGTTCTCGAGGGACAGAATGGGGTAAATGGGAATGGAAAGCGCAGCCGGACTGACTCAGGGGCAAAGTCAGTATACTCCGAGTATACCTGCTATCTGTGCTCACCGAATAAGGATAGCTCTACTCCCACGAGCGAGTGCGGCGAAGTTGAATTCTTTGTTCCCGAGATCCTGGACGACAGTACTGTTGCCACCGAGGGCCGTACATCTCCGCCAACACTGCGTGCAGCTCTTGTTTCTTCCGAGGAGGAGGCAGTCGTGGCGGTCGAAAGCAAGTGACATCTTCCCTACATACACGCACCATCTGTTGATCTTCTCATGCACAGAACCACGCGGCCCAGTTTACTCAGATCGTTTCCCCAATCTCTATTTGACGCCTTCTCCTCTGGCTCTGAATTCACCGCTGCCTTCACATTCACAAGAGCCTCTTGGGGCCGGTCTGGACGAAACGACTTCTATGGTAGATGCGGAGAGTCAACTTGCGGAGACCCAATTGTCTTCCCATGACGATAGACGGGAAGGCACACACCTCAGACTACCGGAGTACCGTGGCTACAGTCCCCTTGATGAGACACATTGGTTTCTTGACACTGTTAGGCGAGCGCGGGAGCACTTCACCGCACCGAACGGGTCTTGTTCGTTGAGTGATGATATAATCGAGAGTGCCATTCGGGCCAAGTTTCTTGCCGTGCACGGCTGGGAACCTTGCACCGACCACCCTGCATGCATGTAATGTTCAATGACATATATGATCTCTTTGCCATATGCGCCATTAGTTTGCAGGTTTACTCGGTGCGACTCGTCGTTCTGCGAGAGCGCTGCAGGTGTCTCAACAAAGTAAAAGGTTTTATATTTCTCGGTGTGATATACTACTGAAGATACTCTGTGTCATACAGTACCCGAAGTTTTGTGATGTAGGAGGGGGCGGGGAACGAGGTATGTCCAAACAGCGAGCGCGCATCCGGGCATCGCCAAGTTCCCCCTGCATCGGGTTAGGTAATCACGCCGCGTCGCGTCTGTTGTCCCGGCAGACAAGGCGTAGCGACATGGCTGGGTGACAGCCGATCTCTACCGCGAGGTAGCTTGTCACGCACTTGGAGGTGGCGCTCAGCTCTCAGCAACTTCGGTCCAGCACTGCACCGAAACCGGTGGAGGGCGACACGGCAGGTGCGGCGGGCACGGAGGATGCTTCGTCGCATATCTCCACACCAGCACATCAGCGCGATACTGCTTGACCAAAGTCGTTCTGCGCATGCTCACTGCGTGTAGTGCGAGGACAATGGAGGTGGAGGAGAACACTGTGAGGTCGCGGGTTGAGTGGTGGAGGGCGGGTTAGCCGCAGTCGTCTGCGCGGGCGCGACTCAGTTCTGTGGCGAAGGACGCCGAGCGTCGATGTGATCCCATGCTGCGCGGCAGCACGGTTGAGGCCGAGTCGAGAAAAACGCCGCCGGCACATAGATTGTCGAGGTCGACGCTGACGCGGGGCGGGAGGAGCCGTCGTGCGGGTTGGGCAGCTAATCTCGTCATCCGCGCCCTTCCTAGTCGCGTTCGTGACCATCAGTCCAGACAGTGAGCTCGGAGCCCATCCATGCTGTCCGTCGAGCTGCGTTCCGCGCGGGCTCTGGCTCCCGCCTTCGCTCGGCGGGTTCACCACCAGATAGTTCGAAATTCGGCGCGGTGGCGAGTTGCGCCGAACGGAATGGTATGTCCGGGCTATCACTCGTGAGCCTGTCAGTATTTCGGGCTAAAATGGTATATAAAGACGACGCACGCCCCTGCCAGAGTAAGCCCGTGCTGGGGATAGACGGGAACCACGACTCGCGCACTCGATACGTGTCGATACTGTTGACAAATGAGATGGTGATGGTGAGCTCCGATTTGCAGGTGGAGGGCTAATTTCAGTACTGAATGTCAAGGAGTGCACTCGAATCCTGGTGCACGAAGTCATTCAAGAGCAGCCGGCCCCGCGACAGGGGAGATGTTGCAAGAAAGCAGTAGCTGCATCGCTCGCTGGACGAGCGCCCTCACACGCTCGTCACGTTGAACGTCACTCTGCCTGCGCGTCGACTTCGTTCTCTCACTGCGTCCACCACGACGTCCCAAACCTCACCCTCACATTTTCCATGGCGCTCGAGGGCATCTTTGGCCCGTAGATGTGGCGGGCGATATGTCAGCCGAGGATATTTGAAGGATGGCCAGCGAAATTGCCCGTCCGACCCAAAGCCAACCACGGCTGACAATACTGGTCAGTGCACTTCATATGGCCCGTGATGTACCTGTAATGTGACTGAATTGAAGCCTAGAGCTCTACTAGCCGCCCTCGTGCAGTCTCATATCATCAAGAATGAACTATGGCATCAGAGTATCGCGCATTAGCTAGCTCGCTGAGGTGTGTATTCGTGGGCTGGATCGCATCGCAAGTTTACGCTGACGAACAAGATCTTGGACGCGTAGAATATTCCGCCCGCAACATCCGGTACTCAAACCAATCAAGGGTAAGTAGACTCACGTCGGTGGTGGGTTCGTGTACGTCTTACTCACACACCACGGTGGCACTCTCTAGATTCCATTTGGTGCTGTCTTGCCCATCTCGATGACTACTTCTACACCCTGTATACGTACAACCATCTTGTTTGCCATGTTTGGGTCTGCTGCTGTGGCGACTGGGCGGCAAGTGAGGTATAGAAGCCGACCTCGGGATTACCCCATGTTATGCAATATATTGTAACTGGCTTTGCCAGCGCACATCTAACTTGTATCAACCCAACCCTCTATTCACGTCATTTGTCACTTGAACATGGTATGCACTTGCACGTCAACGAGAACCCGGTCGGCCCGGGATGTCTCAGAACAAGCTCAGGCGGGTCTGCGCCCCCGATTGGCGGCACGCGTCTCGCGTTGACTCCTTCCTCTGGCAACGACCATCATGCACGACGGCGACAAACTTCAACTGCCCAACTCGGCTACTCCGCCATCGTACTCCTCGCCTCAAGCCATGACTTTTGACAACCAACTGGCAGTAACAGATTCCACGTCGTCCAATTCATCTGCTTTCGACGACTTCGGTGCCTCGCAGCCTTCGCAACCGGGCCTTGCCCAATTCTTCACTTCCACAATGAACAATATGCACCGGGTAGGTATCCGCATTGTTCAGCTCACTCTGACATGGCTGACACGTACGATAGACATTCACGCCTACCCCTCCTTCGGGTTTCAACGGAGATGTCACTCCATCGAGTCATCGTACTCTTGGATACGAGGCCGTGATGCACTCGCCGGTGCGTACTCGAGCATACCGCCCTCGTGACGCCCAATATGCTCACCATGGACCAGGCCCCTGCGCTGAATTTTGACCAGGTGCTGTCAATTGCAACCGCAGAGCAGCTGTACCGCCACAATGCCCCCTTTCGCCAGCTATATAACTCCAACCAAGAGCTTCGCCAGGAGCATACGGCCCTGCAGGCTACTGTGCATGACCTTCGGTACGTGTTCCGCTGCCCTGAAATCTTACAATGCTTGACTATGCATCCCAGGAGGTTCAAGACGGAGTCGAAACCGGTCGACGTGGCGGCACCAAATCCCGAAAAAGTCTGCTTCCACGACCTGCCACCGTACATCCCCGATGGGATTGATTCTACCCGTCTTCGCGGCGAACTCGAGGCTGCACATCGTTCTGATCCCTCCAAACCGTCTCTTCGGGACCTATTCTGGCTCGAAGCGTACTTCACGAGGCCCCTCAAGGGCTCTGCGGCGAGGAAGAAGGCAGCTGCTGATCCGTCGGAGCCCAGTAAACGAACAGCCCGTGGTGCCACTCGTCTGAATGAGGGCGAGAACGTCAACTTTGGATTCCTCGTCCGCCGAACAGCTCGCGCGATTGACGGGTACGAGCTATCCGACCTGTTCACGACGTTCGAGAACAACTCAGACTGGTATGTTGCTCGGGGTCTGTGGGCAGATACTCCTGAAGGTTTCAAGACCATGCCCGAAGTTGTATTCGACATGGACATGCGCATGCGCTCCTATTCGGACGTATTCGCATACTGTTCGAACAGCTGGAAGTTTCTTTACATGCTCAGTTACAAATTCGCTGGCTTTTATACTGCTAATACCGCCAATGCAAGAAGACGTCGAGCAATGGTCACCCAAGCTCGCGCCGACCGTATGCTTTCCGGCGAAAAGGCTTATTTTTTCAAGCTCGAAACTGACGGGAATGACGAGGACCCGCCTCTCCCTCGTGCGTACCATCCATACTGATGATCGTTATGTTTGCCTGACGACATTTCATAGCCGCAAAGCGCCCGAGGATGGCTTCTGCCGCCCCAAAGAAGACAAACACCGATTCTTCGACTGCACAATCCACGCCGGTATCGACACCGACAACACCCGCCGAGATCCCGCAAGTGCTGCCAGCATCTAACAGTGTCGCGCCGGCGACGGCGACTGTACCACTCGACTCCCATTCTGCATCGCCCGTGCCGAACCCTTTTGACAATGACGTCGGTGGCGATAGCATTGACGATATGTATGCAGAACCTGCGGTGAGCGCCATGGTCATGCTCGCACTCACTTCGAATCCTCATCGCGTCCTTTAGGAATACGCCACGGCTATCAGTATCCCGCTTCTGCCCATCGCCACCCCTTCCCATTCCGAAGAAGGTATGGACGTCGACTCTCCGAGAGTCGACGTTTCGCTTGGATCAGGTATGTTGCCATATACTCTACATCGTGCCGCACTCATGTGATCATAAAACTAGATGCCTCAACGCCACTCCCTGCTTCATTGGGCAAGTATGTGATCATTCCTGACTTTTCAATGTTCTGCGAACTCATCTGGACGTGCAAGGAACACCGACTCGCCTAAACCGGATGTTTCGAAGGCAGTGCAGCAAGACGTTGTCACGGGCGCCGCTCCTCACCCCGTCGCTTCGACCCAAACTGCAGTACCAAGCAAGCCACCTGCGATGGAGCACAATGTCGCTACCCCTGGTCAGAAAGGAGTCGCGCAGCGCAAGAAGGTACGGATGCCCTCGCTCTCTTCGATGGTCATGCCTTCACTGATTTGAACCTCGGACTCACTTCTTGCACGTAGGTATCAGATCGATTGTACGCAACACCTTCTTTCTTCGATCCACCAGACTATTTACACTGTATAGTGCTTCTCTCAAACCATCGACGCCCAATGCCTACACGTTCTCTGCACCGAAGGTCCCAGCAACCCCTGCACGACCAGCTTTGACGTCAACAGTGGGACCCAACCTCCCTTTTCGTTCCCCTAATCCCGATATGCCCCCTGCATCCCCTGCACCCGTTCATGCATCTGAGCCCGACTCGGTTCCCGTTGGTGCCGAAGGCTCTCCCTTTGTTGCGAATGAATCATCCCGCTCCGACACCACTACTGGAAGATCTGCCGGTGGGTTTTTTCCTCTATGCTTTTGCTCGCAATCTCAAACACAACTTGCATCGGCAGCATATCTACAAGCCTTCGCCGAGGCAGCACCGGCTGGAGGTCCCCTCATGGTTCCGAGGCGAAAGGCTACACGCCCTAGCAGTGCAAGTGCTCCGCGACGGAGGAAGTGGAACCCCGGAAATCGTACGGAATTGGAGTACGTATATCAATGCCCTGCTCGTATCTCTTTCTCAACACATTTCCAGGCCGACATGCGGGCGTGACTGGCTTACGTGGGCCGAGAATGCCAACGGTCCGACGAAGGACGACTTCTTGGACTTCCTCACTACGCAGTATGTAGGTGTTGTTGAGGTGTGTCTCGTACTTAACTGATCGATCTCGGACTGATGTCTCTACAGAAGTGGTACACATACTGTAGTGCAAAAGTGAGTTCGCCATCCGAGTCCTTTGGTATCTCCATTCAACTGACCATCGTTTGAATCAGGAGACCAGTGCGGGTACCGAGGTGGCAGCGCAGGTGAGCACAAATCTGGATACTTGCCTTCATCTGCTGAGAGCTCTCCGCAGAGTTACGCGGTGAAAGCCGAGGCTCTCTCGACCCTCGAAGGCGGTCCCGAATAGCGCTGTCCATCTGGACGCGCGCGGCACGCGTCGACTTGTCGTCGCGCGAGCATGGTCGGCACACCACGGAACCGGGAGCGGAGAGCATCGGGCTGGGAATAGGAAAGGGGCGCGCGTATATATTTTACATTGGGATCCTTAGTTACAAAGGGTGGTGCGAGCTATCGCAGTAATCAGATCCGGACACGATAATGCTATCTATTACTTGATGCGGCCGATGGCACACGAAGGAAATTGCAGTCAGTCCGTTTGCTATCGGTTTGATGTTTCCTTCGTCATCCTTGTAGCACGCTTTGCGTTCCTTGGTTCCCGCGCCTGCGCGTTCTCGCTGGGCTTAAACCCCCTTTTTTCTGATTGTTTCATGTTGAATTCTAGCTCTCTGTCCTGCTTATTTAGGATGACATGAAGATCGTCGTAACTAAGAGAACCAAAGCTGACATAACAGGCCCCTGTTTACTCCTCAGCATTGCCAGTGTACTCTTATATAGCTGTATCGACCCACTTTGCCCAAGGGGATAAGTTCAACACTCCCTCCCGAGTCACATTGCATCATCGCGACAGTCCTCCTGATGCAGCCATCGGATGGTCATTTGTCTCTCACTATCACCGACAAGGGTACTGCATCGATTGTCTTCAACGTCGGGGGAAAGCGAAAACCCTTTAAATGAATTTTGGTCAATGCAAGGTTCGCGCAAGTTCAAAGGGCATGTACTTACCTCATAAGGAAGAGCCTCACCTTGAATGACCTTCCAAGAATGCGCTGACCTTCAAAGATTGTTAAAGGAAGCCGGCAAGATTCCCATCCCACTCAAGTTAGGCGACG
>UWZB01000790.1:4697-38976 GCA_900536885.1 Peniophora sp. CBMAI 1063
TTCTTCTCCCGCGCCGGTAAGCCCATTTTGAACCTCTCAACCCACCCGACCTTCCTCTTCTCCGGCTCGGGATCAACCTCCACATGTATCGTATAGAACCCCTTCTCCGGCACCTTCACACTCGCGAAGTACTCCGTCCACACGGCTGGGCTGATGCGCGAGTACGTCGATTTGTCCTTGACCGGTGCGGAAGGGAGGTAGAAGCAAAAGTGGATGCGGGCGTCTGCGGTGTTGAGGAGGGACGCGAAGTCGCGGTGGACTACTTCCAGCGCTTTCTGCGATGGATGTGAGGGTGTGGGTGAGGTGGGGAGGGAGACGTGAGAGGGAGACGTGAGAGGGAGACGTGAGAGGGAGACGTACGGCGTGGGTGGGGGGCCATTCGGCCATTACTGTTGTCTTTTCGTATGTGTATAGGAGCTTGGATGGGGTGGGCATGTTGAAGTGTCCTACTATTACGATGATGATGCACTTGGATACTTATGAGGATGTAAGGCGTGGCTATGCGCTTTCGGAGGGCGCACCGACGACGGTTATCCTAGCGATGCAATGTATGCTAGGAGCGTAGGCTTTGGCTTCTTCGTAAATGCACACTATTCATTCGCGTTGCGATGTGGCTTTTGCGCCCGATTTACGACTCACACTCGTGGGATATGGCTGTGATCTACGATCGCGCATGACCGACAGCTGTAGAAGTATGCGCTGATGATACGCATGCTCCTGTTGAATACCAGTACATGTTCTCAAACCTTCTCCTTCGAATACGCGGGCAACTCAGAGTCGTTCTCAATCGCCGCAACATCCCGATCCTCATCCTTCTTCACCGGCACCTCCCCTGCACCCAACATCTCACTCTTCCCCTTGCCCTTCTCCCTACCCAACCTCAACCTCTCCGCCCATCCCGACTTCCTCGGCTTCTCCACCTCGACGTACATCACCATCAGCCTATCAGGCGTGGCCACAAAACCCTGAAAGAATCCTTCCCAGATCGTCGGACTGATACGCGACTTCATGACGGTCTCCGAGTGGCGCTTGATGAACATACAGAAGTGAATGTGTTCGTCCTGGACGTTGCGCAGTTCGACGAACTCGCGGTGCGCTATTTCCAGGGCTTTCTATGTTTGTGGTCAGTGATCGGTGCATTGATATCGGGAAGTGAGCCTGGAGCTTACGCCGTGTGAGGCGGGCCATTCTGCTATGATGGATGTCTGCTCATACTGGTACGCGAGTCCGGTGGGGACGGGCATGGTGGAAGCGTTAGCAGGACATACACACGGCAGTCGACCGTGACATCGACACATGAGTGGCTGTGCTCAAATGCGCTTATGACAGATGTCCTGATATGCAGTGTTGAGAGGAACCCGGTAAGGGATATCAATGCACGAGAGAGCGTACTAGGCTTGAACCAGATCACTTGGCCAGACGGTGGCACAGCTTTCTCGAGCCGACGCGTTTCCGACGCAAACGTTCGTTCAGGACTCGGGGCCATGGACGCACCCATGATGATGTCCGTTTATCACGAGGCACTCGCTGATACAGTGCGTGTACATCGAGTGTGAACATATTGGCATCCGATACTCAGAGCGGTTCTAAGCTGGTGGGCCACCGATAATAGACCGCCATACCTCAAAGAGGGCATGACGCTGGCTGGGGAGCAAGGTGTTATCTCATGGATATCAGAAATCATGAACCTGTCTGCTGAATCAAGTCTCCGTCTTCGAGTACACGGGCAAGTTCGCGCCTCCTTCACCGGCAACGTCCTTCCGCTTCTCCTCCCCGCTTGCCTTCCTCTCCTTGGTAAAGCCCAGTCTCTCCGCCCAGCTCCTCCCCTGAAGCTTATCAACCTCAATGAACAAAGTCGTTACAGCTTTATCGGCGCTGCAATCCGTCATCTGAAAGAACGTCTCCCAGTTGTGAGGGCTGATGCGAGATCGTTTGGGCCCGGCGTCGTAGCCTGTGGCGCTGCGCTTGACGTACATCTTGAGTTGTATGCGCTCGTCTTCCACGTCTCGCAGTTGCGTAAACTCGCGCCGTGCGATCTCTATAGCTTTCTGCATTATGTTGTATATCAGTCTAGGAAGAGTTGATATGAATCCGATGACGTACGGCGTGCGTTGGGGCGCTCTCGGCTATGACCGATGACTTCTTGTATTGGTATGCGAGTTGAGCAGGAAGAGGCATGGTGGTGTTGGCCAGTGAAAGGGATCCACCGTGTTCTTATACCGAGGACCCAGAGCTACAGCTCCACAGTGCGGGAACGAGAGCCTTAGGCGCCCTCGTCACAACTCTTGATAGGTCCTGACGAACTATCCTGGCCGAGAGGTCGTTCGTTCACACCAATACAATAAAGTTGAGGCCCATGTTGGCACTCAGAGTCAGAGAGAACGAAGCCATCGTCATGGCCGCATGAGTTCAAGTTCAACCTGCCAGCGACACGCGCGCGATCAAAGCAGATAAGATCAAATCATGGGCGCCTATAGGTCCCAGATACCCGATCAAGTCGCGAGGAACGGCAGAGCCTCGAGGCTCGCTATAGCTTGGACTAGACGCCCACCGCCCGGCCCGCGCCTCGAGCTCAAAGTCAGCACCCTGTCGTCAACCTCGTCGCATAGACCGTAGATTGACATGTTTCGTGGTGTAGTGGACGACATCTCGACCGGGTCCGACTCGGATTACACAAAGTGCGCCTCGTTCTTATGTTTACTATGCTGTCCGTGATGCTAATACCGTATTCTACCATGTAGTTCGGTATGTGGTACTCGCGAATACTGTCAATTGATAAGTAATGTCTGAGTTGACTGGCTGATTTGTCATTGCTAGTGGATCTCGTGGTTCCTCTCGAGCAAGGGCAACGAGTACTTCTGCGAGGTCGAGGAGGACTTCATCCTCGACCGCTTCAACCTCACCGGCCTCAACTCAGAGGTCCAGAACTACTCGCAAGCACTTGATCTCATTACGGACAACCTTGGTACGTCTTCACATATATACTTCATCCATACCAGTGCTGAACTTGGATTGCTTGAAGACGATGACTTCCAAGATGAGATGCGCGGAACACTCGACATCCAGGCCCGCCTACTATATGGCTTAATCCACTCTCGCTGGATAATAACCGCACGGGGTCTTAACAAGATGGTGCGCCACACATCCTGCACATCCACCTACACCTTCTGACCCGAACTTCCGATCCGTCTAGGTCGAGAAATACAAAAAGGCAGACTTCGGCCGCTGCCCACGTGTACTATGCCAACAGCAACCTCTTCTACCAGTCGGCCTGACGGACGTACCATACGAGAAGAGCGTCAAGCTCTACTGCGCCCGCTGCGAAGATCTCTACTCGCCTAAATCCTCCCGCCACGGCTCCATCGACGGAGCATACTTCGGCACATCATTCCCTCACCTCCTCTTCCTCTGCCACCCAAACTTGATCCCACCAAAAGCTGGTCCGGTTGAGACTTCTGGCAGAGGAGGGAGTACCGCCGCTGGCCGTGCGCAACGTGCACGGGAGGAGGCCGCGCAGGCAGAGGCGACGGGCGCGGAGAGCAGCGGGATCGGAGAGGGAGTCAGTACGGCTAGTGTGGCGCTACGTGCGGAGAGGTATCGTCCGAAGATATTTGGCTTCCACGTAAACGAGATCGCCAAGCTGCAAAGATGGCAGGAGGCGACGCGCGATAGGTAAGGCCCAAACACACCTCTTCCCGCAGAATGGAGACTAAAACGGTGATTTGCAGGCAAGTGGCAAGACTTGAGCAATTTGAGGCTCAGGATCAACCGCAGTAGACCGCGTACGGGGTACATTGTTGTTTGTACGGTTATACGATTGTCCGTTCGCCTGGATGCGAAGCCTTGTGATACCCTAGAAGGAAATCGCCTGTCACCCCTTCGGTTATGCGGTACTTCGCGTATGCCATATTTGGTAAGTAAAGTTCATGACTCTACGATTCCATTCATACCTGTCAGATACGCATTGCCCAATGAAGCCTGATGGCTACAGGTGCTTTTGCAATCGCGGTGATCGCAAATGAAGACCGGTGAATCGAAACCAGCTACCTCAATGTCTGGCGTGGATTCTACTCATCGGCCACCGGCCATGGTCGCACCCTAGGTTCGAGAATACTCAATATCACCGGCCTTGAACATCTATGCGGCTTCTATCAGTGGCTGACGTCCCGTGCCGCTCTTCGAGCATATATAAACAGAACAGTCGTTTCTCACCCTAGAGAACCTAAGCCTTCCCGTCCTTGATTTCTTCTCATCCGGATTGAAGCATAGTACCCGCAATGTCCCGTGTCGCCCTCGTAACTGGTGCAGCTCGCGGTATAGGCCGTTCCATCGCTCTTCGCCTCGCTACAGATGGACTAGACATCGCGCTGGTCGACCTCCCAAACTCGCTCGATGCCCTCAAGGATGTCGCGGAGGAGGTATTAAACCTCGGGCGGCGGGCAGCAGTACTTACTGCGGACGTATCGATTGAGAAGGATGTGCAGGATGCCGTCAAGGAGTGCGTAGAGAAGCTCGGGTCGCTCGACGTCGTATGGACTCCCTCCTTCTCTCTCGTCCGATGACCCCAGCGATCTCTGATTCTCTGTGTTGATGTCTACTAGATGGTTGCAAACGCAGGGATATTGGGGCCAGTGAAGGGGATCCTCGAAAGTGAGTACGTCTTCGGCCTTGACCCACCGCGGCGCCCGACTGCACATCTGATCCCTATTCATTACAGCTTCTGTCGAAGACCTCGACAGGGTGTACTCCATTAACATCCGCGGCGTGTTTCTATGCTACAAGCACGCTGCTGTACAGATGATCGCTCAAGGTCGTGGTGGACGGATAATCGGAGCGTCGTCCGTTGCGGGAAAGCAGGGTGGGTGCACTTCTTCACCGTTGGGTGTGATGATGTTGAGATGTCACGACAGGTTACCCGATGCTATTCGGTTACAGTGCGTCCAAATTTGCCGTGCGCAGTATGACGCAGACTACCGGTACGCCTGCATGGCTCTCTTACACTTCCCTGGTCAAAGCTGATGGATGCCGCAAAGCCGGAGCGCTTGGAGCGCACAAGATCACCGTCAACGCGTACGCTCCTGGAACGATTGCTTCGGATATGGGCTCTCTACTCGGTCAAGGCGTGAAGGATATTGGGATGGACCCCGGCTTGATTGTATGTCTCGTCCCAGATCAATTCAACTCCCAAGACTGACCACGGCAACTGCAGGTTCCGCCAATTGCAGGACATATCGGCTCAGGCGATGATGTGGCGGGTTTGGTGTCGTACTTGGCCTCGGATGCTGCGAGCTTCGTCACGGGCCAGACGGTATGTGCCAGTGACGTTCTTGCATGCTTGTGTTGGCTAATGATCGAGCTGTAGATCTCGATCAACGGAGGAATGTATTTCGACTAGCTGTCCTGAGAGCAAACCATCAATGGACGACACGTCGTCTTCGAGTCCGCTTCAACAGTCGACAGCATTGGATTCCTTCGCGCGCAGAATGAGGAGCTCAGAAACAAGCATGTACTACTCGGATATTGTATGAATAGAGATGCATTATGGCACTAGGAATTTGTACTTCAATGGTTGCCATACCCAACCTTGCTGACGATAGCAGTGTTCAAAGGCCACGGCCTCCCCATCCACGTCGCATGCTCAGTATGGTCCGCGAACTCATCATCCGAGTTAGGGTGAACAAGAACCCTACCACCCCATCTTGATCAGCCATCGCTCTGATTCTGACAATTAGCCTACTCACGAGAGAGGACCGCGCCAGATCACCATCCACGCGAAGAACGCGCCTAACTGCTGCGGATTGAAGACGTTCACTTCGAACATGCCCACAGGGTGAGGGCCTACAAATCGTGCTCGTTGAGATGACGCTCTTTGAGACGAGAATGGTGTGCTTACCGACGGGCTTCTCCCAGACTTGGTAGATCCTCAGCTCTGGGAATTCGCGCCGGATGCGTTCATGGAGCTCGTGAGCGTACTTGACCTCTGATGGGTTGCTCTGCATGAAGTAGACTGGCGGATTTCGATCACTCTTCAGCTTCTCGGAAGATAAAGGACAACTGGAGTCCCACGCACTGTGAAAGTCAAACCCGTTCTTGGGCATCGGTAGGATCGGCTCGGTGAAGGATTCGTACGCCTTCGACAGCGGCGCAGGAGGGTTGAAGAAGGACTTGCCGTCCTCGTTGCGAGTGTCTGGGAGAGGTTCGGCGTTCTCGTAGCCAGTAAGAGGGGACTTCCAGGTCTTCGGAGTGGCCATGTTGAGACTTGCGAGGGTGGTAGTAAAGCCGACGTGTATAGGATTGGTATGTGAAGGCCGCGCTCAAGGAAATGGGCGCCGTATATGTAGTCAGACGTAGCGGACGGTCGTCACAGCGCTTATGCTTCTTACGAAGCAGTCCGGATACTCGGACTACTCGCGAAGCACAGAAGGTCACATCAGCAAGACGAGATGAGCTCCGAGCGTCTCCGATATTGCCACGAGAAGCCGTAGATGAAAGCTACGTGCGTCATAGAGCAAAATCTTCCAGTCCTGTCATGGCCAGCAACCCGAGCCCAAGAAGCTGGGTTTGTCAGAGTTAATTGACGATGGAGTCAGCGTACTGGACGTAGGAAGCAAGAGTTGAAGAGCGCACGAGTCGCGTGAGACGCGTCGCGAATCCGATGGGTTAGGGTTGAGATGCGCTGCGATTGTCATTGAAGCCTGGGCGAATGCCTCACAAGTCCTGGCTTCAATATTTCCGACATATAGTAATCCGCTTCTTCAACATCTGTTGGTGGAAAGAGGACGGTCTGCGGACTGAACGATGTCGACCGAGAGGTGCACATCGAGGCGAGACGGGCGAGGACCTAGCAAAACGGAGCGCGGTCCCTCATAAGAGCCGTCTTGATATCAATTCAGACTAAAAGTCATATACAATGCAAGATATACAGTACAAGACTCCAACTAAGTACGCAAAACCCTGGGTAACAATGTTTTACATTTTTTGCACGCATCAATGCTTGAGCATGTCGGCGTACAATGGCCATGGCTTGCCCATCCACGAGTTCAGCTCAGTGTGATCCTTGTACGCGTCATTCGTGTTCGGGTGAATGAAGACGCTGCATTGGAGTGAGTACACTTCGCCGGCAGGGTGAGAGCAGAATGACTCACGAAAGTGGACCACGCATAACGGTGAGGAACGTGAAGAGCACACCAGTTTGATGCGGTGTGAATGTGTTGACTTCGAACATTCCTACAGGATGAGGGCCTGTAACGCGTTCAGTACATGATCAACGGCGATTGGTGGGATAGCTCTCACCGACTGGCCTGTCAAAGACCTGATAGATCCTCATCTCTGGGAACTCTCGACGAATGCGCTCATGTAGCTCTCGTGCGTACTTCACCTCGGCGGGGACGGTCTGCATGAAGTAAACTGTATTGTCTGAGTATCATGGCGGGGAGAGGGAGGAAGGAATCGTACTGTGGAAGTCGAACCCATTGTTCCTCTTCGTGAACGGCTCGGGGAAGGCCTCGTAGACCTTCGACAGGGGCGCGGGAGGGTTGTACAAGGACCTGCCATCCGAGCTAACTTCATTTGGCAATGGCTGGGCATGCTCGAAACCGGCGAGGGGAGACTTGGAAGATTTCGAAGACTTCGAGGAAAACATGGTATCTGATAGCACTGGGGTAGACTGAGGTGGTAGCGTGTCGAGCGGAATGAACCAGTCGCAACTGCCACCGTCCTAAACTTATAGCCATCGGTCTGCAGGAAAGCGTCATGGAGGCTTACGCGAGCCAGTCAGCGCATACCTAAGCATCGCGTTTGAACAGCTTCACAGTGGCGCATCTCTATCAGCGCCGGATGCAACAGTTGCACTCGCAGCGCATAAACCCGACGCTTAGATGGTGCGAACTGGTTCGCACGAGAGGCACTGCATGGAGGTCACGGTAGACGACCGTTTGCGACAAGCCCGATCCTTGCCGTTTTCGTGAGCGAACTTTCGGCCGGGCCCCGCCCGGGCCGGTGAGAAACGAGCTGACCGCGACAACGCTCGACCTGCGTCGATCGGGACCGACTCGCGCGCTCAGTTCATGTTGTAATGGCGCACCAAAGGTCAGTTCGCAAGTTGACAACCTGCCACCACCAACTAAGCTAAATGCATTCTTCTGAATACGACTATGCAGTGCCCTCGGGGACGGCAATATTAACGGCGCGCTCGACCCGCGTCTGACACAGAACCAGGCGCACTATTATCACCATGTTGCGCCTGCCCCGGATCCTATGAGCTATTACTCGCAGCCTCAGCCTCAGCCTGCGCCACATGAATTGCCCGTGCCTCCCCCGCCCGCTCAGGCCGAGAAGCGATCTGCGCCAGAGCCGGTTGCATCCGGGAGCGGCAGTAAGCGCCGGCGGACAACAAATACTGATCGTGTCGACGCCGACGAGGACGATGATGACGGCGACGCTACGGCGAATGGAGGTGCCCGGCACTGGACTGACGACGAGAAGGGGACTCTGTTCGACTGGCTGATGGGTCCCGGTAACGACGATCATTTTGAAGCGCTGCGCACAAAGAAGAATACATGTTTTCGAGAAGTTTGTCTACAGTGTTCACTCTAGAGTCGAAGATATACTGACGGTGGTGTGTAGTGTGCACAAGAGGCCTTCGGTGGACGCAAGACCTTTCTAGCCATCAAAGGCTGTTACGAGCGTAACTTCGCCGTGTTCAAGAACGTATACGCCTTCGAGGAGTTCACTGCGAACATGCCGCCCCCGTCGAGTATGGATCCAGACAGCGAAGTCGACCGCGTTCGCGAATTTGAGCGTCGCATCTACGCTGCTCGCCGCGCCGGTTTTAATCTGGGAAGCATCACGAGCCGACTGTTGGATCACTGGCATGAAATGGGCTGGTACAAGACCTTTCACGCTCGCTGGCATAACGATCCCAGCATGAAGCGTCCGACGCAGGGCCAGATTCAGGCGACGAACACGCCACAAATGCCGCCTCAGACTGCTGCGGCGCCACAAATGCAGTCTCAACAACCGCTTTCTCGTCCGCAGACCATGGCGCCCCCTCCGCTCAACCACAGCCCATCACCGCGGTATCCTCCGGTAGAACCCACACCTCTGCGCACGGATGTGATGCAGATGTCGGCGATGGTGTCGCGTCCAGATACCATGATGCACCACACTGCGCGAGATGCTTTGATGCATACTCCGACGCGCGCGGACAGCTTCTCGCATGGCCAACCTGGACGTTCGGATAGCATGATGTCTGCTATGCATGAGCCGCTGCATATGCATGATGACTATCAAGCCTCAAGCGAGACGCTTAGCCCGCCCGAGACGCCCGCGTTCGCTTATGCACCTCCACCAATTGTGTCCATGGCTTCCATGTCGTCCGTTCCAGAGACACCACGGCGGGTATCGGTCAACGGTATCGGGCAGCACCAGCATCAGCAGCGCCAACCCTCTCCTCCACCGGCTCCCGCCCCTGCTCCTCTACCAAATAACTCGTATACCTCCACACCTATATCTGGTACCGGTGCGGGATTCGGAGGCAGCATGGACGCGCTCAGTGTATTGAGCGATTGCGTCAAACAGCTCTCGGCCCAGGTTCGCGATATAGCGGAGATCGCGCGGCGCGCGGACGAGAGGGCTCGAACGAACGACGCGGCGGGCCGCGCAAAGGCGAAGAGCGAAACCGCTATGGAGGTCCTTGCGAATCCGCATGTACCTGATGAATACAAGGCGGCTGCAGGGGAATACCTGAAGAAGTTTTTCGCTATGGACTGATTGACTTGGCGACTAGTGTATTGCGTACTTTGTATTCTGATTCTTTGCTTGCTTTGCACCTGTTCTGGTTACTATACACGTAGACCTTTGTATTGCTTATTAGTCTGTATCATCTACGCTGTTGTGTTGGCCGTTTTTTCTTCGCTTTGTCACCCCTTTGTACATCTTCGAGTATGGATTGATCAATTGAACCCCAGTCAAGTCAAGGTGTAAAGGAAGGTTTGTCAATGGTGGTATATACAATCAGCTTGTTGATGAGCCCAGAGAAAGTGCCCCAAGTATGAAGCGAGTTATCAAGCTCTCCGCATGATCACTGAATGGTGACGGTGAGCAGCGTCACGATACCGTCGATGGCGATGCCGTGGTTGATACCGGTCGAGCCCACGGGCAACAAGCCGGTGATGTTCTGAGCAGTAGTCGAGTAGGTGACGCCACCAAAGCTCTTGGTGCCGACGGCGCCAGAAACAAGCTGGTCGCGACCAATATCATAACCATCGGGCACGATATCGTGGTTCTCCGTGGCGGGCTCCTCCTTGGAGACGGCGAGGAACATTGCGCCGGAGTCCGCGAGCGATCCGCTCTGCTTCCATGCGCTACGCACTTTGATTAGCCACGAGTCGAAGGGTCGAGTAGATCTATAGCACGTACCGGAAGTGGTTGCCGCCAATGGCAGACTCGAGGCAGGTGCCCAGAGTAGCATCTCCGTAGTCCTGACGGAGCTCGAGCAACTGGTCGACTTGGCCCTGGCCGTCGCCAAGATCGGCGGTCTGAGGGTCGCCCAGGTGGATCCCGAGGCACTCCGTCGAGCTATATACACTCAGCACCGCGTATTGAGCTGACGCTCAGCTGAAGGACTCACAAGCCGATTGCCTTCGCGTAGTTCGTCAACCCATCGGTGGTGAGCACAGCCGCAGAACTCAGACCCGACACAATGACATTGAGCGGCTCTCCGAGAGGCGCGGCCGCGACATCGAGCATAGAGCCACCGTTATCAGCCGGGTTGAAGTACGCAGCCGCGCGCTTGACGGGCGTCGCTACCGCAAAGGCGGATGTTGCGAGGAGAGCGGCGAAGACTGCGGCGCGGGCCATGGCGAGCTTCGATGACGAGCGGATGCGGGCGTAGAGCTCGATAGGTGGCAGGTGAGGTGACCAGATGCCTTTATACCATCGTCATGCTACAGCCAAGAGGGGCGTGTGTGGTATGCGAACGTGAAGTCAGCATGTCGCCTGCTCGACGAAAGAAGCCGAGAAGAGGGTAACCTGCATGGTTATCCACGTTCGATGTCGGGAGAAGCGCTGGATGGTGGGATCATGTGCTTCAGGTCACCGATGGTCGCGCGCTCGATACGTCGTGCCAGCCCTACTCGGTCAGTACGTCTTGTTTCTGGGTTCCAGTAAGTCACGTTGGTACTGTCGCCGGACTTTACATTGTCCCTGTACTACATCCGGAATGACCAGAAGCCATAGGTTAGGATGGAACTCTTGAGCTGCTCTGAGCACGACGACCCGGCGCGAGCTGGTACCGGCGTCATAACGTTCTTCATCAGACGCGGCCAAGTCCTCGATGGAGATCGGTCAGAGATAACGCATGGCAAGCCAGATCTGCCGCCACAGCTTGTCAAACGTCTGGCAGATACGATGATATTCACATGCGAGCACGCGTGCACGGAGGTGATGCCTTCGACACCCAGCGGTATAGAGGTTGAACTGGGCAATGAAGAGTGCAGTGGAGACAAAGGCAACGCAGGCTTCAGAGTCTACATCAGATTGAGAATAACGCAGCAGAAGCCTTGACAGGATCTCATACACCTTCTGCAAGCCCTGGATGGAAATAGGTCTAGCGAAGCACGTTCGTAGCAAGCATGGACGCCCGAAAGGAGAGCTAGTCTTGTTGGGCGTGTTCCCATTCAGGCAGTACAGACTGAATAGATATGTGCGCAGCACGAGTCCATGCATTTTGTACGGCGCATTTGCCGAGGACGCTCAACACGCGAAGGGCCGTTCACATGGTGGTTCGAGAAAAGTGGCGTCGACCTTGCGGTTCGAGCTGTGTGGGAGCTCCTGTGGGTTCGTGTGCACGCAGATGCACGCCAGCAGGCGCCGGGGTTCGGACCGGAGGAACGGTCACGCCGACTTCGCCGATCGCGAAATTGAAGCGCGTTGCACGCGTTCGTCTGTACTTCCATCTCTGCGCCTCCATCACGGTTCAGGACTCAAAGCTATTATGGCAGCGGCCGAAGTGGTGACGAGCATTGCCGAATCCAGTACTAAAGTTTGTTCTGTCCTCTGACTTCGCAAGGAACCGCCGAGCTCACCGCCGACTCGCTTACCACAGGAGAAAACCAAAGCCAAGAAGCGGTATCTGAAAGCTAAGAAAGAGCGGCGCAAGAAGCGCAAGTCGGTTTCGGGCAGCACAAAAACTACAAATACAGTGGACGCTGTTGATGGCGGAGGACTTGCTTCTGGTGCTTTGAGCGAAGATGAGGAAGGACAGGGCGGGGAAGAAGAGGCGGCGCCTGCGCCTCGGGTGAAGGAGAAAAAGGAGAAGAAAAAGAAATCCAAAGATGATGATGCGGAAAGACCTCGAAAGCGACGCAAAGTCGTGGAGGAAGTGGTGGAACTGGCACCCATAGAAGCCCCGCCTATTGCATCTGCTTCGACATCCCGACAGTCTACGCCTGACTCTGATGCTATGGATGCCGATCCTGTAAACAATCATGCTGTGCATGTGGACGATACCATGGAGGTAGATGGACCGAGAACACCGACACCAGAACCTTCAGCGTTACCCTCTTTTCCTCAGCCTACTCAGCCTGTCGCGCCTTCCCGTCTCGAACTTGCTTCCCAAGGCTTAGATACTGCCCTTGCCCAGGCTAAAATCGTGGACCCTACGATCTCCTCACCTATATCTTTGGACGCCCACGATGATACTTCCGGACTCAGTCTCAAGACTCGCACACGCCTAAAGGATCTCGGTATCACGGAGCTGTTCGCAGGTTGGCCATTTGTGATTCGCCATCGCATCAGCACAAAACTGAGCCTACGTAGTTCAAACGACGCTGTTACCTCTCTTGCTTCCTTCGGACCCTTTCAAAAGAGCATTGTACTTGCCATACGACCCTCCATCCGACGTCTGTGTGTCTGCTCCGACCGGTAGCGGCAAGACGCTCGCCTATGTTCTGCCCATAATTGAAACGCTCGCTGTGCGCGTGGTGACGCGATTACGCGCGCTTATCGTGTTACCTACGCGGGATCTTGTCACGCAAGTCCGCGAGACGCTCGAAGAAGTCGGGAAAGGGAGAGGACTCAAGGTGCGGTCATACAGTCACGTATCATTCACAGACTGACTGACCGGTTCTCCAGATCGGCACAGCAACTGGTCAACACTCATTCGCGCATGAGCAGTCTCAACTCATTGCAGACAAGACTCCGGGGTAAGCATGGCCGAACTCGTGATATCCACGTCGCGTCCTAATGTGATTCTATAGCCTGCTTGGAGGATCAAGCAAAGTCGATATCCTGATATGCACCCCCGGCCGTCTCATCGACCATCTTAATGGGACTCCAAATTTCTCCTTGCAACATCTACGCTACCTTGTTAGTATCTGCGCCATGTAACGAATTGTCACCACTAAATACTCAACGCAGGTGATTGACGAAGCAGACCGACTACTCGCGCAGTCATTCCAAGACTGGCTCATCCGGGTGCTTACTGCGACACGTCCGCCGCCAGAATCTGCAGCTGCTCTGCCCTCATTACTGGACGACGATCTCCCCTATCCAGATGCCCTGGCGCCGTCTCATGCGCATCTACTGTCTAACATCATCACGGACATCGACGAGCCCACAGCGTCTTCTTGTCAGAAGCTCTTATTCTCCGCCACACTCATGAGTGACCCGGCCAAGCTTCGAGCCTTAGACCTCCGCGATCCTCAGTACGTTATCTTACAGTCAGCGGGGGCCGGTGCAGATGCCGGCGGCGGCGCCTTGGACGTCGTCATGGAGAGATTCAGTATGCCGTCTACGCTAAGCGTATGCTCATTCATCTCTTCGTTGCTGTGGCACCCTTTTGACCGAAGAGTTGTAGGAACACATGCTCGTGTGCGACGCCGCGCGCAAGCCGCTAATGCTTTTCTGGCTGGTGCTTCAACGCGATGTACGGGGCGCGCTCGTATTCACCAAATCTGCCGAGTCAACAGCGCGTCTGGTGCGCTTGTTTGAGTTCTTCGAGGCTGCCCGTGCGGGAGATGGGAAACCTCTGATCGCAAGGGCGTATTCAAGCGACCTCGCGCCAGCCGAACGCAAAGCAACGCTTGAAGCATTCAAGAACAAAGAGATCGACCTGTGAGTCGTTATTTGTCGTCATATCGGCGAGATAGCGAACTGGATCGACTGACGTATCTCCGCAGGCTGGTTGCCTCTGATCTGATCTCGCGGGGGATCGACATCGCACACGTTGCACATGTGGTGTCATACGACGCTCCGGTTGACATGAGGAAATATGTTCATCGCGTTGGAAGAACTGCTCGCGCTGGCCGTAAGGGCGACGCATGGACGCTAGTGGAGGAACAGGAAGTACGTATAGCTCATGTCGCTCTTTATTCCGAAGGGTATTGGACTAATGAGATATATAGGCAAGATATTTCAAGGAGATGCTGCGCGGTGCCGGTCGGACTGAGGCCGTGACGAGAGTGCGTGTGAGCGACAAGCAGCTCGAACCGTACACCGGCTTCTATACGGTACGTACGGCCATCAAAGGCCGGTATCCTCGCATCTGAACGTCTTGTACAGGACAGTCTACAAAAACTCAAGGAGGTGTACACCCGCGAAAAGGCGAAGTAGCTGTGTACATAGCAGCTCATAGGCTACGCGAGCATAAGCGTCGGTGGGTCAGCCGGCGGGCACGCCACGATCTTTTGGCTTTGTCCTTATATGTGCGTTTGATCACCGTCTGTCGGCGAAGATACGATCTGTGATTGGACCGTTCCTGTCCGGTGTTTTTATGCCACTGTGATCGAAGTGATCCGTGTGAGCGCATGGGCTCGATAATGAACTGAGTACGCGGTTTGGCGATTTCATATCCCTTACCGTGTTTGACCTGGAACCACCACCAGCACTCCTGCCAGCGTGGCAGGTCTCCTGTCTTCTGCGTCGATCCTTCCGCTCCTTTAGTTACGGTGCGTGCCGTTTCTCGAACGTCGCCCTGAGATTCCATATCGTATCTCTTTCGGTTCTTTTTACCACGCGGCTTTTCCTTCAGCCCATTATCCATTATTTACGCCAACGCATCTGTCAGCTTAGCAGGCCAACACGTATAGAGTTGTGGATGGCCGAGCTACGAACGTTCTAGCTTAGCCGCTAGCTCTACCCAGCAGACGGTAGACTGGTGTGCGCACTGTGCTCGCCTCATGTCTTGTACCTAAAAGGGCGAACGGCTCTTAGGCGCGCATTACAGGCATGACCGTGGCCGGTTTTAGGATGTTTCTCACTTTTCACGCTACTGCACCGTCAGGTACCATTACCTTCCGGTGCCCGGTGGACGCGGCCGTGGCGGAGGTTTCATTAGGCCCGCTCCTGGAGTCTATCTGAACTTGCTTAAGACTGTGTACTGACGCTTGTCCCGCCCCAAGATAGTCCCCCGCACTCCCAACTCTCCTTTGAACCACGACCTTATCTATCATCGGCCATGGACTTCTTTCCTCCCGCCCCTAATCCCGACGTACCCGCCACTATGCCTCCTGAGGGCTTCTCTGCCGTCGATGCACCCTGGGTTCTGCACGCCAAGTCGTACACGTTCGTGTACGGCGCGCCCTCGTCATCGGCACCAACACCATCCGCCGAAGCCATCCTCTCTAATCCGCACAATACACCTGAGACCCTTCGCGGTCTCCCCGCCGGCGTGTACTACCCTACTGAAGCCGTTCACCCCGAGGTTCTCCTCGACGCCACAAGTGGCGGTCCGCAGCTCGCGAACACATGGCTCTCATGCGTGATGATTCTCCACTACGAGAACACACCTGTCGGGCCGTATGACGAGCTCATCCTTATTCCCGCTGCGATGAAGAATCCACACACGACCGAGACAGCGCTTCGATGCACGAGCATGTTCGTCAGCAATCACGGCAGTCTCTACAACGGTCGCCGCAACTGGAGTACGCCTCTCCGTCTTCGCATACTACCATGTTCTTCGTACTCACATGGCATCAGACATCCCGAAAGCCCTGGCGCGATTTGAGTTCACGAAGCTCGATGGGTCCCGTGAGCGCGTCCGCGTCTTCCACCACCCCGACTCTACCCTCCCCACCGGCATCGACATCTCCAAACCCTTCTTCTCTGCCGTCATAACGACTTCCAGCATCCCCGCCATCCCGATCCCACGCTTCACCTTCCCGCCCCTGATACAGCCACCCCTCGCATTGCACCCCGGAGAGGAGAAGTACCCCTGGGTTAGCGTCCGGCCCAAGTACAAGGGCAAGTGGGGCTTGACATGGGGCAGCGCCGACACGGATGAGGGCAGCGCAGGCCCAACATTCGGCGATGGAATCAGTTTTCCCGCTATGAGCCTCTACTCCGCTGGTGTCTACTTCGAGGGGGAGCTCGCGTTCGGACCTGGGCAGCGCGAGTCTGGCTTCGGAGCTGGGTCGGGCAAGACGGAGACGGATAAGAAGGTCGATTGAACGGTGTTCTGAGACTTGATCGTGCTAGTACTGTTTTCGAACGCTCATGTGGCCCCGCGTTCTCGCCCCTGTTATCCTCTTTCCACTCACGGACGTCCCTCGTGCATTCGATGCTGCTTGATTTACCTACTTTGCGCCCACCTATCCCACTTGCTCTTACATTTTTGCAATGCTTTCAATACTCGATTTGCCTGCGTCGTCATGTACATTGGACTCGGACTATCACACTATCTATTTGGAACCATCATTCTCGTTCTCTTCGGTGTATGCAGGCAGTATCTGGCCCCCCGCGACTTGGGTGAGCTACGTAGGAGGGTTCCTTGGACCCATCGAACTTTACATGAAGCATCGCAGCCGATTCAGACCGGGAGATCCAACGTGAGAGCGGCCGGATCGAGCTAATCACCACCTTCGGGTAGGACGGTATGCGCATACACGTACCAGATCACTGTCATGAGAACTATACTTTACACTATATCAGAGTTCTCATTTCTCATTCAATGCTCTGCTCCGGAATGACCGTGATCATACGATTTTGCCTGTTTCACCTCGACTGCAGACGATAGTACAACTGGGGGACTACCACACCAGGACGACGAGGTTCTCATGTCATCACACGAACGGCGCAGGTGGTCCAGTCAATGTATGAAGTACGCAGCACCCGCTACGGTGCTGAATTGGCTGCCACCTTCCCGTACTCGCATGCGCCATTGACGTCCGATGCGGCCTAGTATGGTCGCGAAATGAACTCCCAGTGTGGTCGTGGACGCAATCGGCTGTACATACGACTCGGACCCCGTTGATGAGGGGAAGATATGAGCACTACTGATGATGGTGGCGGAGAAACTCTCAAGCGTCAAGCGTCCAGACGCGTCAGCGCTCAGCGACTGGGCGGCCGAAACAGCGACGCGTGTGCGGATGGCAGAACGCGTCGTCGTCTGTCGTCGTTAACCACGATGATCAAAGCTCGGCGAACCCTGCCATTGCCCTTGCATTGCCCGAACCGCAAGTCCCTGCGATTCGCTAGGCGAGACGGGTTCATTGCCGTGTAGGCTCCAGCAAGGAGATCTCTAGGTCTATGTCGTGGATCTTACAGACAGATAATGTGTCAGGTGAAACGGAAATCCATGGTGTAACTCCTATATAACAGAGTATGACTGGTCTGGCTGGACCCAATCCTCACTTATCAACTCCAACAATGAACCTCATCGGCCTTGACGAAGTCACCATCTTCAGCGCTCAGCACGAGTAGGTCGCTCTCTTCCGAGGCTTCGTGACTGCCGTTCAATGCATGCTGACCTCGTTCATCTTCCAGCATCTACCCCCTGATCGATCCGAAGTCGTCTTTTGAGTCGCAGGCTTACAAGGACAAGGTCGTCGTCATCACTGGTGGTTCGACGGGCATCGGTGCTACTACCGCTCTCTTCTACGCGAAAGCTGGCGCGAAAGTCATCATCAACGCGCGCCGTGTTGAGAATCTCGAAACTCACAAGGCAACCATTGAGAAAGAAGCGCCTGGGGCGCAGGTCTTGCTTGTTGGTGGAGATGTCTCCGATCCGGAGGTCGGAAAACGCATCGTGGAGACCGCTATCGAGACGTGGAAGCGGCTAGACATCGTCGTAGCCAACTCGGCCACTGCTGCTGGACCCGTCAATAGTGGGTCGCATAGGCGGCTACGTTAACGATCCCACTAACCTTGGTCCTAGAACTGGCCGACAAAGATGCTCTTGCTTGGTGGCACACACAAGAAGTCAATGTGCGCGGCACCTTGAACATCATACTGTGCGTAGCTTCTTGTGCACCTTCAATGATCTATTTGGTGAAGCATAGTCAGCCCGGCCATTCCTGAGCTCCTCAAGACGAAGGGCCAGATCGTCGTGACAACTTCTGCCATGGCGCACCTGCGCTTGCCGCTCACGAGCGACTACAATGTATGTATATCGGGCTTCTTCAGCGTTGACGGGACTTGACTGTGTACCTGTAGATCAGCAAGCATACTCTCAATCGCTTTACTGAAATACTCGCGCTTGGTCAGTGCGCCCTCATACGGCTGTGAAAGGTCTAACACGCATTCGCAGATTACCCCGAGATTCCTATCTATACTGTTCATCCTGGATCTATCCTTACCCCCGGCTCTGACGAATTCCAGGAGAAGATAGGTACTAAAGGCCTCTTTCCGCAGCCGGTGGAGTAGGGAGGGCAGGAGGAGGAGAGGAGGAGAGGAGGAGAGACCGAGCAGCGTGAGAGATAGCCTTAGCTTAGTCATAGAGACGCGCCGAAGGCGCGTCTGCAGGACCAATAGACATCATCTGCCCACGACGGCAGGCCTCCCTACCTAGCAGACTGCGTGCCTGGCTTCTCCATTTGGTGACGAGAGTGGCATTTGGCAACGCACTAGTGGCTCGAGCATAGAAGTTGAACTGGACCTGGGATTCGCTGGCACGCGATAGCAGTTCTCCTGCTGGCAAGCAATTCGGCTTTCTGGAAGTTTCAAACGAAGTGGCACTGGCTAGAAGTTACTGGCACCCAAACTGGCACCACCAAAGAGAGCACTACCAGCTCGGGACGAGCACGGACGATTCGTGAGCATGGCTTCGCGAGCAGCAGACGAACAAGGCGGTTCAGGCTCCGACTTCGAGTTGGATTCGGAGACGTCTATACCCGGCACGCCAAACTCCTCAGAACTGCCGACAAGACACACTATCAACTTAGATCTCGGAGATCATCGACTTGGCCCCGCGAAACGGCTCGAACCATCGGCGAGGCAGGCCAACGCGGAAACCGCACACATCACGCGTGTCCGAGAACGGGTCATAACACCACCTTCATCGCCGAAAGCAGCCTCCTCCCTTCCACCATCAGCACAGACGCGCGCACCACCCTTTCAACCTCCACCAGCACCCGTCACGCTGCCTCCCAAAGGACCGACGCCTCCCGTTTCCACCACCGCACCCCGACGCAAGAAGAAGCCTAACATGGGATTCCAAGGCGAGCCGTTCACGGGCGAACGCGGCGACGACCCCGTGGATTTCTGGCGGCGGTTCGATCAGTGGTCATTAGATAGCGAATGGGATGACGCGAAGACTCTGCGAGCGTTCAAATCGTGCCTGAAGAGCGGTTCCAAGGCGAACGACTGGTTCTTGGAGTGCGAGACGAACAGCACGATAACCAACGCCTCAAGCCTGGAGTCGCAGTTTAACACGAAATATCCCGCGCTCGAGAAGGCGAAGAAGACGGCGGACGACCTGGCTGCAGACTTGATGGCGTTGAGGTTGAAGGAAGCGGACTTGGGCAGGACGGTGAAGGTCGGAGGCGTTGAGATGTGGGCGCACCGCGCGTATGCAACGGAAGCGATAGAACTCGCAAAGGAGGCCGGTATCAGTAGCACGACGGCATCTATCACGATCATTAGGGACAACCTTCCCAAAGCCATTAGACGTCTCGTGAAGTCGAAGCACGTATCGCTTGAGGCCTTCTTCACCGCAATCAACGCGCTCGACCCGGACACCGTGAAGGAGGAAGCAGAGTTTGTCCGCGAGATACAGGAAGAAGCGGAGAAGAGTGCAGACGCTCGGGTTCAGATGCTCATGGCGAATATGTCGCTCGGCTCTAACGAGAGCGGTGCGCGTTCGCGCCAAGGGGCAAGGACCACTCAGTCGGCGCCAGCCAGCAACAGCAATACGCCGCGCGCACCACAGTCCAACCCCCCGGTTACCCAGTCGCGCCCAGCGGGTACGCCACCAGCACGAAATGGCCCGCTTCCGCCGCCCACGGCCGAGCAGCGCGCGCGCTTGGAACAGGCAGCAACCGTTGTGCCACCGAACCGAACCCCACAAGCCATGGCGAAGTACGAGGCGGACATGGCTGCGTTCACGGCCAGATTTGGCAGTCGCCCGTATATTACATACGACACCCCTGTTCCGCTTCGCCCTGGTGGACCGATGCTAGCATACTCGGAGTGCTTCAACTGCGGCAACATCAATCATTATGGCGCGGATTGCCCGCATCGTCTCAATGCAGCACACCCGGATCGCCTGCCCGGGCCGGAGTCGCGATGGAGGGCGTTGGTGGGCACGGTGTTGAAGAACGTCAATCGACCACGCAGAGGAAATGCGAACTCGGGTGCGGATATTCTATTTACTGGTCAGGATGATGGCGGGTTCAATGGATGGGCGAACACGCCCGGGTATGAGATGTTGGAACAGGGAAACGCGAGCGGGTCGGCTTGAAAGGGGATACCCCGACCCGCAATGCACTTACCCCCTTACCCTCTAATGTACCCGTCCTCACGCGCACGGTGGCTGAGCGTGAGGACAAGAATCTGGTTGAAGGCCCCACGGAAGAGATTTTCGAATCGCTTGTCGTACCACGTACTGATAATGCACATGTTTTTGAACTGTATTCTGTGGATCGCGAGGACCAGATATTTGACCCTGATGTGCTTCCGTTTGTACAGGAAGTCGCGCTGGTCAGTCCAACGGGCGAAGTAACACGTGTGCGAGGGCTGTTCGATGACGGCGCACACGCTAGTGTCATGTCGACCCCAGTATTCAATCGCATCAAACACCGGTTACGAGGATGGACACAGTCAGGACGCAGATTGCGTGTTGCGAACGGCGCAATCATCTGCTCTGAGGCACGGTGGAGAGGCCCAATAGAGATCGGAGGTGTTTGCACGACAGGCGAGTTTGAAGTCTTCGACGGAGGTGGCGCCTGGAGCTTCCTAGTTGGAAAGCCGCTTCTGCACGCATTCAAAGCTATCCACGACTATGGCGAGGACACCGTTAAGCTCACGGGACACGATGGCAGGACGGTGTTACTGCAAAACAACATACCGCCAGGCACACCATCCCTGAATTCAGTTTACCTGATTGACTGGAAGGAGTATGGTACGCCCGCGGTTGCAGTCTCGCAGTTTCTGAGCAATATACACATTATAGCACGACTCGTTTCAGTGTCTCGGTAACGCACCGGTAACGGGAGCAAAAAGGCTGGCAACGTTACCGGTCCAGTATATTTTAAGCGAGGATATATCGCCAAGTTTGGACGGGCCCCGAGCCTCGCCTTCGGATCGTCTGTGCCGGGCGCGAGGCGCCCAGGAAGCGAGGACCCATGCGGCGGCCCGAGGCGCCAAGGCGCGTCAACAGTTGTCAACACGGCTTCCGTGTCTTCGGCGTGCGCGCAAAGGCGCGCGTCCCTCCTCCCGCCTCCGCCTGCTGCGAGCACTCACCCTCTCTTTCAATCACGCCCTCCTGACTGTATTGTACCGTACTATACATTTGCTTAATCTACAATAAAATCCCGCTATTTGGCAAGCTCCCCGGGGCACTCCGTCGCGATCGCTCGCGCGTACTCGGCAAGTCTGGCGACCTGAGGCTTACCGTCGTAGGCGAGCACATTTACCCTCTCAAGCGAGCACGGAGTACTGACACGCTTTTCACAGTTTCAGTCTTGCTCATGCTGTAAAACTCGGAGACCCCGCTCGCGCTCGCAATCCAAGTCCGCCCTCATCTTCAACTACCCTCTACATTCTATCCCTGTACTGTATCGCGCGCGCACTATGTTCAACACTCCCTGGTTCGAATCTGGGCAGTTCTCTGCCGATGAATCTGGCGACATATCTTCCTCTGCGCGTACGGGACCGGCAACTCGCCCTCTGCGACCTTTCGGCGAGATTGTAGGTCTCAGTGTTGTTACCTGCTGCCAACCATAGCCTGATTTTTATTCAGCCCGTCAATTACAGTAACGACCCTGGCACTGCTTTGGAGGGATCACTCTGGACCTCTGCGTCGTCGTTTGCTGCGAACGACTTGTTTCCCGAACTTGGTCATGTGCCCGTGCGTGCATTTCATTCTTCTATTTTTGTACGACGCGACTCACACACGGTACAGTCGCCTCACTATGAAGCCCCGGAGCAGAAATGGTCCGATTTTCTTTCGCACTCGTCCGAATACCCATTCAACGATTATACCGCAACTACGCACTTCGTAAGTTCCCGTTCTGATGCCATCGGCGAGCGTCTTCTGATGATTCGGGCGTACAGGCTGCCCAACCGTCACCAACAAAGCGGCCGCGCCTTCACTGCGATTCATCTTCTCAGGGTATCGGCAACGGTTCAACCTCTCGCGGTAGTCCGCTCACGCCGGCGATTGATCATTGTCGCCCCGGTGATATGCCTGCGTCAGCTGCTCCTTCTGCGCCACAAACTACCAGCCAAGCAGCCCGAAAGCGCAAAACTCAATACAAGCCTAAGCGAAAGCCTGCAGCCCCGGCGATCGTAGCTACGCCAGCTGCACCCGCGGTCTTTTCCAGCGAGTCATCCGCCCAGTCCTCGTCTGCGCAGTACTCTGCATCGGAAGCACTGCGAAAGGCGTCGTCCGATATTCGCCGTGCTACCGTCACTGGTCAGCGTGCCACAACGCAGACGGGTCCGCAATATGCGCGTTATTTCAAGAATTACGAGGAGTGGTGGACGGCGAGGCCGGATGAACGCCAGAAGCTGGGCATCCCTCGCGAAACGTCGCACATGCCAATCACCGCTCCCAAGGTCGTACTTTTCCTCGACTACACGCGAAACCGCCTCAGGGTAAGTACTCACTTCGTCGCTGCGATAATAAGTCTGACGACTTCATGCAGAAAAATTCCAATGGCAACGAACTCGACGGTAGAGTTGGTGCGGCGACCATCATCGGGATCATCACCGCGCTCGAGGCTAAGCGGGTTGAAACTCAAGACGACTTCCCTAATGACCGCGACGCACTCCGCACGCTTCGCGATGACACAGGTATTCGCGCCATAGAAGCCGCCGCGAAGCATGATCGCCCCAAGCTCCTGGAGGAAGCCATGCTATTGAAGGCCAGCGGGACGTCTGCAGGTTTGTTGCCTCCTACTTTGTGCGTGTTGATGCTGACCCGTTCCAGATACGTACACTACAGATGATCTCCACACCGTCGGTCGATGGTATTTCCAGGCGGCGCGGACACCTACCCAGCTCCAAACAATGATGCGCGATCGTGCGATGTTTTTTCTGGGGCTTGCGGTGGCTTTCCGTGGCGACAGTACACGCAATGTCCAACTTTCGGATCTGTTTCTTTCCGACGTCTCAATACCGGACATACGCCCCGGTTTCAAGGTTCCTGTACGTGTTCATTCAAATCAATATACGGCTTTGAACTCATACGAGTGACTAGGTACTCGGCATCCTCGCCGATAACGCCAAACACAATCAGACCGGTCGCGTCGAGGAATATGCGCTCATGCGTCATCGCGAACCGCTTGTTTGCGGTGTATCCGCGATGGCCGCCCACCTTTTCCTCACGTTCCGCCAGCAGACGCCCGATTTCGTGCCGGATTTCTCAGGCGAACGGGCACCGGTCTATGGAAAGCGCACCTGGTACAGCCATCTCGTCTTTCCGGCCGATTTCAAGAGACCGGAGAAGAGCCTAACTTACGATGGTATGCCGCTTGACGACTCTATCTTCCACGGTGATACATGCTGACCCCCTTAATAGCTCACAATAGACGTATTCACAAGATGCACGGCGAGAATAACATATCTCTCACGAAAGTCACACATGCGCCACGACCGACGGGTGTCAAGATCGCACGCGAGAACGGCGCGTCGTCGGATGGCACGAAGGCTCTTGGTGGCTGGCACTCCGGTGACTCGTACAATAATTGTTACGACCACACACTCCCTCTAGACGCTCTACTCGGTATATCGGGCCAGAACGGCCGCAAACCCGAGACGTATCACCTCCCGCGTGCGAATCTCGGTCAGTGTCAATATGTATCTTACCCGTATACGAAGCTTTTCGCTCACGCATCGATTTAGACGTCCCTCCCGAGCTCGTCGCTGCCGTTTTTCCTGCCAGCGGCCAGTGGCTGACGGCATTGAATGAACGCGAGTCTCAATCAGCACACAGGTACAAGGACGTCGCGCTTCGCAACTTGTTACGCCTCTTACCATGGCTGGCGAAAGCTCTCGTCGTCGACATGGCTCTGCTCCTGGCCGATGGCGACGTCGCATCGACAAATGTCTGGTTCACGCTCCCGCCCTTCAATACGGATGCCTTTCGTCGCTTCGCCTCGGAAGCTCCCGTACTCCTCCGAGAGGCTGAACGTCAGACTCGGCTTGCCCTCGATAAGCTGCCGGACTTTATCGCCGCCAAGTTCCAGACCGTGCTCAGCGATATGTATGTCGAGCGCCGGCGCGAGACCAAAGAACAGCTTGAGTTGATCTCGAGACTCACTGAAGCCTTGGACGGCTACAGTCTCTCGCAAACGGCGCCGTGTAACCCATCTGGTATGATAAACCCCTTATTTTATAGTGCAACGACTGACCGTTTGTGCAGGATCGTCCCGTACAGTCTCTATCTCCTCACGATCCATGGTATCGACCCGCTCAACACGCTCTGACAGTCCCGAAGATCTGTGTAAGTATGCATTTGCGCTGCCGACTTGATTTCCGGTACTGACACGAGCACCCTTATTTAGTTTCGTTCTTTCCGAGCGAACAACCGTCACCGTCACAAGCTGGGCGAGAGACTACCCTACCGCCTTCAGCATCATCCTCGGTCGCACCCTCCGTTCCGCCATCACCATTGCACGATATTGTGGACTTTAGGGTCCTCGATGTTGTCGCGGACAGGGCGCCTTCGCCGGTGCTCCCTGAGATCCGTGACGTGCGTGCAGAGGATATGGCTAAGCTTCGTGCGCGCTTCGATCCTGCTCGTGTCGCTCGACACTTCTGGACCTGGGTACCCGCTGAATGCATTCACCTGCCGTCGTACGAGCTCGCTCACGGATTGAGCATCGAGGACACGTATCGCGAGTGGACCGAGGGTCATGACGGTCATCTGGCTGTACGGTCGCTCGAAGAGGCCTTTGGTACGCGTTGGCGCCAAGGTTCTTCCAAGCATCGTACAGCAATTAGCCGCTCGAGGACCCTTGTCGATACAATCACCACCCTTGCCGCCCGTCCACGTTGGAATGTGAGCATCGCGCTGGGGTTCATGAAGGCGCGATATGCCGGTAAAAGTGGCACTGCAGTCGCACGTCTTCTCTCCGAATCGTCAGGGTCATCACGTTCCGAGCTTTATGCTGCCGCCAGCCTGTATCAAATACCAACCCTACCTGTAGCATCATGATAGCTTGTTCATTACATCATACTTGGTTTCGTTTGCCTGTCTCGGGTAGTCGCCCAAGATAGGGGACAGTTGTTAACATGGACCGTCGATCGTCAACATAGGGGTCACTCTTCTACCTACAACCTCCATCACGGCCTCATACGCTCTACGAATGACTGTTATGAACCCTACACTACAACGTCTTATTGACCACCATGCTCAACTTGCGAACGTGAGCCAGCGAATCGGTTTACAGTGGTTATGCTGACGAGCATTGCAGGTCATCGACGCCGGGAAGCTCTCGAGGAGTCTTCGTTGGCTAACGAAGGGGAAGATCGCTCGTCATGGCCCCGGAACGGACTTGGTTATAGGGATCGATGCAAGGTCCGGTATAGATTCGAAACCCTGACCCGCTGCTGATCCCGCAATAGCTCCTGGTTGCTTGTTCGCGGTGGCGAGACTGTCGATCAATATCGCGAGCGTGTCTGTCTTGCAATAGCTGGGCTGGTTGATACCACTACTCGTCTTCTTCGAGAGGGGCTGACACTTAATCTTCTCTTTGTATTTGACAATCCTGACTGCTCTCACCCTCGTACGCGCCTCCTCCTTCACTCAGATTTCACCAACGAGACTACGCCCGATGGTGTCTATCAAAGCTGTGTCCGCGAGGTTCTAGAAAGGAGCTTGTTTTGTTCCTTCTGTCGCGAGTTCCGCGACGTCGCTGTGTCCTATATAGTCTATCGGGATTCGACACTACGTGCGACGAAGGAACTTGCCCAGCTCACTATTACGGGACGTGTTGACGTCGTCCTTGGACTCGACTTTGCTGCCTTGCTTTTCGGGGCTCGACGGTTCATCAAAATGTAAGTATCTTATCTACACTGTGTACGCGATATTCATTCAGTCAAACTAGGCCGAATTGCGACACGTTCGATCGGGAGTTTGACGGCGCACTAGACATGTATGCGGCCACCCGCCTTGAGTCCATGACGGGCTTGTCACGCGGCGGGCTTGTGCTCACCGTCTTGCTTTCCGCAATGGGTTCAAACGAGCCGGTATGTGGCTCACATACACGTACATACTCATTGCTCATATACTCCACAGGCCCTTGAGTTGCCATTTGAAGTGGCTCTTGCTGCGGGGAAGATGAACAGGTGCTCGCTCGGGAACGAGCTTCTCCGCACTGGCGATATCTTACAAGATGGCGGGCCCGCAGAATTGGCGCAGGCTCTTGCTAACTGGACTACGCGTCTGCAGTTCGAGATCGCCCTGGACCTCCATAATGTATTTGGTGGCCGTGATCTGCGTAGGGCTCGCCGCATCCCACACGAGTTTCCTAATCGTGCTACCGTCATCTCGTACACAGTTCCAGTCGATCCACAGGCCGCAGACATACTCGTACTATTTAGTGTAGAACATCCGGCTACAGCTTGATAGATAGGGCTTTTCCGACGTACCTGTAGCACCCGGCAGTTCGGCATCTGCTGGTCAGAAATGTAATATTATTTAAACCTAGTATTCTGAACTAATACATGGATTCGTAATATACCGTGTACAGCGTAATCAAGGCCAATATCCATAACAAAGCAACCTAATGGGCCGATCTGACAGGCTCTAGCCGGTAGTGAACCGATTTCGCAGCGGCAATGACGGCGAGGGAGCGATGGCGAGGGAGGCAAGCTGTATGGCTTTCGGTCATGTACCGGGCCTTGCCGGAGAGTTCAGCCACAAGTACGCTTGGGTAAGCGTACGCAGGCGGGCTTGTGTGGTGTAAGCACCGCACGAAAGCAGTGACTCGCCGTCGCGCGGGGCGAGTCAGGGCCCAGTGCGACGGCGGACCGTGGTTCGACAGGTTGGCTCAGCCCGAACGGCCGGCCACGAACTGTGCCAGCGCATACCGAGCGCATACCGGGCACCTTCCAGGTAAGCCGCAAGCTCGCGCGCGCATTGATCGTGTACGAGCAGCCTCCACAGTCTCGCAGGTGAGCGAGGGCCCAGTGCGACGGCAGCGCGGCTGCGGGTCGACACATTGGCGCAGACCGAATGCGCGGCCAGGACCCGCACCAGAGCCCGCGCCAGCGCGGACCGAGCACTCGCATTGAGCGGCCAGTGCCCGTGCGCGCGTCCGCACGAATTCACGGCGACGCGAGCGCGCGTGCCATCCGAGCGCGAGCGCGAGTGCGCCGCACCAGCCTGGGATCCAGTCTGGCGGCTGGCGAGGTTGCGAGAGCGCGGCGCGCACCGAGCGGGCGGCCACAATTTGGCCCCGCACGGCCAGTTCGAGCACAAATCGTCGGGGCCGAGCGAGGGCTCGCGCGCGTCGTGGTGGACGGAGGCATACTACCAAATCGGCTCGCGGTTTGGCGGGCGTTACCCGCCCGCTTAGCGGCAGGCCCGGCCCGGGCTCCGCCCCGTTGCCCAACGTTACCCGGAAACAAAAACAGTCGTGCTACACGTCCCGAACGGGCCGCGTTGGAGGCATCGGTGGCGGCTGACGGCCCAACCCCGATTGAGCCAGACTCTATACAGACAGCCAAGCCAATGGCTGGATGCACGGCTCGGATAGAGGAGGTTGTGGACGTATGCAACGCGCACGAGCCTGTTGCCGTGCATGATGACATACTTGCAGTCGGCGATGATGGGGTCCACACGCGACGTACAGACCCGCGAAATCCTGCCCGTGTCACGGCTCTCTTAAAGGCGGTGACTATTGGTGATGACCTCACAGCCGCGCAAAAGCAGAAAGTGGTTGACACGATTGTGGAGCACGCGGACTGCTTTGCGCTGAGCGTCGGCGAAGTGATAGAAGCAATCGATGCTGTGCACGAACTGAACATCCCTCCAGGAACGAAATTCAGCACTAAAGTCCCCCAACGCGAGTTCAATCCACCACGGCGCGCGTACGTGAATAAGTCGGTGGACGAGCTTCTGGAGGCGGGTATCATCGAGGCCGTGGAACCGTCAAAGGTGAAGGCGGTGTCACCGATCACTCTAGTTCAGAAGGCACACGACGGCATCGGTATGTCGCCAGACAAATTGAAGCGCGCCGTCAACAAGCAATGTGCGGATCACGGCATTGAGCCGTTCTTCGACCTCGATCCCGAAGCGGAGATGGATGACCCTATGGAGGACGAATCGCTACCTCAGGAGCAGAAATGGCGAATGTGCATCGACTATGCGGAGGTCAATAAGGTCACGGAGGTCCCACCGATGCCGCAGGGCGACATACGGGCCAAGCAACAGAGGCTTAGTGGGTTTAGGTACGTCAGCACTTTCGATTTTGCGTCTGGGTTCTATGCGGTGAAGGTCCATGAGAACTCGAGACCATATACGTGCTTCTATGTAGAAGGCCGCGGGTTCTTCTGGTTCAAGCGCATGCCCTTCGGTCTGACGGGCGCGCCGACAACCTTTGCGAACGTCACGGGAAAGCACATGCACGACCTCATTACCGAGGGCGTCATGGAGCTCTTCGTGGACGACGGTGGCTCAGCTGACGACGAGTTCGACCGTGGGTTGGATAAATTGGTCCGAATTCTTCAGCGCGTGCGGGAGCGTCGGCTATCCCTGTCGGCGAAGAAATGTTCGTTCTTCATGCGCAATTCTATGTTTGCGGGTGGCCAGGTTGGCTTTGATGGCGTGCAACCGGACTTGAAGAAATTAACAGCCATCGTCAAATGGGCTATCCCGAGAACGGCTGCAGCACTGAGCTCGTTCATGGGTTTGACAGGTCACTTTCGTGACTTGGTTAAGGACTATGCACGCGTCGAGGGACCTCTGCGCGATCTTCTCGCGGAAGTTGATCTTCCAGTCCCGTGCTCGCGATCACAGTACAAGAGGATCATGGAAGCGCATGTATTCGGCGACCGATGGAAGGATGTACACACGAATGCCTTCATCAAACTCAAGGGCATCCTGACGTCGGACCCGGTTCTGCGTGCACCGCGATGGGATGGTACTCCCTTCATCGTGACAACGGACGGATGCAAGGAGGGCTTCGGTGGTGTGTTGACTCAGCGGCACACAACGGTACTTCCATCGGGAAAAACGGTCACCAAGATGCACCCAGTCGCGTTCGCATCGAAGCGCACATCCAAAACGGAAGCTAAGTACCCACCATTCCTCTTAGAGCTGGCAGCTCTGAAGTTCTCGTTAGACAAGTTCTCTGACGTGACATGGGGCTTCCCGATCGAACTTGAGACGGATTGCCAAGCTTTGCGCGATGTGCTGCGTAGCAAGAAGCTCAACGTGCACTATGCACGATGGCGCGACGGGGTCCTTGCACACCAGATTGTGGACGTGCGGCATATCCCGGGCAAGATCAATCTCGTTGCGGATGCGATGAGTCGACAGTTCGAGGGCCTACCGCGTGTAGATGGCGACGGCAGCGAGTGGACGGTTAGCGAAGATTGGGAGGCCACTTCCGGGCTAGTCAATGACATACTTCTTGTCTCGACACCGCCCCAAGACAGGCCGGTACGAGAACCTGCACTGCGTGAGCGTTTCAAGAATGAACCTATCTTCTTGGACGTGATAGACGCACTGATGATGCAACAGCAGGTGTCATCAGCGTCGTTGAGGGACAAGGAACGCGCACGGCACCGTGCATCGGAGTACATGATCGAGAACGGAAAGTTGTGGCACGTCAAGAGTGGTCACGCAGTTCGCGGTGCCGCCCGCGTTGAATGCGTACCAGCCGCGGAAGCTCGAGAGCTTGCGGCGGCGCAACACGCAGACGGCGGACATTGGGGTCGTGACGCGATCAAGACGGCACTCATAGAGCGCATTCACTGCCCCCGTCTCGACGCGCTCATCATGGATGCGATTCGAAGCTGTCCCGAATGCAAGGCCTTCGGCGCCCCGAAACTGCACGCGCTCATGGATCCTATCACACGGCGGCATCCCTTCGAACTCCTTGTAGGCGACTATGTTTCGTTGTCGACGGGCAAAGGTGGCTTCAAGACTCTCGGAGTCTACGTCGATGCCTTTGCGCAGTTTGTGTACGTCGATAAGTTCAAAGTCGCTGGCAGCGCAGCGACTACGAATAAGTCGCTACAGCGCATCTTCGACGCGTACACTGCATACGAAACGTTTATGTCCGATGGGGGTCGCCACTTTGACAACGAAGCTGTTGACAAATTCTGCGAGGAACGTGGATGCAAGCATCACACGGTGGCCGCATACTCGCCCTGGGTCAATGGTCTGTGCGAAGGCGTTAACGGTCTGTTACTGCATGTACTCCGACACCTATGTGCTCCGGCGATCGGCGAAGACGACTATGTCGAAGGCTCGTGGAAGAACCTGCCGACCACATGGCCGGACCACCTCGACGAGGCAGTTGCCATCCTTAACAACCGCATCCTTCCCCGCATACGGTTCACACCGAAAGAGCTCTTACTGGGTATCGTGGTCAACACTCCACGCACGCCCATCTCGCAAAGTGCGGAAGAGCCGACGCCCGACGAAGTCCAGACGCAGCGCGACTACGAAGGCCAGCAGAACTTGGACGCGCGCGATCAGACAGTGCGCAGCGCCACCGCACGCAAGGTCGCCTTCGATCGCAAAGTGATGCGACAAGGGGGCGAGGTTGTATTCAAGCCGGGCCAGTTGGTGCAGTACAGACGCAGCGAGCTCGAGTACACGCTCTCCACAAAGCGCAAGCTCCTCGCATTCTGGTCGGAGCCATACCGCATCCGCGAACGCATTCGCAATTCCTACGTGCTCGAGAACAGAAAAGGCGCCCGGATCAAAGGCTTCTTCCACGCGCGCCGTCTTCGAGCGTTCACACCGCGGACGGGGACTACATTGGAGGTCGAGCAAAAGGAGTACATGGAACGGCTAGCAAAAGGGGAGATAAAGAGGCCGGAGCTACCAGATGTGGAGGAGGGTGCAGAAGAGGAAGTATTGGATGATGACGAGGACAAGGGTGTGTCGACGGACGATAACGACGACGAGTACGAGGAGGCGGCAAGTACACCCGAACCGGTGGGGTGGGCGGGACGATTACGAAAGCGCAAGCGCACGTAGCGACGCGGACGTCGCTTTTTTTGGGTGGGGGGCACATGGAGTAGGGAGGGCAGGAGGAGGAGAGGAGGAGAGGAGGAGAGACCGAGCAGCGTGAGAGATAGCCTTAGCNCGCCGAAGGCGCGTCTGCAGGACCAATAGACATCATCTGCCCACGACGGCAGGCCTCCCTACCTAGCAGACTGCGTGCCTGGCTTCTCCACCGGATACCGTTGAGCTCCCTGCGGCGACGTTCCTTTGGCTCACCGCCGGCAATGCCGAGTTCCTCAGTGGTCGGTAAGTGTGAGTCTGTTGCGGAGATGGCTCTGTGGCTCACCTTTGTACAGTTATGTGCAGGCCGACTGGGATCTCAACGAGGTCTTGTCCAAGAAGGACGAGATAGTGCGCGATAACTTACTAGTCACGAAATTGGCTGGCCCAAAGAAGTCCGCTTGATTGTAGCTATCAGACCTTTCGCTTTCTTGCGATTGTCAAACATTGTCTCGGCAACTTTTGTATCAATACCATCCGGATTTGTCCCATCACAATTCTACCATTTCCTCGTGTCCCTTCATGCCCCACCACGGAGTGGCTGTATCATATCCCTCGTAGGCCGCGCAAGATCATCTACTACCTTTGCCGGTGATTACGCATGACTGACAAGCTGACCATCAGGCATCGTTACCTACAAGTTTGTTTGAGCCTATGCAAGTTGGGGTTAGGGTTTGAGTGCGGGAACGCTGGACAGCGCGTGCGGTGCACAAGCCGCGCAACGCGCGTCTCAGAACGACGATGGAACGATGTTTGACAGCATAAGGATGAAACCCACTGCGATTCAAAAACCTATAGCTATTACGATGCAATACGATTGCGAGATGCGGAGGATGCGATGCGCGACGACGTAGGACGGGAGGGAGGAGATTTGCTGCTCACTCTGAAGTAAGATCGGGGAAGAGGGGTAAGATTGTAGGATGGGGGACGCTAACGAGTGGATGACGGTGAGAGGGAAAGCATGGGTTGTATAGGGAGTGTTCACGGTAGGGTCTGACTTCAAAGTGGGCGCGCGCGTCGCGGCGGCGCAAGGGAATGATAGCTATAAACATGAGAGGGATGGGAACTGGAAGAGGATATTCAACGAGTCTAAATGAGGACTGTGGATTCTGATATGAGACTGAAACATGGCACACGTGAGAATGAGAAGAGAAAATGGAGTTGAAAGATCGCTTTGGGAGACTGGCTCTCCCTCGGCGGTATATAAAAGTTCTGAAATCAAGCATTTGCCAACGGTCAACTAGAACCAGAACGGCGCCGGGCGGATATATAGGCCACAAAGAAAGGGTTGGTGGGCGGTGGAGGTAGGGTATGGCTAAAACGCGATGAAGAGATGAGTGTGCGAGAGGAAGGGTCGTGCGGGCATATGCATGGCATGGACGTGCGTCGTGAACCAGATGAACAAGGGGAGATGCAAACGACGAATGCAAGTGGCGATGCGACAGTTGGGAGGCGGGTTAGCGACGGACTATAATTAGTGACGCAGAACGGGAGAGATCGATGCGCGCGAGAGTAGACTGTAGACTGAACAGGACCGGAAAGAAAGTCATGAGGGTCGTGTCGAACTCGAGAAGAGTATCCATATCCGCAGAACCTGGGGCGGGCTAAGCGCAGCAGAACAGCCCCAGGAATCCCCTCTTCCTCCTTCCTCCGTGCTCGTCGTCGGTCTGGGGCATCCCACGGTCGTAGACCGCCATATCCGTGCGCGGTGCACTCTGCGGTTGAGGAGTACCGCCGTACCTGTACGCGTCGCTGCCGTTGACACCGGTGGGAGGCGTATTTGCCTGGCTCTCGGGCCTGTAGCCGTTCGGTGGTGTACGACCGTAGCTCGGTGCCGCAGCGTACGGGTGTACTTGCGATACCTGCTGCTGAGATGCGCGACGGCTGGCAGGTGCGAGAGGTTGTACGCTGGCATCGGCCCCACGAGACTGACCGCGGGAGTCGGCAGTTGGACGGCGCGGCGTCTTGAGATGGGCGCTCGATGGGCTTGCAAGCTCGGCCTGTGCACGCCGGCTCCCACGCCTTTCCTCGCGCTCACGATGACGCTGCTCGCGCGCGGCGCTCTGGTTCTGCGCTTGAGCGGGTGCGGCGGCATGTGCCTGTGCGAGGACAGTGGATGACGTATGGCCCGCCTCCCATCCCTTGCCGTTGTTGAGCAGCATCCAGTCGTAGACGCCGTCCTCCTGCTCTCCCGCGTTCCTCAAGACCTTGGTGAACAATTCCCGAAGGAAATCGTAATCCGGGTTCTCCTCGAAGCCGAGTTTCCGGACGTAGTTCATGTAGATCGCGAACTCCTCCGGGAAACCTTCACACAACTCCGCGATGGGCGTGCTCTGCTTCTTCTCGCCAATCTTCTCGTACTTTTGCTTGTTGGTCGCTGCACGGAGACCTTGCCAGGGAAGGCCGCCACGGAGGAAGTACATGAAGACGTGCCCGAGAGACTCGAGATCATCACGTCGAGACTGTTCGCGGCCCAAGTGCGTGTTGATGGACATGTAACGCGCGGTGCCGGAAAGTGACTTGCGTTCACGGTATGGGATGTGGACCTTCGTCTTGGGATCACGGTAGTGCTTCGCCATGCCAAAGTCTGCATAGTGATGTACGTCAGAATATGTTCGATGCACCACAACAATGACAGCAGTAATTGAAACG
>UWZB01000790.1:38999-112792 GCA_900536885.1 Peniophora sp. CBMAI 1063
GCGGGCGGGCGCTCGAGAAGGCGGCCCACGTGGGAATAGATGCACAACCGCCGGCGCGCGCGACATGACCATGACAGCCGCCGCTGAATGTTCGTGCGGCGCTTGCGGAACATATTCCCGACCGAAGCACGTAAAGAAAGGAAATACGACGTACCGATGAGGTGAATGACATTGGCGTTCTTCGTACCGGGTACACCGACGAGGAAGTTGTCTGGCTTGATGTCGCGGTAAATGAGCGACTTGTCGTGCACGGACTGGATGCGGGTGACCTGCGTTGGTGATGATCGACATGTCAGCGCTTATGCAGGGAAGTGGAAGAAGTGGGGCGCACCATCTGCTTCGCGGCCATGCAGACTGTCTTGATGGAGAATTGACGGCCGCACATGTCGAACAAGTCCTCGAGGTTGGGACCCAGTAGGTCAATGGCCAGCACGTTGTGCAGACCCTCCTGTCCGAAATGGTGAACCTGCGGCACTCCCACTGTGGCCACCCAAACAAGGTCAATAAACAATAGACGGTATATTCAACTGAAAATGGGCTTACGAGTGCCGTTGAGAGTGCGGTATGACCGGTACTCGTCGCGCAGCTGCGGTGCGTCCGACTTGCGCGGTTCCTAGGATGCCCGTCAACATCCGCCGCCCCTGGCCCGACGGCAACAATAATGTACGCACAAACTTGATGGCCACTGGCTGGCTCGTAATCAAATTTGTTCCTGCAATGTTCTCAGTATCTTTAGTAAACATATAATGTAGGCCGAGGGTGCTTACCCTCAAAGACGACACCGAAGGAGCCCTCGCCGATCTTCTTGCCGACACGGAAATGGTTGCCGACAATGCCGTTGTTGGTCGTCGTCGCGGACGACGAGTGTGAGGATGCTATCACGTGAGGAGTCGCCATCGTGAGCGACGAGGACGACGGCGGAGAGAGGGGCGAAAGAGAGGCGACAGTGTGTGGTCGAAGCGGGAGGCAAGAGAGCCGGTTCCGTGACAGCTCCCTCGCGCGCCCCGCGCGGGCAGGCCAGGCACAACTTCTCTCCCACCGCCATCACCAACGACGATCCCTGTTGCCTTTGTTCTCGCTCACAATATCTTTTGTTCCATATCACCCATCCTTCGGTCTGTGGCCTGTACTGTACACCCAATTGTGTCGCTTGCTGGCCAGTGCTATTATTTTCCAATCGTGTTATTATGTCCTCCGAAACATCCGACTTACCCACGACCGGCCTCATAACAATCGTGAACGGACTAATTGCACAGCTTACATCTACCATGGGACCCGTATGTGTTCGTCTAACAGAGTTGACCCTTCCGTCCAGGACGACGAACATCTTTGATTATCCGGCCCTTGTCGGCGCTTGGTCCGATACGTTGGGCTACTGTATGGGTCACCTGACCAAACCCTTTGCTTACAGTAGCTGGTGGCAGCGAGTGCTTACAGAGATTGCTGTGTTCAGGGAACGAAGGTGGTGGGTGTTGGCTTATCGTGGCGAGCAGTGTTGACAGCCTGCATACACGCTGTGACCCTGTTTCCTGCGCCTGCATCATCACCTTCCGGGAAACGCGATCGGTCTTTGACCGGGTATACAACTCGTGTTATCATACCGGACCACACCTCTTTGACACCTTTGGCGTGGACTAATGGCTAACGTAAGACTATCCAAGAGCAGATGGAACCGCGCGCGTGAAGGTGACGGCCTCGTGCCCACAGCGCGTGTTTGACTTGCGGGAAGACTCGAGATTCAACTCACGGTAAGCCATCCGCAGATGAATAGACGACGTCTGGCGCACTAATCACCCTCGCATCTCTACCTTAGAACGCAAAGTACGCTGAAAGCATATCGATGCACCTCCTGAATGGTGAACGGCACGGGTCACCCGCGGGGCATTCAATGCAACCCGAACCCGTACCCGCCCAAACCCGTACCATGTAGGCGGGTACGGTTTGGCTTCCCCTTGGATTTAGCGACGGGTCTGCCCGGCTTTCCGTCAAAGGCACTCTGATTCTGAGGTGCTTCGTGGCATAAGTCCGCTAGAGGCGTCTCGGTGGGCGCTGAAGGCTCCGCGAGCTCATAGCATGCCGCTCTTGTCTTCGGCTGGCCACCGATCTCGACGACGGGTACGCTTTGGCCAACCCGTGGGTTTCGGCAGACCCGTGGCGCACAGTACCTCCAATTTCGAGCGAAGAGCGTGGCGGTGGACCACCTGAGCAAATATGGCTCATGCCCGTCACATTGATCACAAGCATCTACCCGTCCTCAACCACGCCGAGGATGGGGGCACTCTTGTGGTTTGTAGGCACGTGCAAGCGGTCTATAAAGTCCCGGCCTGCTTCCTCCCAACGCCACGGCCACCACCATCATCTCAACGCACGCACGCCTCTTATATCTCTCAGCGTAGTCTGCGGTGGATGACACCGGTCTCACATACTCACAGACACCTCCACAGACACCTCAATATGTCGGATTCGCAAGTAGAAGTTGGCGCTACGGATAGCCTTGGTGGTTGCGGGCATGCTTCACGGTCAGTGTTGTCGAGCTCGTGCGTCGCCAGCTCATACTGACAACACCACAGGAGGACCAATACCTGCGCCTGCACTCCTTTCAATACACGCTTGCCGCCCGAGATCCAGCAGATGATCTTCTCGTGGGTTGCGGTGCTCGATCCTCCCTCCATTCCTGGAGATGCCAAGGGCTCCCTTGGCTTCGTGCTCATCTCGCATGTCTGCAGACATTGGCGCACGACGTTACTTTCGATGAGGCATGTCTGGGCGGATAGCATGGGGTTGCTTCCTGAGGCGACAATCGAGATGGTTCGCCGCGCCGGCTCACATCCTCTCACGGTCACTCTCCGCTCGGACCTCAGTCCTTTCGATGAGGGCATGGGTCTGTTCTGCCACCGTCGCTCAACCCGTGCCCTCCACTGCGCCTTGTCGGAGCCGAGCCCTAGCAGAGCCCGCGAATACGAAGATGTCTTCTGCGACGAAGTGCATCCCTGGCCAATCCTCGAGACCCTCAAGATCGAGGTCTCTGACAGAATAATCGGCATGGACAAGGACTCGCTCATGCCTTCGTTGCGCTTCCTCACCATGAAGAACATCTTCAACCACTTCACTGCTCCCTCTTTGCAAAGCCTGTCCATCGAGTTCCAGGAGTGGACGAAAGGAAGCTTTGCGCTCCAGGCATTCAAGTTCTTCGATATGGTTCGCGCTTGCCGCTCCACACTTCAAGACCTCGAACTCACACATTGTTTCGCCCCCGACGCGATGCCATTGATTCCGACGCCCATAGAGCTTCCAGAACTTCGTAGCTTGTATCTGGGCGGGTGCTCGCACCAGTTACTGGATGCTGCTCGGAATTGCTTTACCTACCCCTCCGCCTGCGACATCTCCTTCCGCCCCCTCTACGACTACACCACCACGAATCCATTCCAGCCCGATGAGTCGCTACATCTCGTCTTGCGCGCGTTCAGCGACGAAGTCATCGCTTGTACCGGCTCGTACGGTTTCGAATTCCACGCTCTCCCAGGCGAAGCGTCGCATATCTCCGTACGCGCGCTGTCCCCAGAGGCTCTCGCCGGCACCGGCGATCTCTTTGTAACGCCCCCCGACCTCGGCTCGCGCAAGGTATACTTCGACTCCGACCGGATGCGCATCTTTCACGACGACATATTTGACGCCCTTTCTTATGCCTTGATCCCCGCAAGCACAAAGAAAGCCAACTTGAACCTCAGTGCGCTCCGCGACGTACGTGTTCTCTCTATTGTGCAAGCGGGTACAGAGCCAGCAACTGGTGCCATGAGGAAAGTGCTTCTGGAGATGCCAGAGCTGCGCGTCCTACATCTTCGCGGAGGTACCGCAGACATGATGCGCTGCATCTGCCCTGTAATCTCCCACGGAAGATTGTCTGTCCCAAACCTGCAGTTGCTCCGTGTCTCAGCCGACAGACCATATGCGCCACCCCTTGACCTCTGGCAGTTCAATCGTTGCTTACGGAGGCGCGCGGAATATCACCAGGCAGGAGGTCGACCCTCTCCGCTTCCTTGCCTTATCGTCGATCGAAATGTTGAGTTCGATGAAGGATTGGAAGCCCAGAAGGCCGGAGTGGAGCGTCTGCAGGAGATGAACTGTGTCAAAAAGGTGTATTGGAGACTCATATGAACGTGACCGGGTGGAATCGTTTGGACATTAGTACGGTTCGATTGTTTATCTACCACCGCAATGAAGAATGCACATTGTATACTACATACGTGATGCTCGATGCTCGATGATAAGGATCATGAAGAAGTTTGGGAACGTTCGAATGTCTACTCGTCGTGACAGGCGCGGGGAGACAACTCTCCCTCACGAGCCTGCAAAAACCAGTTCAATCACGTTGAACTATGCCCTCTAGCTTCGCTTAACAATGCTTGACTCTTCGTGGTCTGTATCTTAGATACTTGTAAGTCGTAGCCCCCAGCGACTCAAGTTGAGCGAGGAAAAGATTGCGACGTCATGGAACTGTGTCGACGTTATGATTGACTCTCCATAACCGAAGAGTGTTCGCACTGTTGATCGTGCAGGAGCTGGCCTACTGGCAAGCGGTGCTCATACAGATCTGGCAGTGCCTAAACCGAGAGGGCGAGGACTCAGCCGTTGATCATCGGAGCCGTGGTGATGGATAGCGTCAAGTGCCGCGCGCGCGGCGGCGGCACCCAGGCGGCTTGTCTTCGGCGTCCATCATCATGCTTTTTCTCAATCCTTTCCGTTCGCACGAAGCAAGTGCAATTGCCATTGCGTATACACTATTACGAGCGACTGTGAGATTCCTACTGCTACAATAAATCCGTATCGCTCCGAGGGTGGTTGGATTCTGTCGCGGGAAGACCCGCGGCTGAGCTGTATCTGAAACCACTATTCGCTTAACGCAACGTGCCTGGCATGGTTATTCGTGTGGTTTGTTGACTCTGAATGATGGGGCGTGGTGCAATATAACCGGCGCCTTGGTTATGGCAACCCTCCACTCTTGACCCTCATCGTCCTAAACCTCATTGTGAGTAGGCTCGAAGCAAGACGGGCGACTCGCAGTTATAGCTGATGTTAGGCGTGCTCAGGGACAGACATGGAGGTCGCCGGGATTTGCGACGATAACTCAATGCATAAGTCGCGGTGCGTGGTGTACCTCATGTATCGTCAGCCTGTGCTGACGAGGCTGTACAAGAACTATGACGACTGCCTCGCCAGTTTCGCGCTTGCCACCCGAGATTCTAGGGATGATATTCTCACTGGCAGCCATCATCGACCCTCCCATCGCTCCTCTGAGCTCAGGCGAATTCGAGCGACTCGTGGATGATCTTCGCACGCACCCGACAAGCGACGAGAAGGAATACCCAAGTGGGAACGGGGCCCTCGGGTTCATACGGCTATCACACGTCTGCCGATCCTGGAGAGAGACTGTGCTCTCGATGAGACGACTGTGGGCGGATGTTGTTGGGATCATTCCGCTAGCCACCATCGACACTGTCAATCGTGCTTGCTCAGTGCCAATCACTCTCAACTTCAAAGAGTTCTGGGATTGGCCCACCCCCGACTTCATCCTACAACACCTTCTCAAAGCCCCTGCTATTCGGGCTATTCACGGCAGCTTCGTCATCGATCGTCATGATGGACAGAAGCCGACTGTCTGTTCACTCATAGACAGTGTGTGGAGTGATGCAGGCAGCGCTCCTTGGAATACTTTGGAAACTGTGGACTTCGTCGTCGATCGAACCACCGGCGTGGAAGGCGCCCATCACGCACCCTCTCTGCGTACTCTCAGATTGAACAACTTCTTCGTCCCATTCATCGCCAATGCCTTGCAACAAGTATCGCTCACGTTCGACAAGCCCGGGAACGGAGTGCTCACGATGCCGGCGCTTCTCAACTTCCTACGCAGTTGTGCCGGTACTCTACAAGAGCTCAAGCTCTCCCACGCACTGCAGCCTCAACATATGCCGCAAGCGGACCCTGTAGAGTTCCCGGCGCTCTGCCGTCTGGATGTAGGCGGCTATTCACCCAGGCTGCTCGACACCATACAAGACTATTTCACATACTCTTCGACGTGCGGCGTCTCCTTCCATCCCTTGAGCGGGCGGAGCGCAGAACAAGAGTTGCCTGACATCGCGATACACCGAGCTTTACGCGTCTTCAGCGACGAGGTCCTCGCTACAGGTCATTCGTACGGGTTCGCCTGCATGACTCTGCCCGGGGAGGCGCCGTTCGTGTCTGTCCGCGCGGTATCGCCTAAGCTTCTCACCGACAAGGGCGGAATCTTCCTCGAATATCCTAAACTTGGCGAGCGCAGAGTCTACTTCAAGCCGGACGACAACGTGAAGGGCACAAGATGCGACGCCCTGAAGATGCTATGGGGTACAATCGCCCGTCATGCGGGTACAGGAGGTCATCAACTGGATCTCAGCGCGCTTAGAGGACTGCACGCTCTTTCGATCATCCACAAAGACATCACCAGGCAACACAATCGGGGTGGTCGAGACTGCATATTGTATCTGACGCCAAAGCTCCGCATTTTACATATGGACGGATTCGACAACAACGCGATCCGGGATATCGCTACGCCAGATCCCTTCGGAGACGCGCCAATTCCCATCCTCCATCTCCTCTACCTGACCGCAGGGTACCCATCAGCACCGCCCATCTGTCTGGAACAATTCAGCGACGCTCTGCGTAAGCGGGCCGAGTACGATCAGAAAGAAGACGAAGTGTGCCCGCTGCCATACCTCGTCATGGACGAGAACATCAGGTTCGACCGGGACGAGGAGCTGGATGATGAGCTAGAGTGGCTCGCCAATATGCATTATGTTCAGGAATGGCACTATGTATCCTTGAATAGGGAGTAATTGTATTTTCACGCTGTAGATCTCGTGTATGACATTGATGCCAGTTCATCATCGTGGCGTAGACCCGGCAAACTAACAAGTTTCCGAAGAATGTAGCTCAACCAAGTTCAGGGGAGGGCTTTGCGCTTCGAAGACTCTAACGTCAACTCCAAGGCCACCGCACTCATCGGACCAAGTCCGCGCAAGGCAACTTGTGCTGAGATCGTGATCTGCACGCAGAGCAAGTGGGCCTGGTTCGTGGGTGCTTTCAGGTGAACCAAGAGCGATGTCATAAGCACATACGCCGAGGGGAGGACTGTAGTTATAGTATCACTTCGTGCGCATCTTGTCTATGAGATGGGCAAAGATAGACTCAGAGACGTAACTTGAGCAGGTTCTGTGGGCAGCTGTGCACGTCAGACATCGTAGAATGAATGATATTCTGTCACACTGCAGGTCCTCATCGGACCGAGCGGGAGTCGTGTATACAGGTTTCACGTGCGCATGGCTGATTGAGCGCCTCGGAACGCCCGAGGACAGGCGCTCGCAAGCTATAAAGCCTCGAGCATCCCACGCATTCTAAAACGTGCTATAAGTAACGTACACGCGGCGGACAGCCAACAAGGCTTCTCTTCCCTCCCAATCGCATCGTCATGGACCCTGAGAAACAGCCCTTGCAGCCAGACACAGTAATTTTGTTGCCGTCGCGGTCGCGATCGCGGTCGCCGTCGCGGACGCCGCCATTGCGATATTCGTCGCCGAGGCGGTCGTTGTCGAGGTCGCGATCGCGATCATACTCGCCTATTAGACCCCGTGTTGCTCCTGCCATATGCGGATACCCTATCCCTCCAGTCGTTCAACCTCCCTTTCTACCTCCGGGACCCAATGCTAGCCGACATGTCCTTCACCCTCCGAACCGGTCGTCTTCTCCGAGTTCGCCACTGCTGCTGGTCTTTTGCTATAAGAGTGCGCGCATTCTGGCCAAGGTCGATAGGGAGTGTAGCTATGAGGTATGTCCCGATCTCAATCCACCCAGCGCGCTGAGCTAATGCGCGTTGCAACTGAAGGATGTCTTGCGGTCCGCGCGCTCTGTCTTCCCGAAGCTACCTGCGAACGATCGCAACATCTTCCTCGAGACGGATGTCCAGCTTTCAGATGGCATCGAGGACGGCAAGACCGTACGAGCGCGCATCACGCCCGAGACGTGGTCGGAGGTCCGACCACACGGGTCGTCTCGCGCTGAGATCGAGATTCGTACGCGGAGCAGGTGGACTTCGTTTGTGGGAGCTTTCAAAGGGAGCACGTAGTTGTATCGGCGTTCTTACTCCGGAGAAGGAAAGATGACGTTGTTCAGATCATGCACAGCCCAATTGCATCAGTATATGGCGCAATCACTCGGCCGAATGATGAGGGTGAAGTCCAGCATGCGCGTCTGGATGGATGTTCGCGTCGAGACGCGTCTGCTTCAGCAGACGGAGAGCTGTCAACGAACGCGTGACGTCACGCATCTCGGCACTTGCCGTTCGCCTGCTGGGCTCGAACCCGGCAGTTTGAGCGCTCTGTTTAACGCGAGTTTATGCCATTGAGCCCTTATCAATCATCATCAATGATATTTGTATTCTGACAGGACACTTGAGGACAGTATGCTAAGCCCACTGAGGTAAATCAGAACGGCGTAGAATGTCAGCAACCTGAGCACCACTGAAGCGCTCGGTGCGCGCGTGCACGTTAGGATTGGAGAGCGGCGTACGTATAGTAGTTGTACTAGTACAGATGGCCTCTAGATACACCGACGATCAAGATGGTAATAGACACGAAAAGCCCAAATCGAGAGACCGATTGAAGCACGGGTCCAACGCTACAACCACTAGCAGGGCCGGTAGGCGCTCGGATGCGGTCCTTGAGACGAATAGGGCAGTGGGGCGGCGCAATAGATCTGTTTAGTGACCGTGAGTGTGGGAGGCTCACAGACCATGCCGAGACGAGAAGACGGCTTGCCAGGACTCGGCTGGTCGATCTACGAAAGTGGCGGCGGCGGCAATTAGAGGGTCTGCGTCATCTGCGGGTAAGAAGACTTCCGATTGAGGACGTGTATTCTATGGGTGGCTAGACGGGCCACAGTTCTTAGCGCCCTTGTGGAAGCTTGTAGCAAAAGAGGGCATGAGAAGGACTTCCGCGGCGCTTGCGAGGCACCGCCCGGGGTGATTTCCCGCGGAGGGCAGCAGCAACGTGCGTGGCCTGGTTGGTTGTCGCGTTGGCAAAGGCGGACAGGGGCCGCTGTTGGCCTCACGCGAGTCGGTCGCGTGCAGTGAATACTTCATCTCAAACACTCTTCTTCTCTTTCTGCGCCCATGAACTCTTCGAATCCGCGCCTCTGAGCCACCCTCCGCTCAGATCACCATATCTGCTCTTTTTCTTTCTACTTTTTCAATGTCGAACAAAGGGCGATCTACGCCGCGCGTCGTCTGCTGCGCCATCCCGGTAGCGCGCGCCGCGAACAAGGTCCTCGTCATCACCTCGCGCAAGCGCCAGCAGAACTGGGTCGTCCCCAAGGGCGGCTGGGAGCCCAAGGACGTTGAACTCGCACAAGCGGCCCTCCGAGAGGCCTGGGAAGAAGGTCCGACCTAGCCCTTTGCCTGCGCGCACGAACCAGAAAAAATGACAACGAAATAGCCGGCGTCCGCGGCACCGTCTCGCGATTCGTGACCACCGTCCAGTCGCCAGCGACGACATATCATTTCTTCGAGCTCGACGTCGTCTCGCTCGACGCAGACTGGCCAGAAGCCAAGGAGCGCGCCCGCGAGTGGGTCGACTTTCCCGAGGCGCTCCGGCGCATGGCCTGGAAGCAGGAGCTCGCACAGGGTCTCGCGCTATGCTCACTCAACACCCAGCTCCCGCGCCGGTAGTCTCGAATCACATCACATCGCCCAGCTACTACACACTCAGCATACCTTACGCTCGTCACCCCGATATTTTCGCCCATACCCACTTTATTTTTCTTCTTTTTGTTCTTGCTTCTCGTCTCGTTTCTCGTCTTTGTCGCACCGTACCGTATTTGCAACCTCCGCATCGCTGAATCGAATTGCCCCGTAGACAAACACAACTCATCACTGTACATCCTAGCGCCCGCTCCCTCTGCTAATTCAGCCCATTACAGGACTCACCCTCGCCTGCTTGCCGCCCTGACATCAGATGCATACACATTTTTTGACATCTTCCCTGTACATCCGCCTTACAAGCGCCCTGCGATCGTACGCGTCCTCCTTGCGCCCTTCTAGCGACTTGGGTTTGCTATCGCGGATTGCGCCCACATCCTGTGTTCATCCACATTGGCCGTGCAGGCGTGGATGCCGGTGCAAGTCACCGCGGTGACGTTCCTTCTCTCCTGTTCTCGCCGCCCGTATATTGAAATTGCCCCGGAACCGAAACTGTATCGGACCCCAGTTCCAACTCCGCGCGCGGCTCCCGACGGCCACGTACCTGTCCGGCGCCGCGGTCGTTGCTTCGCACAGTCCGTACGCTGCTAAGACTCGTTTCGGGGTGGCGGGCTGATCATGATTGAACGGCCTCGGTCACATCTGGACTGTGCTTAGCTTATAGCCTAGGTAAGCAGACCCTGGACGAACTGAGTCCGACCGACTGACACGAAGTCTCTAGCGCTCGGCGCCGAGCGCGCAGATGGACTGGCATATGCATGCGGTCATGGGCTAACACGCCGAGCCGCCATCGCGATCGATGGTCAACGCGGCTGACGGACTGCGGAAGGCAGATATCGCTCTCGAGCCCATCTAATCGACTACAGTATATCGTTATGCAGCTTGGAAGAGCAGGACAGGATGCTTTTGGGGCTTTGTGCGCTCGATGCGCTGAGTTTGAAGTGCGACGGTCTGATTGGGAACGAGAGTGTAACGCCGCCGGCTTTGGAGAGCCTATTGCGACGTGTACATGTCTACATCTGGACGGTGCACGGGAAGGCCGCAGATCCATGCACGTTGTTCTTTCTCTTCTACATCTTCGAACATGTCGCGGGTTACACGTCCGCTCTACGCACGAGCGGCGCGCGTTCTTCTCCGGGGAGTACGGCCTGCGCCTTGTTACATGTACGACGGCGACGGGGATATCCAAACGGGCGATCCTGTACGTATGAAGAACTGGGAGAAGCAAGAAGTATATGTACTCGTGCGTGGCTCGATATACAACGTGCTTCGTCCTCCGTGGGCCACCCTGCGCGCGTGTATACCATGCTGACCCATGCGCGCCGTCATGGGTAGCGCTTAGACGGGGGCGGCATAGGCATGTACGCGAGGGAAGCGGAGAAGTTGTCGGGGATCGTACAGCTCCTCCTGCTCCTCCTCTCCTTCCAATTGTACACGTACTGACTGATCGTTGTGGGCGGTGACAAGACGTGTTTGCATATTTCATCGGGATTCTCGAGGACGAAGATCGCAACTTCCTCGCACAGCCGTTTCATCTCCGAGCACTGAAGGTGGACACACAACCCACCCTAAGCCTAACTTCCTCGTCGTCAAAGTGATACATCAGCTAAGTTCAAACCTTCCCACTGGAGTCAGGACGTATGAAGAAGCGTGTTGGCCGTGTGTGCGTCAGCGGCGGCTTTCCATCCAGGAAAACAGGCGCGCTCGGGCCGTGCGGTCCGGCGCGCGGAAAGACGCGTGACGTCACGCGTTGAGGCGCGTCGAAAGCGAACCGGTTGACCGGCGAAGGTTCGGGTTTCTCCTGACGGTCATCATGCACTGCCGTCTGCATACAAGTACGATGGAACACGCCGTTCGTCTACGAATGAGCCACAACTTGTACTCGGGTACACGACCGCCTGCGTCGGGTTCGACCCCGTCGCTATCTCTCGCCTTTATCGCCCGAACGCGAATAGCCCTTTCCACTTGCTCGGTATACAAACTTCGACCTCCGTGCGAGCCGAACCAAACTCCATCACGTCTATGAAAGCCTCGGGAGTGACGCGTACCCGTACGGTCTTCGTCTTGCGGTCCCCTTTGCTGATACTGGTGCTTGTCTCGAAGTACATCTCGTCGTAGTGCTCGGAGAGCCCGGGGAACGCAGTGCGCGCGGCATACACGAGGCTCTACATGACCCGCCCCTCAGTTTAGGTCTCGAGAGACCGCAACTATGAGAGCTCACCTCGTAACCATTCCTCCTATCAATTGCGACGAGCACGCGCGTCCTCTTGTGGCGTAGTACGAGCGGCACGGGAAGCGACGACGCACCAGGATGGCTCGGCCATCCCGGGAAACCGATAGCTGGTAGTAGAGGAGGAGGTGACGGCGGCGGTGATGAGTAAGGCGTGGACGACGCGGACGTAGGCACGTATATCGTCGCTTGGTCAACGTCGAGCTCGAACTCAGAGAGCTCTTTGATGGTCTGCATCGCTATCCCAGATGTTGGGACCGCGTCGCTATCTCACTCGTCTCGCCTTCCCTCCACCGTCTTATGAGGCGATGGCGCGCGGGACGCCCAGGACCATCTGTCACTCTTCGGCCGCACTGGGAGCGTTCTCCCGTCTGCGATGCCCGACGTTGTCCCAATGGAGAGATCAAGAGCGCTCTTTGGGTTGATCCAGGGCCGACTGCTGTCGTGACGTTTACACAAGGCAATGTACTTAGACATTCCTTCCTCATTCCGTAGTTGTCATCATTATTCACACACCATGACTATGCGCGACAACGAACAGTACAGCTCGCAGTCGAGTCATCCACTAGCTATCTGAATACATCTTCAGATCCCGTTCGAGCGTCGCGTTCACACGCGAACTCCCAAGAACCGCTTCCACCCTCCCTTGACGCAGATCTCAACCTCAGTGGAAGACGGACCAGGTGTCACGACTTGAGGCCACGCCTCCGGAGTAATGCGTACGCGCACAAACTTCGCCTTGGACCGAAAGCCTGTGCCGATTTCGACGTCCGTCTTCAGCTGGATCTTGCTGTTGCATGCGGTGAGGTTAGGGAAGAGTGTCCGCGCCAAACGCAAGATGTCCTTAACGATGCAAGTATCTCAGGATCCTGATCTCGGATAGATCTGAAAGATACGAACCTCATAGGTACTATTCTTATCGTGTTTGACGAGCGCGCGCTCCCCTCTGTAGCACAGTACAACGAACACGGGGGCGGGCGACGGCAGCGGTGGCACCGGCGGCGGATAACCCATGAGTGGGCCAGGATAAGCGGGGTAGCCAGGGTTACAGGCAGCAGGTACGGTGAGGGGTGGGGGTGTCACTGAACGCGCCAGCGATGGCGTCGATGCGTCGAATGATTCGCCGTCATCGCAGAACATCGCAGCGCCAGGCGCGTACTTGTATCTCTCCTCGAGGGATTGCATGGTGGCAGTCCTCGAAAGGCTTTCCGAGTCGACATCACAGGCCCTTATACGAATCGATACGCGGGGCGCCCATGGCGATGCATTTTTCGAGAAAAACAGCGAGGAACATCTCGGCGCTTGCATGGGCGGAGCTAAGGGATCCAGTACACTGCTTAGCGCTTAGCGCGGTCCGAGGACGACCGATGTCATGGCGCTCGTCCTGAGACTCTCGTGCTGCTCTCTGTCGCTGTGACACTAGATGGCTCGCACTCTTCTCACATGGCATTGCATTGTAAAGATGTATCAAATGGCAACGTAAGAACGTGAGCTGGTAGAGTACACAAACGATCTATTCTGATTCGGGTACACAGATGTCATATTCATTCCAGTACACCTTCTCAGCGGCACCAACTAACTTCAACCATTGAGCCATCAGCATCTGCTTCTCTATGCCCACATTGAACTGTACGCCGGCATCTACGATTAGAGACGCTAAAGGGCGAGGTCGTTCTCCATCGAGGTCGCCCACGAAACGGTGTGCCAGCCTGATACAGAAACGATTGAGGTTGATGGGCGGCCCCGAGTACCCAGGAGAGAGCCGAAGCACTTGGATGCTGGGAAGTGTTCGGATCTCTTCGCCGCCGCGTTCTCCGGCGAACTCATAGCAGACATCCTTGATGATCTGATCGTCGACCCCCTGGAGATGTAGAACGCGCAGGGCTGACATCTGGGAGAAAACAAAGCGAGCGTCATCAGAGCCTTTCTTCTGATAGCATCGTTCATTGTCGGTGCGCACAACAGAAACAACCTCCACAGAGTTGAGCGCGCTCGGGTCCCAGTCCCTAGCGTCTGTCTCCAATGTGCGAGACAACGGCGAGAAGATGTCCTCCTGAAGATCCTCCATGAAGAGTGTGTCGAAGTATAATCTCCGCTGGCCAATGTCGGGTAAATCGACGAAGAGTTCGCCTCTGCCCGCAAGGCTAGTCGAGGAGAGCGCACGAACGGAAACAAAGTTGTTTTCGCCGGGGAGTGTGTTGAAAACGAATCCGTATGAGCCAGTTCGTGCAATGATCTCGTCACTGAAGGACCTCAATGCATGGTGAAAGATAGTACCCGGCGTGCCCGGCGGACCGTTAAGGACAACCTCGTCGCCAAGATCATGGATGGCGACATCGCATGTTGAGGGATATGCGAACTCCGTCACGTCAAACAATGTGCGCGGCGAGCCGCCCACGACAAGTTGCTGTAGAACCGGGAGGTTAATCGGATCCCCCTCAGGCGTCATGCCTTCCACATAGCAATGTATGAGCTCCAAGTTTCGAAGAGTGGGACCGCAGCATTGAAGCATGTCGAGAAGGCCTATAACTTCGTCGAACGTAGCGTCGCTTTCTTCGCCGGCGGCCTCGAAGGTTATCGACAGATGCCGCAGAGAGCTTCTGGGAGGCGTGATGAAGAGGTTTCTCAAGCTGAGGGGGTGTAGCAGCGTCGTGGAAGACTGGTCGTCCAGAATGGATCGTTTGTCCGGGCTCATGATGGATATGTCCATCCTCTCGAGGGTGTTCTCGTATGGGAAAAGGACATGGAGTAGATGTGTAAGCTCAACCTCAGTGGTTGCGCTGCGGGGCTTCAAGAGGATGCCATGGACTGCTCGTACGATGGGGGCTTCGGCGACGCGATTCACTGGTAGGCCATGAACATCGAGGTTCGTGTCTTGGCAGAGGGTGACTGTAAGAGGGCATGCCCCCGCGCGAACGAGCATGTCGCTGGTGGCCAAAGGGAGGACACCGATGTTGTCCGCCCAAACGCGCTTCATCGATAGCAAGATATCGCGCCACGTCTTGCATACATGTGACAGTCGCACAAAGCCAAGAGAGCCCTTCGTAATCCCAGACGCGTTACCGCGTCTGAGAGATTGTTGCGCGGTGGAAGCGTCATCTTCGGGCGGGACGTATCCTGATTTGTTATAATTTGACAGTTGCGGGGTGGAGGGAGGGTCGACCACGGCCAGCAGCGAGAATAGCACTATTTGTATGTCGACAGATAGGCGGAAGAAGGGGGTGCAGTGAGTGCAAGTATTAGGCTTCCTATACCATTGTCAGAAACTGGAAGATACGTATACAACTAGAGAGAACGCACCACGATGGCCCACGACATTTCGCACATTGGATCGGCACCATAATTGCTGGGTTCTGCCTCTAATCGGTAGAAGCGTCAGCGCCTGCAGAGCGTTATTTGGACGAGAAGACTCACCGGTTACGAAGGTGATGCAGGTTGAAGGTCAAGAAGCGTCAGCGGGGGGATCCAAATATATAACGGCGCGTGCGTTCCTAAACCACATTCCGTGAGTGCGAAATCAGGCGTGACCGGGGGTGGTTTGAACCACGCGGGCCTCGCTTGGCAACCACGACCATACCAATGCGAGAGAAAAAAAGACCTCTATTGTTCATGCGTGCGAGTATCGCCCGCGGCGGGAGCTGGTGCGCTCGCGTAGGTTTGCGAAATTCATGGTAAGGGTTTGGACGAAGAACCTCAAAGCGTGTCGAAAGCCAATAAATACACCCGTATGACCTATCAGAGGTCGTACTCATAATCTACAACCTAATCACATCTACTCATTCCACCTGCACAAAGCGTATCGGTATGAGATTGAGAAGCGATCGAGGAGGTTAAGACGTACGCGACGAGGAACATGCACAGCACGCCAAACGCCATTGCGGCGAACTCGCGCAGCGCCTGCTTTCCACTTTTGCTGTCCTCCAGCAACGTCGGCAGAACGGCAACTGCGCCGATGTACATGAAGCCGCCCGCGACAAACGGAATGACTAGGTCAGCCATTTGGACCGTCGTTCCCAGTATTCCTGCGGCTGTCTGCCTCACTGCAGCGGCCAGATCGCCGGAGACGTCCTCGGCGCCGTCGACAGATGCCAGGTTGTGCACCGCGATGCCCATGAATGTGCTATATCATCCACATTAGCCGGTTGGAGCTGAGATAGAGGGCGAACGTAGCGTACCCGACGAAAGCGCCGACTGCAGTCAAGAACTGGCTCTGCATCGCCTGTCTCTTGGTGAATCCGCTCCGAATCAAGATCGAGTAATCGGCGATCTCATGCGGAATCTCGTGTGCGAAACACGCGAGCGTTGTCGTGGCGCCGATGAGTGGAGAGCTGTAGAATGACGCCGCCATGGCGAGGCCATCGGTGATGTTGTGTACGAAGTCGCCGAAGAGGTTGAGGTAGGCTGAGAGTTTGCTGGGACCCTTGCTGTCGCCATGTTCGTGCTCGTGTGCATGATCGTGCTCGTTCTCATCCTTCTCTGCGGTACCGTTGGATTTGCGAGATCGCAAGCCATCGTTGGCAGGTTCGGATACCGCCGTGGAGGCGCCGATGGAATGAGTGTGTTCATGTGAGTGTGAATGAGAGTGCGAGTGGCCTTCTTCGCCGCCGAGTACGCGAAGAGTCTTCTCCATGACGAAGAATGTGGCGAAGCCGATGAAGATGCCCAACCTGTATATACATCAGACTTAGACAAGTGACAACTGAGGTTGATGTGGTGATACGTACCCGACCAGGATATTGCGCTTCTCCTCGACCATGACGAAGTGTACGCCATGCCCGGAGTGTTCGCCCATAAATGAGTGAGGCACAAGATGGAGGAATACATCTGAGAGAAGACCGCCGGTCTAGCAAATGATAATGGTCATGACTTTGCGGGCGCGCGTGAGTATAATTCAGACGTACGGCGAAGGCAGTCATGGTGTTTAATGTGTTGCCATTGATCTGGGCGGGGATGAAGGCGAGGATGAAGTTAGGCACGCTGTGTCGTATGAGCGTCTATGTCGACACTGGGCGCAAGGACAGGGACTCACGAGGAGATATAGAATGTTCCGAGGACTAAATCGCAAGTCAGCATGCAAGTCATGTAAATTGACGAGATATACGCACCGGAGTTCCATCCAGGGCCGAATGGGAATAACCAGGCAAATACTTGCCGCATGAGCGGACTCGAGGCCTCCTCAACTTCCTCTTTGATCGCGGATAGCGCCTCGACAGCGCCGCAAGCCGCCACATCTGCTTCCTACATCCGTGCCGTGCGGTAGCACACAGGTAGAACATTCCGCGCATAGAGGGTGTGTATGATATACAAGGAACAAAGAGCACGTGTGCGCGTCAGTCTCGTTCAGATGTGGGAAGGAATATCACCCACGCGGATAACCCCAGACGCGTATTCGGCGGGATGCTTCAGCGAACCATTGTGCGCTGCGGCCAACGCAGCCAGCACCGACAAGCCCAGCAAGAGTGTTGTCCTCCTTGAACGCGGGGACATGGTGGTAGAAAGGTAAAGAGCGAAACTAGTGGAGATGAAACGTTGTAGGACGTGTTGGACGCCCGGCGGTCGTGGCAGATGCGAGTATACTTGTGAGAAGAAGCGCGCGTCGGGACCGCGCCGGTGTTGATGCGATGTTCGAACGCGCGATCACGAGTCTTTTCTTCCCGCCGCCATCTGCGTATCTGGAGGAGTGACTCGAGTGTATCTCGCGATGTGTGGACATCTGATACACGCCAACGTCGTCTGGCTGCAAGTCCGCTATCGACGCCGTTCGTCTTGTCCTTGAACCACCATCTAGCAGCCTCCATCATGGCCACTGCGACTGCCAGCTATCCGACTGAAGATGAGAAAATTATCATCTCAGCTGCTGAAGAGCTCATGCGGGAAACTATGGCCCGCTATGATTGCAGTCATGACGCTTATCACGGCAAGGCTTTATCACCTATATCACGCCCCTCGAACTGACCTTCAACGCCACAGTCGAGCGTGTTCGCAAGACAGCTCTTCAACTCGCTCGCTCGGTCTCCAAGACTCCAGATCTCTTGACCGTAGAACTCGCCGCTCTCTTGCATGACGTCCTGGACAAGAAATATGTCTCTGCGGAAGAAGCAGCAGACCCATATGCTTACTTTCTCCCTTTCTTCACCGAATTACACTCGCGCGCTCCATCAATCAATCTAGTTGAGGACGGGCGTGCGAAAGCCATAGCGATGATCGTCGAGAACGTGAGCTGGAGCACGGAGAAGAAGTTGAGGGCCGCTGGCAAGTGGGGAGAGTGGCATGAGGAATGCGTAGAGCTACATTGTGTGCAAGATGCGGATAGGTTGGATGCTATTGGCGCATTCGGTACGTGCCAGTCACTTACCGGTAACATACGGTGACTAATGGTGTATGGCAGGTATCATGCGCTGCGCTGCATTTACCGCTGCTACCAATAACTCTCTGCATGCGCCTGAAGGCGATCCGCGCCGAGAAGCGTCTACAGTACAACACTTCTATGACAAGCTCCTTCACATTAAGGATCGCATGAAGACGGAACCTGGTAAACATGCCGCCGAACGCCGGCACAAGCTTGTAGGATTCATTGCTCTTCCAAGTAGTTTCAAACTTACGCTAGTCATCGTTTCAGATGCTCGACTTCTTGCAAGGCGTTGACGAGGAGTATAACGCTGTATTATGAGCTCCACGATGCTCTTAACCCCTTGTACTCTCAATGTGATGAAGCCTTGACATTCTACACTCTCCGATATGTCCGTAACTCTTGCGCGACGCCACTAACTGTATGAAGAGTGCAAGTGTGAGACCCACAACCTCGGCCACCTGTATAGGTCATCTCCTCGTGCCGTCATCTACCGCTTCGTCATGCTCTCGGCAAGTGCCCTACCCGCAGCATCGACATCTGTCCCGCGCTTTAGTCGGACTTCGCCATGGTCTTCCTCATACAACGATCTACGCTACGCACCATCAAGTGCCTCGACTCTACACACCTTCATCGGACAGCTCGGGCAATTCTAGGGGATCAGCACGATCTAAGGCGCTCTATACCGGTACCGAAGGCGACGCGTTCTCCTGGCATAACCAACTTAGCCGGTGCCCTGGTGTGAGCTCCTACAGTATCAGTCCGACTCGGTGCTTCCATTCTTCCTACAGCAGACCGTGCATGGCCTATGCGTGTCGACCTGGCCAAATATGGGGCATGATCTGCAAGATAGAAGCGCAAAAGGCTACACAGGGAAGGCTATGCGAGGCTATGGTGTGACTCCGCTTCGATGGCATCTATCCAACCCTCGTCGTACTCGTGTGGACTCATGACGAGGCTGACTGTCCAGGTCCCACATGGCCCAACGCACGGCTATCCATCACTCTCGTGTATATCGCCCATACCGAATGGAGGTAGCAACACGAGGTTCACGACTTCAGAAAGACACTCACCGGGCATCATACAGCTTCGCGATCACAGATATCGTACAGACAAACCCGACCGTGCAGCCCGATCTCATCTCATTTATCTTGCTACGTATCGCTAGATACACGCCAGTACGCCGCCTGTAGGTGGAAGCGCAGAATAGAATGAAGGCATGTAGAGTTTGCACTTCTCTGAAGAACATGCATGCCGCATGCAATTCAACACCTGTTTAGCGCCCATGCCAGCTGAAGAGCATAGCCTTGCGGGCGTTCCGCCCTTTGCCCCGCGTGTTTAAAAGCGGGTACTACTCGGCTCTAGATTGACCCAGGCGATATCACCTCGATGCAGCCTTCAACACTGTATCCACCTCCTGCGCCCATACCACCGGTCGATTTGGGTTTGGACCAAAGCGAACCATTCGTACCGATCCCGCCGTCGCCGACAATGTGTTACGCGCCATCGCCTTTACCTCCGATGTACCCATCGCCACCTACTCCTCCGAGCTTGCTCGCGGTATCGTACAAGCGTACCCGAGTATTGATCAAGTGGCCGCAAACCTACGGGGTACGCTCTATCGTTCTATCACGTACCTTTCGTTCCCTCTGACGTCCATTCCTCCTGTCGTTCAGGATATGCTCGAAGCCGTACGCATCGCGTTCCCTCAAATTACCAAGGACGACGCCAAGATCTACTTCGAGACGCGCGTCAGCATAGACACGAAGGACTACAAGACCAAGCCCGAACGCGCGCGCGTCACGCCCGAGTCGTGGATCGGCATCCAGCCGCCTTGGGGTCCCAGTATGGGCATTACTGAGATAGACGTGAAGACGCAGAGGAAGGCGTGGAACCTGGTCAAGGTGTACCAGCATGGCCGGAAGGGAGTCGATGGGGTGGACGAGAAGCGGTGAGGTTGTGGAACGGTTGCGCCGGACAATGAAGAGGTTGCTGTTTACGAACGATTGGCGCCTTGACGAACTTTGAACGAACTGCATGTACGACTCGATAAGGCATCGTGCAACCTTGATCTTGCATGACATCACGACCGAGTACGATAGGTCCTCAAGCATCAACACTCGCACTCCCTCGCTTACAGTAAGCCCGAACCCGAGTTCTGGCATATTCGGGTCAATCGGACCGGACTCATCAAATGAGCACGCCTCCCAGCAGACTCTCAAAGCCCGACTTAATCAAGAACGCTCATGACGTTCCGTTCCAAGTAGACTCGCGTACAGCGTATTGCTGTAACGTCGTGGTCTGTCTCTGGTGAACTCGCTGATTCTTCGCATGGCAGTGAATTTGAAGGACGAGTGCAAAGAGCCCAAAGCTTCGTTGAACAGACACGGCGGCGGCCGGCACTATCATTTATCACCTGAACGAACTCTACGCTCAAACTGAATAGACACACGTATCCTTTAGGCCCTGTTCGGCAACCGAATTTCCAAGTCCATTCGGCCGGAAAGCCAGCTTTCCGGCATTTGTCCGCGGTGATTTGGCTGGTGGGAAGCGGCGACTGATGCCGGAAAGACGGCAGAAAGCAGCTTTCCGCGCGGTAATTCGGTTGCCGAACGGGGCCTTTAGCATCCCTACTGGGAAAGCTCGCACGCATGAGACCCCTCAATACCCGCAGCACAGCCTTCACTGCAGCTTCAACTCCCGATAAGAAGGACTGAGTGTGAGTAGGTCTCGCCGACGCGACCGTCACCCTGTCCACCACCGTGCCGAAGGTCTCGTTGGCAATCCCAATGCCGGTGCAAAACAGCAGTCCAAGAATGTTGGCGATGCGCCACAGAGGTGTTCGCGTGCTCGTGAAATGGCCGGAGACCTACGAGGCGCGTCATCTACATCTTGCCTCTCACCACCACTACCTCCACTTACACCCATGCCTTCGCACAGAAACTCCTCGAAGCGGCGCGTATCGCCTACCCAGGTCTCCCAATGGATGACGCCAAGATCTACTTCGAGACGCACATCATCCTTGACGACAGGGACCACTTGTACAGCTACATGCACCGTAAGTTGAAGAACGAGCCCGCTCGGGTGACGCCGGAGGTGTGGACTGAGATACCGCCGCCTTTGGGGCAGCGTGAAGGGAAAGTGAACGAGGTCGAGGTTAGGACGTTGAGAAAGGCATGGGGGTTGATGAGGGTGTATCAACTTAGTCGGGAGAGGGGTGCCAGGGTATCCGAGGACACGATGGGATGCTGAAACGCCCGTGGTTCATTGGCCGTATGGCGCATGATGATGGGAATCTCGTATCTTGTAGTCCTCCTGTGAATACTCGCATGATCAGAAGATTAGCGCCCAGTGCAGAACAGACTCTCAATGAGCGATGATAAGATGCTAGTACATGTAACGCCGGGTGATCAGGGCATCGCTCAACGAGGAGGCTCACCCCACACATCCACCACTGCTAGCCATCTTGCAGTCGTAGTGCGTGAATGGAGATCCAGCCGAGGGGCCCATTCGCGTGGAGAATCAAAGGGAGGCGTCGTCTCGATGCATCCAGCAAAGCGGACGCTCCGAGGGTGTTGGCGATCCGCCACAAGCGTACCAGAGTGTTGATCCAATGGCCGGAGACGTATGAAGTGCGCGTTCATTTCCTTTGTCCTTCCATCGAATGTCCTGACTGTCGATCCAGGACCTACTCGCCGCATCGCGTCGCGCGTTCTCCTCTCTCCCGAAGGACGATGCGAAGATATACTTCGTGACGTTTGCCGAACTCAATAGGAAGGAGCACTGGATAGTGAAGAGGTTCACGACAGGAAATGTGCGTGTTGCGCCTGAGGTTTGGGGTGGGATTCGACCGCCGCTTGAGCATGGGGGTCCGGGCGTTGTTAGGGAGGTTGAGGTGAAGACGCAGAGGAGGCCGTGGGACATGATCAGGACGTGTCAGCGTGACCTGAGGGAAGGTGTAGAGGAGAAGGCAAAGGACTGAGGCTGGCGTGCGTCTGGCTGGGTCTTACGGAGTACTAGGCGGCGGCCGATGTCCATGATCCATCATCTCATTGAACCCTACGCTCAGACTGAATGAAAACGCGCGTCCTTTGGCATTCCTACTGGGAAAACTCGCACGTGTGAGGCCCTTCAATACACGCAGCACAGCCTTCACGACAGCTTCGACTCCCGATAAGAAAGCATATAGAATCATGTGTAGGCAGTTTTCGTCAAGGCGATCTTCGCCCGTCCACCACCACTGTGACGACGCCGGTATAGACGCCCACGATGCAACACAAGAGCCCAAACATGTTGTCGATGCGCCACAAGGGTGTTCGCGTGCTCGTCAAATGGCCAGAAACATACGAGGCGCGTCGTTCATCTTCCCTCTCACCTCCACTACCTCCGCTGACGACGTCTGCCCCTACGCACAGAAACTCCTCGAAGCCGCACGTATCGCTTATCCGGGTCTCCCAACGAACGATGCAAAGATCTACTTCGAAACGCGCGTCATCCTCGACGACAAAGACCACCGATACAGCTACGTGAATCGCCGCACAAAGAACAAGCCCGCACGGGTGACTCCGGAGGTCTGGACCGAGGTTCCGCCGCCTACGGGGCCGCGTGAAGGGACGGTCAATGAAGTCGAGGTTAGGACGTTGAGGAAGGCGTGGGGGTTGCTGAGGGTGTATCAGCTTGGTCGGACGAGGAGTGGGGGCTCCGAAGATACGACGAAGGTTTGAGGTTCCTCTGGTTCCTTGGCCATATGATGATGTGCATCGCGTAAACTGTACTCCCTCCGTAAGAATTCGCATGATCAGAAGATTAGCGCCCAATGCACATACAGCAAACACTCAAGCAGTTGTTCAAGCCGAGCGAAGGCAACCGTTATAGAGGAGGCGGACCCTGCGCATGATAAGTAACAAGTATGTGAAAGAGTAAAATAGAAAATGCAGCTCGTCCATGAGGACTGATTCCAAACAGGCTATTGAGCTCGATAGAGCTAATAGCTAGCACAGCGGCTTGTGCTGCATACTAGAAATGTCATGATATATTCCAAGATTCTCAACGTTGCGCGAAGTACGATGCGATCCGAAGAGCCGGGAGCGAGTGTGAGCGAGTGCGAGGATGGAACCGAGTAAAGACCCGGGAGCCTCGGTGTAGGTACTGGTGCAGCACGGGATAGCTGACACCATACATAATAGGCGAGCGCATGTCCTAGCTTTTGATGAGTGATGCGAAAAGCCCAGGCATTGGCATTCCGAGCGACGCGGCGTTGGTCACGAAGAGTTGCTAGAGTGCTTGAAAGCGCCTAGACGGCAGAATTACATTCCGGCAGTACGCTGGACGAAGTACTGAGGCTCACGCTATGCAAGACACCTCAAGCATCACAACTTACCAGACCATCCTCACCGTCACTTCGCCGCGCCTCTCGCATCGACGACGCGGGGGGCGCGGCGAGCGCGGCCCGCAGGCGCTCATCGCTCTAAGCTCATGCTGCTACGAGAATCTATCAAACATAACCATGCATCCTTCCCCATCCGTCTTGCAGGCATGTGCAGGCGTGTACGAGCACAAGAACATAAGAAGTACACAACAAGCTCAAGCATCACGGCGGTCCTCCGCAACCCGCGCCACACCCCCTCCATTTCAGCTCGCATGTGATTAGCTGTACTTCGCCGACAGCTTCCATACCCAAACCTCTCCGCATGTCCTTTTGGCGCCAATCCACAGATCGTGTACGGATATAGAAGTAGGACGAGCTTGTTGGGATGTTGACGTTGATGATGGTGTTTTGAGGAAAACACATGCGAGTTGCGTCTGACGATGATCTCGGCAACTGTGTGGTCTCGACGTCGGCGCGGAGAAGTTAGAGCTCGTTCGAGCGGGGGTCTTTAGCTTGTGAGGAGCCGTTGAGTTTACAAGGCTAGATACAGATGTACATGATAATGGCAATCCTGATAATCCCGAGACGATGTGCTATGCAAAGATGACGATGCAAGAGGGTGCCGGAATCGAAGCGTCCAGATTGGATGGTATCGGACGAAAGCGGATATACAGCGAACGAAAGCCGAGAGCGTAGAGCCAAGAAAGAGCCGACGGCACGAAAGAATACGGTCGAGGAGGGAGGCAGGCGACTACTCGTCGTCACCACCGTCGTCGTCATCATCGCCACCCTGTCCGCCCGTCCACTCGCGCTCCCACAGCGGCTGTTCGGGGGCACACGCGGGCATATGCCCAGGATGTCCCGGCGGAAGCGCCGAGCGCGCATGGTGCAGCCTGTCCATGAGCACAGTGCGCCGTGCCAGCAGACTCTCGATATATTCGACAGCTATGGCATAGAAGGTCAATCCTCAAGCCCCAGCGTCAAAAACAAGAGCTTTAGATACGCACTCTTCCCAAGAACGACGTTCTCGCTCCTCGGCCCGGCCCTCCCATCCGCCTTATCCTCCTCCTCCCTATCCTTCCCCTTCCTCCGTCGACTCTTCTTCCCACTCTGCGCCGCGCCCGCCTCCTTCGCCGCCGCCGTCGCCGCATCCTCCGCCGCGATAGCCTCCACGAGCGCGGGGATAGTACTGCAGAGCGCCTCGTACCCCCGTCTGATATTCGCGCGGCGCTTCTGCTCGCTCTGGATATGATTCGCCTTCTTTTGCGACGGCGTGAGCAGCGCGGGTTTAGCCCCTCCACTCCCCCCTTCGCCTTTACTGCTCCCGGCACCACCATTATTGTTCGATCGCGAGCTCGACGCGCGCGGCCGTTTGGCCGTTGCGGGGCTATTGGGCGCCGGGCCGTCCGCCGAGCGTTTGAGCGAAGACGAGGAAGATGCCGGTGGCATCGCCAGAGGCGACGCGGACGAGGTCGGGGATACGTCCCCCAATAAACTTTGTGACGACGTGCTCTGTGCGCGCGGATAGGCCGGTGGCCGCGCGAGATCCGGGTGGCCTCTGAGCGCCTGTTCCCAGGTATGGAAGCTGCTCACGAGCGAGTGCTGGGGCATCACTGGCGGTTGGCCGCGAAACATGTCCTGATGCGGCGCGCGAGGGGGATTACTGTTCAACATCGGGTTGATGTTCTGTCCCAGTGTTGGGGAGGCGGAGGAGAGGGACATCAGGTCTTTCGTCGCCTTTGCGAGCGCTTCGCGGCCTTGGGCGTGTGGGATAGGCACGTCTTCGCCTAGATTTGCCCATTCGCTCGAGGCGACGAGCGAGTCGACGAGTGTGCCGTCGTAGTTTATGTTCGACAGGAAACTCTTGATCGCATGCGCCTCGTTCGCCGTGAGCAAATCCTCCATATTGTTCTCTCCAGCGTGTAGTGCAGTATGGCGTGGTAGTGGCAATAGAAGAGAGAGAGAGCTGAAAGATAATGGCGGATGGCGGACGAAGCCAAGTTCCGCTTCGACCTGCTGGTCGACTCTTGGACGAGCGTTTACACTACTTCCCCACACGACCCCAGACCCGGCATGTGCCTCCTTTCGATCGATCAGTTACCTCGCCCCGACTCGGAACTCAGCTGATCCCCCGCCCGCGCTCTTATAACCTGACCACCACCGACAATGACCGAATGGGCGATCCCGGAACAGCGGCGCGCCGTACCGGAAGGCAGACGCTGGAATGCTTTGCGCCTACGAACATCCACAAATAGGCGCCTATTGCTTGTGAAACACGAGCTTTGTGAGCTTGATAGATGGTCGCCACAGCTACTTTCGCGGCGGGTTGACCGCGAAGACTGTACTTTTTTGGTGGCATTTACGATAGGAGGCTCTGTGTACGTCTTCGGTCCCGCATCCGCGCAGGCTGCCTTAGCGTATCGAAGCTGCGAACCAGGGCTCTGACGTTGTCCTTTGATCTCCTCTTTTTGGCCCTCGACTCTCGCGCTGTACCTCTCTATTCCCGACCTTCTCCGAGCGCCAGCAGACCCAGCTCTCACCTCTCTTGCATATGGGGGATGTCGCTCAAACTTCGTCTCATGAGCCAGGTACACGTCGAGTACTCAAAAAAATCTGGATAGATGCGATTGTGGTCTGATCTGCGTGTGCGCAATGCGCATTTGCGATGCTCATTTTCGTGACGTCAGATCGGCGCATCAGCAAGTTCCGTGCTACCGCTCTCGGTCTCCCGCGGCCTCTATGATCAGTCTTCGAGTACGTTTTCTACACTTCTTTCACTTTGCGAGCCCTCACAAACAAGGCGATCCGTCGATAGTTCATATCGGCTCGCGAACCTACCCGACTTGAACTCAAAGCACGGCAACTTCACTAGCCGAGGCCGGTGAGGCAGGACAAAGCTACTGCTGCGCATATCGACACTTGCACATGTACGCAGGACAACCTTGACCAGGTGTATATAAGGTAAGCGAGTGGCTTTGTTTGATCTTATGGAAGCTGTCGGTGAAGTTGACGCGTAGGGGCAAAATCACATGCAGATGGTCCATAGATGTGTGGCGAGAAGGTGTAGCACAGTTCGCAGGGTACACGTACGACCCGGTCATACGCGCGCACCAGCTCCAACTTCTCCTCTACGCTCTCTGATGCCTTTCTCGATGTCTTCACCTCAACCTTCCTGACGGCCATGATGCTTGAGCTTGTTGTGTACTTCTTGGGTTCTTAGCCTTTCCATCGAACACAAGCACGTAAGAGTCCTTCCCCTTCCATCTTGCAGGGCGTTTCCGCGCATTCTCCTTGCGGTGTGGGCTGAGATCTCGGGCGAGCGTCTGCTGGTGCGCTAATGCGACGTTGATGTAACTCGCAGCAGTCTTGGACAGCGCAGGAGTGTATGCGCCATTGTACTACCATCGATGCAAGGACTTCTCCGGTTACTTACCCACCCAAGACTCGCGTACCCCAATGCTGCACGCTGACAGCTTCCTGTGATGATCCAGCACCTACACTGATACTCCCGAGCATTCATTCCTCGCGACCCGCCCTCGGCGCTCGCTCGACTCTCTGCTCGCTCTCGCTTCCGCCTCTTCCGATCCCATCGTACTTCGCGCACCGTCAGACATACTTGACGATGTCGCTGCTGTCATATTATCGCCTCAGAACGGGTAGAGCTTAGCTCGATCGAGCACGCTAGTCTCCCCTCTGACTCTGAACCGGCTCAAAAGAGCGAGCTGTATGCCCTGTCCCGTTTTCAAAGGCTAGTTCACTTGCTCATCTGATCATGCGCGCGCTCCTCCTCTTCGCAATCGCACTCCCTGCGCTTGCTGTCGCCCAGCAGCAGCAGACAGCCTACGCGGCACCTGCGGCAGCATGCCCAGCGGGGTACACGCCTGCTGTACGCACGGTCGAGGTACTGGAGTGCGTTGCAAAGGATAGTATCCGGTATGTGCTCACAGCCATCTTCCATGTGCTTCAGATGCTAACCCTGTGCTAGATGCTGCGACTCTGGGAATGCCGCGAGCTCAGACAGCGATTCTCAATCGAGTTCAGCCAACAAGGCTGGCAGCGCCCGGGATGTTGAAGGAGCCAGTAACAGTACAGGAACAGGCAACGCCGGCGGAGACACAGGCTCGAACATCGACGGCGGCTCGAGCGGCTCGACCTCCCAAAGCGACCCCACGGATGCGGAGTACTGTCCCGAAGGCCCAGTACCGACATTCACCGCAGGACGGAGCTACACCCTGCAACTCGCACCCGCGGGCAACCGCTGGGCCTTCAAGTTCGCGCGTGAAACGCGGGCGAGGACGGGCGTCCCTAGTGCAGCGCAGAGGCAGAACGTCGAAAGTGCATGTAAGGTGCGCGTTCGTTCGCCCGGAGTTCCGAGTATGCTTGGTCTTGACAGCTGGCGTAGTTCCGGATTGAGAGCGTGCCGAACAAGAAGTGCCGTTTTGTGATGTACAGCTTGCATGGTGCTCCGAGTCCTGCATACCTGTCGTACAGCGGGGATGCAGCGGGTGGGCGCTCTGTGAGCGCTTCGTGGGGTGCGGATCGGCAGGGCGCTACGGAGGTGTATATCATGCAGCTCGGAGGCGGGCAGTATAGGTAGTTGTCGTCTGTCATAGTTCTTATGGTAAGACGTACTGATATTGGTTTGACCAGGGTAACCACCGGCCCTGCGTTTGATGGCGAGTGGCCGCGTCTGGGTCTAGGAAGCGGAGATGATCTGAGGTTCTCGTCGGCCGATAAAGAGACGGCATGGAAGATCGAGCCCACGACGTAGAGCATTAGACATTGGATACGTTGTATAGTAGTTCAATCCGGTACATTGTTGAGATATCATGCGTGTTCAACGTTCAAGCAAGCTTGCACACGAGCTTCTCCCGCCCATACGCCCCATCCCGCATAATCTTCAACCCCTCCTCAAGCCCCTCAAATCCCTCCCTCAACACCCTCAGCTTCTGCGTCCTGAAGTTCGGCGCGCCCTGTCCGGCCTTCCACCCATCCAGCACGCGCGGGATAACGTTGGTGTTGTATTCGAGCATGTAAGCGTAGTCGTCGGGCTTGGCGGGCATGTGCACGACATGCGCAAAGAAGACGGGGTAGCCAAGGACGGTGTAGGCGAGCGCGAGCTCTACTTTGATGTTCGGGCGGCGGTTTTGGGTTTCGTCGGGGACGGGGAGGAGGATCATGAGGTGACCATCGCGGGTGGATGACATTGCGTCCTGGTTCATGTCAGCACATCTGAACTGCATACCAGTGGGTAGGAAGACGTACGATGGTAGAGGTCGTGCTACTCTGCTCGGAGACACTGTCAAGCCCGTAGATGATCCCCTGCTCGCCAGCCGCCTCGCGGATCTTCGACACAACATCCGGGTCCTTATAGTCGAACACCCGCGACGCGCCCAAAGCCTTGACATACTCATGCGCAGAAGGCGAAGCCGTTGCGTAGACCTCAAGCCCCGACAGCGCCGCGAGCTGGATCGCATGATGACCGACGGCCGTGCTCCCGCCCCAAATGAGGATCTTCTCGCCCTTCTTCTTGAACTCGGCGGCCTCGGGCGAGAGCGGCTTGGGCACGCCGAAGCGCATGTGGATTGCCTGGACGGCGGTGAAGTGCGGGATCGGGAAGGAGGCGCCTTCTTCATAGGTCATGTCGGGCGGGAGAACGAAGACGGCGGAGGCGATGAAGCGCGCGTATTCTGCGTATGCGCCGTTGTCGGATTGCCATGAGCCACCCTCGCTGTTGAGAAGTAAGCATAGTGCAAGATCAAGAGCGCGGTAATAAACGCGTACCCAAATGCGGCGACGCGGTCTCCAACTTTGATGTGGGTGACTGCAGAGCCGACGGCGACGACATCACCGGCCGCGTCGCAGCCTGCGATGGTGTTGCCGTTGCCCCAGTCACCCAAAGCGTGCTTCCAGTCGGTAGGGTTGAGGCCCACGACGCGAACACGAAGCTGCATGCCATCCATCAGCCAATCATATACGAACGGTTGATTGACGCTCAACGTACCAAGATCTGATTGTCAGGAAGATTCTTCACCTTCTCTTGCGAGGCGAAGGGAAGATCAATGACTTTGACTGTGCGGTCGCTTTGAACCTGGAGCGCCTTGATCGTCTCGGGGAGAGAAACCATGTCGTTGACAGAAGAGTGTGGAGGAGAGGTAGTAGTAGAGCTGGAGAGTTGATGATGAAGCTGAGAGGCGGACCACCTCCAGTACTTATAGTACTAGCAGAGCGGCATAGTCGGCTACACTCTCAGAGTATCGGGACCACTCATATGCGCCAGTTGCGCGACCATGGCGGGTGAGAAGTAACCCAACGTCAGATCGAAGTCAGCCCGGTGGGGTTCGGAAATGGTAAGGCGAGGCAGAGCGGCAACAGTAGACTTCATGAATACCCCGAAGACCTCATAGTCCGCCAATTGCGCTGTAAGCATGAGAGTCAATCGGCATCTATCGGTCTACTGTGTGAGATGAGTGAACCAGGTGGTGGTCCAGGGGAGAGCGGTCGACGTCAGTACATGGCGCGTGACATAACGCGTCGTTCTCCGGGGTGTCGGAGACCGGGGCGAAGCAGGAGCGAGGTCGCCGGCTTGTTCCCGAACCATCACCTTCTGCGATAGGCTGGTCATAGGTCTACCACCGCGAAAGGCGCTTACACTTCGCTATGGCGCCGAATCGTATAGATTGCGATATCAAGGAAAGATCGATGACCAATGCGTTCGTCCCCACACTACCATCGGCGTCTCGCAGGCGGTTTGCTTCAACATGGAGGCGCGTGCCGACGGGCGCTTGTTCGAAGTTCGAGTTGCCGTTACTGGACCGGCCAACAGCCAATAGTTGACCGGACATGCCGAGGCGTTCCCATCACCACAGGAAGCAAAACATGGCAGTCTGGATGTTGTGCGGGGAACGAGTACCAGACGCGAAGATACACCCTCTCGCATGCACGTCGGGTCGCAGCTCGGCTCGGTTCCTCGAGTCGACGGCTGCATAGAAAGACACATACACGACAGAGGTCATCTCTTTATCAGTCAGGATGTATCACCCGAGCCTCATCCTGACCCTATGTGCTGCCTTGCTGCTTCAAGCCGGATGCGTTTCCTGTGGCATTCCTGTCGCTGATAAGACCGTATGCGCCGCGGGCTACGTCGCAGCCGTGCGTCAGGTACTTATCCGGGAGTGCATTGCCTCTGGCCCAGTGAAGTACGTATGGCCGAACACTTGAGGCTTGGATATCTTACTCATCGTACCACACTATACAGATGTCCGCCTAGCAGTGGCCCTGACATGGCCAATGATACTCAGGGCGTTCATGATTCGAGCAGTAATACAGGCGGACAAGGAGATGGAATCAGCAATAGCGAAGACTCTGCACCAGTACCTGCCGGCGAAGAGGAACCCAGCGGCGCTACTGAAGAGACTGGACACGACGCGGACGAGGCGGGCAGCGATGAGCCGAGCCCGGAGGATGAAAGTCAGATATCTGAGGAGGAACCCTTCGAGACCGCCACTGGGAGCACGGATGGAGAGGAAGGCGCGGCTGACAACCCTTCCGACCCGGCCGATGATACTAGCGATGCTAGAGCGACAGATGGAAGCGATGGGCGAGATACTACACCACAAAACAACGAGAACTGTCCCGCAACAATCCCGAGCTTCAACTCGCGGACAACCTATACCTTGCAAAGGGGCCCTGCAGGGGACTTATGGGCTTGGTACCGGCCAAATAGCCAAGCTAGCGCACCATCCTACTCTCCAAGCAAGCAAGACAGAAAACGTGTGGATCCGGTGTACAAGGCAAGCTGCTGGAGCGTCTCCACGGACTTGACGCGCGTTGCTAACTGCATGTCTACAGTTTTACATTGAGCGCGTACCCAATACCAAATGCCAGTACCTCATACGTACTGCCGCTCAAGAAAGAACCCATGCATACTTCCTTGGTGTTGAGAACGGCTCCCGAGGCGCCAGTAACGCCAACGCGAGGTGGTCGTTAGGAGCCCAGTCGGCGACGCCCATATATATCATCCCATGGGGTAGGCGATACAGGTCAGTCTCCAATGACAGTGCTTAATACGCTTCTAATTATGTTGAGACAGGATTGCCATTGATCGGCCGGGCGGCGATGGACAGTACGCGATGCTCGGAGTGAGCGGGCAGCCGAAGGGCAACCTCGGGTGGGATACAAAGGACACGGCAACGTCTTGGATCATCGAAGTGGCGAAGTAGGGACGTGAAGTATAGACTTCCGTGGCTTCTGTGTCGCTCAACTGTCAATATCATCTCTCCTCATTCGATCTTGGGGACGAGTTCTCAATGCCATCCCTGTATCTATCATGCTATCCTACACACAAGCTTCTCGCGACCATATGCGCCCTCTTGCATGATCTTCATACCCTGCGCAACGCCTTCCAGTCCTCCCGGAAGTGAACGCAGTCGTTGCGTCTTGAAGTGTGGCGCGCCGACGTTAGCCTTCCACCCGTCGAGAATGCAGGGGAGAACCTGAGTGCAATACTCGTAGATGCGAGCTCTATCCTCCGGGATCGCTGGAAGGCGGATATCCCCTGCAGCTATAAGCTCGATACCGAGGACGGTTCCCATGATGATCAGCTCGACCTGAACGTCCTCGCGGCGTTTCTGCGTCGTTTCGGAGACGGGAAGCACGATCATGACCTTTCCTCCGCGCGTCGGCGAAATAGAGTCCTGCTTGTAATGAGCGCTAGCCACATGCATTGCACATACTGGGGTGAAAGACGCACAATGACCATGTCCGTGGTGCCTTTCTCAGATACAGCGTCAAGTGCATAGATGATTCCCTTCTCGCCCGCCGCCTCCCTGATCTTCGAAGCCACGTCCGGATCCTTGTAGTCAAAGACGCGGGATGCACCGAGCGCTTTCACCTCTTCGTGCGCTGAAGGCGATGCCGTCGCGAAGACCTTGAGACCTGATAGTGCTGCAAGCTGAACGGCGTGATGTCCAACAGCCGTGCTAGCGCCCCAAATCAGGATCTTCTCGCTCGTCTTCTTGGACTCAGTAGCGTCTGAGCTCAATGGCCATGGGAAGCCTAGTCGCATGTGAAGGGCCTGCACGGCGGTGTAGTGTGGAACTGGGAAAGAGGCGCCCTCTTCGTACGTCATTTCTGGGGGTAACACGAAGGCTGGTGCCGCGAGGAAGCGACCGTACTCGGCAAACGCGCCATTGTCTTTCTGCCGGTATCCTCCATCACTGAGGATTGTGTCAGTAGTGCCCATGAGTCTGAACGCCGGTAGGCTCACTTGTATACGGCTACACGGTCGCCGACCTTGATATGGGTGACTGCTGAACCCACGGTGACAACGTCTCCAGTGGCATCAGAGCCCGCGATGGCTCCAGGCGAGCCCCATTCCGTGAATGCGTGTTTCCAGTCGGTAGGGTTAAGTCCAACTGCGCGAATGCGGACCTGTAGATGGGCGTATCAGTCAGCGCTGTCGGCGTAGAAGACGCAACGACTCACCAAGACCTCGTCTTCTGGCAGGCTCTTCACCTTGTCCTGAGTAGCGAAGGGAAGGTCAGCAACCGTAACCGTCCTATTTGCTTGCAGCTGAAGAGCTTTGATAGTAGCAGGGAGGGATGTCATGGTGCCGAGCACGAATGATTGATGGCTGTGGATGGGCGCGATCTATGCCTAGCCAGACAGCGTGAAAGCCGAGGTTAGTACTATATAGCATCGGTCTTAGGGGAGCACGGGGATCAACTATGTAGGACTTAGGATTTAGGCATCTTGCACAGAAGCTTGAAGCGGGTATACTGCATCGGTGAAGATGCAAGCGGGCGTTGCGACATATTAGCATCGGACATGATGAGTAAGGATGAAGATAAAGTCCGATGAGGATTGCCGTTTTGCATAGAGCCTGCCATAGCAAGTCTAGGATAAGTAGTGTATGAGTAGACTCCGAAGGTTCTAGCTCTGGGGACGGCGCTTCAGCGCTTCAGAGCGCTTCAGCTCCAATGCCTGAGTGCGCGACTGTGTGCGCGCACGGTCGTTCGGTGAAAGACCACAGCCGTTGAGGATGTAAGGTACAGCCCAATGAGAGCTTGCTACATTCATAGCCATATGTCTGCAAACGCGCGAGGTCTTTGCGATAGATCGTGGTGGTCCATAGGCAAGGGGACTGTCGGTTAAATGAGGGCAGATGCCATCAACTCATTTAGAGTTCGGCTCTAGGCCCTGGTAACTCCGCGCCGGCGGCAACGCATAACGCCGCTCCGCATCCTTACCACCCCACTCATCCAACACTCATCATCGCGTTCCCCGGATTCACTGCAACCTGAAGTTCCCTGTATTCCTGGCGACACGTACTACTCCGAAATGATCGCTATGAATACAAGGAGTTCCGATGCTTGCCAGAACTGTCGACCTGAAGTACGCTACCGAAAGACTGGCCATCAATACAGTAATGCGGATGGCATGACTTCGCTCAGCTCTGACGTCGTACTCTTCCGAGACACTGCGACTTTGGGGCCGCCGGGCTTGGCACCCAAACCATATAGCTATAAGGATACATGACCTTGCACACGACCACCTCATCCTACCATACCACCAACCGTCATGACCAACGCCACAGTGCCCGCTGCCGCCGCTTCGGTTCAATCATCTTCGGCTCAGACTCCTGCGGTTGCCGCGCCGTCTCCACTTGGGAGGTCACAGTCTCACCACGAGCGAGAGCGCGACGTGACAAGACAAGGCTTTGAGAATCAGGAGGAGCGCGGAGGCGGGGAGGCGGACTTGCATTATGTCGACCATGCCTATATGCACAAGGTACGCCGTCTGCATTCAGGCGATGCGATCTCGCTAATTATACCTCATAGATGGCCTCGGAACACCCTGACGCGCAGAACGAACCCTCGACTAGCGATGTCTCGAGTCGTGCGCGTAACTACAAACACAGCACGTAGAGCTTGTCTTGCTTTGTCGAAGTCAAACTCCGGCGCCAATTGATATTCTTCAAACCAATTCATGATGTGATGTATTATATACCGCCTGCGTTCTCCCTGATGTATATGTTTTGCTCAAGTGAACGTGTGACACGAAGACATGCAATGGCGGAAACACTTGTCGCAATCGCTACCCTAGCTAGGTAGCAGAGTGAGAATTTTCCTTTGCTGGCCCCAATCTAGCCGCTTCCCGAGCCATCGTCGCCCCTGTACATCCCAACTTTCGTCTTTAGAAGTAAGAGAAGCAGACGTTGTCGAACCCTGCGCAGACTCCACATCTGTCGGGGTCAAGGTGACCGTCTGCAAAGTCACCTCTGGCTCATGACCAGTAAGACGCGCGCGATCCAGGGCAACGAGAATGATAACAGTGCTGGGATACATCGCCTGCTCATAGTCAGTGACGAGCAAGGGAATCTGGTAGATATACTCTACTCACCGTGATTTGAACCATGGCGGCATTGAATGCGTCCGCGACCGGTGCGTTGACGTCGGCGAAGTCGAAGAGCACGACGTGCGCAGGCACAATGCTCACAACCAAGAACGCGATCCAGATAGAAAGGTAGACTGCGCCGCTCTCAATGAGAAGCGCGAGTGCTTGCTCCATGCGAGTTCTTCGTGTGCCTGCGCAGAAATCCTTGGTCAACTGATGACGATGATACCTGGTTGATTGCTATCGTCAATACGGCGACATCCTCTCATGATGCGCTCAACGGCTCACCAGGCCTTCAGTCCGATGGCGACGGTCGCGAACGCATTGCTGGCGACAGAAGAGCAAAGTGTTGATACCCCAAGCCAGTTGTTCTCGAAAGTCGGCTCGACGACGATGTCTTTGCTTTCAAGGACTTGCAAGGGCGCACCGGGCATGGGCCACGGCGTGCCTCCCTCGCGTACCCAGCGTGAGATCTCGACAATGTTGGCAATCGAAAGTGCTGGCGAGACCGTGAGCCATGGGCGATGTCTGAATGCGGGCACACTCACAGAACGTTGAGAGGATGAAGAACCCAGCGGCCACGTATGACCAAAGGCGGCGCTCCCAGATTAGGCACATGCGCCAAAGAATGATACCATCGCACAAGATTGTCTGTGGGGTCAAGCTCAAGATCCTACATTATGCCCAAACGTTGGTGCACTCACATTGAAGGAGAGTAGGATGATGGGCGCATAGGTTCTAAAGTTGTCGCTCGCAATGGGTGGGGCAGTACGTCGTGCATATATGCCTATGTTGGCGGCCCAGTGGATGAGTGCACAGAGGTAAACCAGTATGATGGCTACGTGAGGGAGTCTCGGACGAGTTTGGCGTCTTGACGGACATGGTGCATCAGCATGGTCGAATACATGTTCACAAATTGAGCACGTACGCGACAAAAAGCAAACAAGCGAAGGCAAACACTGCAGTTGATACGCCAAAGAGGGCAGTTTCCGTGATGACCACGGGAAGAAGAACGGCCGCTGACAAGTACGTGTCAGGGATGGGTCTGTTGAGCTTACAAGACTCGGCTCACAAATAGCGGTGTTATTGCGTCCCAGGTCCTCTGTATTGAAGAGCGCTCTGACGAATACGACGTCAGTCGTGTGCGCGCACATCACGAACTCCTCCTTACCGCCCATCGAATAGATCAATCGTATTCCAGAACGATAGAACTCCGTGAACTAATAGCGAGAGGTAGGTGAGGGGAGGCACAACCAGTATCAAGCGAGGCCAGGCACTGGTTCTCCGCCATTCGCTCGCCCTGGGCTTGCGTCAGTCGATATGAACAATAACCCCATGTACTCGCGTGAAATCACTCACCAAAGCCAGTAGGTTCCCACAACAGCAAACACTGATGCCGCGCCTTGAGAAGGTCTGAGTCAGATCCAACTACGAAATGGCTGCGAAGGTAGATGGACGCACCGACAAAGAAGCACTCGAGAAGAAAGACTGGGACGATCCTGCGCTCTACGAAGTCTATAGTCGTCGCGTAATTCGTGATGTTGGTCATAATAGATAAAGTGGGGTCATAAGAAGAAGGATGATCTTCAGCCGTGCGCGACATCCGGCGTCTTATACTTGGGCCACTCCCAGGATCACCAGCGCATCAGCAGTCCGCGATGCACGGCCACACCACACCAGAACATCATGACACCAAGTCGTCTTGGAGCGCCGCCGACCAGTGAGCTTCACACGATGCCTGTATAAGCCTGCATTCACTATCTTCAGAGCGCAGCATCTCGCAGGGTCGGCACATAGGAGGACGGAGCGAATGACCAATCGTCGCAATGATGGTCAGAACGAAACAGTACCGGATTGTATCAGGACCTCGACGCCACTGATAACGCGGAAGTAAAGCGTGGTCCTCCCCGGCGGTTGAGCATGACGAGCGCACAGTGACACGTAGGGTACAGAGAGTATGAGCCCGTGCTAAGGCCAATCGGGTGAACATAGCGCCTGATGTATCGTAGCCTCAGGACTGTCTTGCGTCAATGTGACGTAGAATTGCCTAGTGTGCACCAAGATGATAGAGAGAGTGAAGTACGAGACTACTCGCGTCTCAAACCCAACGAGACTGCGCCAACTCGGCCCGATTCGCCCGATTCGCCCTCACGGCCTCCTTCCCCAAGCGCACTTGTTGTCTCTTGCTTCCTGGTAGCCTTCATCCTCCTCCCCAGCACCAGTCCCCTTCCTACCGCAGAAGCTATCTCTCCCCTCGATGTGCAACCGAGATCCTTGACGACTGTCTAGAGGGATGTTGGCATTTGCAGGCTGTGGTACGACTCGGATGGCGAGTATAGAATACTACAGTCTACCTAGCATGGGGCTTGTAGGCTGCCTCCGAGTCTACATGTGATGGTTCCAACGCCTTTCCCCCACGGGGAGTGGAAACTGTCCGTGAAACGTGCGGGATAGCATCGTACTCCCGAGCTGTAAGGCGCGTGACTGTCTCTTCTACGTCCTTCCGGTCACTGATAGATAGTACCACAGATACTCTAAGTATTGAGACATAAAGCAATCTACCGTGCCTGGCAAAGGGAAATTGTGTTACTGGGTTATGGATTATCTACCGTGTCAATGATCATACTAATTGTGAATCCGATTCAACTGTGTCATACCCCCTCGGGTGTACATCGACTGTCACAAGCGTTGCAGGTGTGTAGAAACGCGGAGTATTCTACTGCTCATAACTCGGCGGCGGTTCCATCGGTTGCCGTCCGCGCGATAGAAGGTTGTTTAGGCGGCGAACCAAGGTCGGCAGTTCAGCCATCTCATCGTCTGCTCCTAGCGCTTGTGTGGCTAAAGCCCTCTCGTCCCCGATTGATGCATGCTGTGACATGCTCTGAGAAGTTGGCAGCATCTCCAAGGCGCGTTCTTCTGAGGACTTTGTAGTCTGCCTGTAGGTAGGATGTGACAAGAATGGGTTAACATTCTCAGTCGAGTTGGTATCGCCTTCAGCGGAAGTGTGTTTTAGCTGACGATGGCGCCGGAAGACCAGAGCTGCGAGGAGTGCGATGATTGCTGCACAGACACCACCAATTACGGCGCCGATCACCGTACGTATCTTGGCGGACTTGTTGGTGGGCCGGTGTCTTGACCTGCTCCTACCTCAGCTGACGTCAAAGGTGAATGGCATTATCATGGTACGGACGTAGTAGGTGCCAAGGCATAACCAGCGTTGAGGGCGTCCACGGCGGCGATACTACCTCGAACGTCGAAGGAACTATGCAGGATGTTCTCAATCATTACAATCATGGTCATCATGCATGGAACCACTGACGAAGCTCCAGGGTTGACCCATGTTTGTGAGTAAAAACTAGCATTAGGTCCTAGTAGCTGCCGGTGGCTCAGAGCGTTGAACTGTACGCGAGTGAGTGATTTGAGTGTGGAACAGGTCAGAGGAATCTACCTGGACTGTAAGATAAGCCTCGATATAACGGGAAAGCTCTGTGCCAGGAGTGCGCATGTAGACTTCGGTGAGACTTCGGACGAGAAGGCCTGGGTTGTCCTGATACATGGCGTCTGAGATCAGGCAGCGATGTCTTCAGTAAGGATGACGGTGCTGATCTGCATGGGTAATCACCTGAATCAAGGTTGGCTGGGTTCAAAACACCGCCAGGCGACGAAGTCCAACCAGGGAATGTAGTCACATTCGCAATAACATCCCCAAGGCTACATCACGGTGTGAGAGTAAGATCACGTGGATCGAACGTGCCATTCAATTCGGAGGACATACAACGATACGAGTGTGTCGTTCTTCGTAACATTAGCCCACACTGATAGTCCTAGTTGGCCATAGGGAGTGTTAATGACATCGCGGTGAAAGTCAAAAAGGAGTCGATACCTTCTATAAACCACGCCTGGTTCAACACTAACGGCTTAAACGACGTGTTGCAAGTCGTTGGGTAAAACTTGTCTGCGACAACTGATCCATTCCACATGAATGTGGTGAGGAAATCGACAGACAGCTGGGCCGCTTGTTGATAGTGAGTATCATTAGTCTCTTCGAACAGATACGCAGATAATCTGAAGTCAGGTCAGTCTACCGGCGCCAGCATGACTGGCGATGCCACTAACGTCATAAATGGACCAGTACTCCAGATGCTTATTTCGGTATCGTTCGGGATCCCAGCGTACTGGAGCAGTGTCAGTGCGCTGAGCTCGATGGCATATGCTTCCACATACGGAGAAAACCCCGCCAGCAGAAGACCCTATCGACAAATCAAGCATCCGCGCGTATCTTATAGGCGGTTGTATGACGCACTGCCTTTCCCGCAACCTGGAGTGGAAGGGGCGAAAGATACATTTCGTGTTGCACCACTGCCCTGAGTCGCAATGTCCGGTGTTATGAACCCTTGATACGTGACATTGTATGCTTCCTTCGCCAAGTCCAGAAGCGTCCCTTCCCGGTAACTTCTGTAAGAGTAAAACGCCACAAGACCCCAGTATATGACGTCGGCATAGACATGGGACTCCGTGAGTCCGGGGCCGTAGAGACCATTGTTCTGGATGTAGAGCTTCAGGGTGTCGACCCCTTCGGTGTGCCAAGAAGTGTTGTCAGCGCTATAGTAGTCTTGCAGTGCGAGTACGGCAAAGAAACCAGCGAGCTCTTGGATGTCCGATTTAAACTCTGTCCGAACGTTTGAAAGATAGACAGTCAGCGGGAGCGGGATGCACATTAAGTGTTATGCTGACCGGTTGTCGTTCCCGACAAAGGATTGACGTTTTGAGCTAGAGTCGCGGCTGCATCATATACGAGTTCGCCACGAGTATCACGGCTCATATTTGATGTTTTCTGAGAAGATGCGTTAGTCGAGTGTGGCAAAAAATAAACAACGCACGCGATTCACCTGCCAGGCATCTGGAATAGAGAGATTGTCCGTTGCCTTCACACTCGAGAGATAGTACGCAGATAGAGTGGACAGGTGGAGTACAACGGGTATAGTGAGAAGCATAGCGGGGAAGACTCTCTAAAAAAGCGGTATGCAATGGTAGAGCACGATGGAACGGCGAGACTGGCAGACTATGGGGTCATGATGGCTGAGCTCCCTGGTATTTAAGAGCAGACTGAGGGCTGTTCCCAACTGTTAGATTGTGACGAGAAGATGCGGAAGAAGATTCACCGGACTCTGGAACGTAAGTCGAATGCTTAGTGCGTAAAGACGAGGGAATGGATGTGAACATACTCCTGGAGTGATGAGTTGCAAAGTAGAGTATCTTCCACGTTGGGCGCCGCTTCCTTATGAGGTCGGTATGAACCCGATTACAACAAGTAATCTTACGCCCAAAGGTGCAATACATGGTGCTCGCGATACCTCAAAGAACTCGCCAAGAACTTGCACGCGGACAGCAATGGCTTACGCCGGGTCCCTTGGCGTGTGTCTCGGTCAGTGGATGTGGATCGTGTCCTTGACAGGCTGTAACGATACGGGCGGCTAGAGCTCCGTTCGGGGATATGGTATGCATAGAAAGGTGAAGCTTTGAAGTTCGTAGGGAGGTATCCAAACGTGTCCAAGCAGCTCCAGATAACGATGGACAGCGGGCCGTGATCAATGTTGGCCACGGAAGAGCGCGATGGCGCGTTATGTACGGCGGTGCAAGAGCCAGGGCGGACAGTCAGCGTTGACCCTCCATTAGCCGATGGATGTGAGCCATGACGATAGTACTAGTGCTTCCGTACGCGCTGAGCGGTGGCCCGTGGTGAAGGCAGAAGGCAAGCCTCGTTGCGGGAAGTCCACGCGGATCACAGCGGATCGCTACCGCTCGAGGCTTCATTCCCGTGCTCGAGCTCTTGTCGTATCCGTCCTTTGAACTCCTTTTTGCTGTCATAGTACCCGTGCTCGCCGCGCTATTGACCCCCTATATGACAGTCCAGACCCGGAACTCCACGGTCGAGTGCTTATGCACATGCAAAGACCTTAAGGGTGGAGGACAAGTGAGCTCCTGCCCACGCTTCCCCGGAATCTCCCCTGATCTCACACCCTTACTACGTACTTGATACCAATACCCCGACTCGGGCCCCCTAAGGTTTCTACCCATTCCCGGCTATCGGTCCAGTCTACATATTAGTACTTTGCGTTTCATAGCGCCGCTGGCCATTCGGGCGGCGCTCTGTAAATGTAAGTAAGAAAAACAAGCCTGGGGCTCCGGCCAGGCCATCGGTTGTGAGCAGAATCTTCGCCCCAACGCCCCCATATTTTGAGTCCTTACACGGATCAGTCGTCCCTCAAGTCCAACGACAAGAACCGAGTCAAGATACACTATATATCATGTAAGACACTCGATACGATCTCCGAACCAGTTCCGCAATCATGTAACAAACTCAAGCCGAAACCGAACATATTCACAAGCGAAGTGTGGAGCGAACAACGAAAGAACGAGACATATAGACAGGGTGATAAGGAACGAGGTGGGTGGGGAATTTGAATAAGAATACTCAGTACAGCCGAGAGTGGGACTAGAGGGAGTGTGCAAGGAGCCAGAGACTCGGGAGATAGGACAGGACAGAGACGAGGAGACAGGTGAGATGAGAGGGAGATACACGAGACATAACACGGTGGCACAGCTGGGCGAGGAAGGAGAGGGTATAGGGTCGTCGTGAGATGTCGCGTGAGTTCATGTGAGGGTCGAGTGATGTATCAGAGAGGAGGGATGGGGAGTGCAGAGAAGTATGAGGGACGGAGGGGTGATGCGCTTATCGCTTGGCGAAGACCTTCTTGAGCAGCGCGAGCACCTTCGGCACGTTCAGTTGCACGTACTCGAGGTCGAGAAGGTGCTTGTTGTCCTTCTGCTTCTCGAGCAGGTCGTCGATCTTCAAGTCCATCTCGAGAATGGCCTTCTCCCTGCCCTTGTAGTGCAGCGCGATGATGAACGTGCCCGGTGTCGGACTCGTGATGTTGAAGTAGATATTCGGCCGCCTGTAACCGATAGTCAGCACCCAGATAAATCTCGACTGAAACCAAGAACGCACCGATTATCCGGGACATTACTCTCCACGATAATGCCCTCCTTCTCCAACTGCGCATGTGTGAACCGATACGGCCCAAGCACAGCAGCCTTGGTCGGCTTCTTCTCCTTCCCTCCAACGCTCACGACGCCCACAGCAGTCCCTACACCGCCCTTCCCACCCTCCTTGGTACTCGTCAACCGCACGTTCTGCAGATACGCCTTGTACTGCTCGAGCTGTCCGCGCATGTAGTTGTTGTGGTCGCAGATCGTCTTGTACACTGAATCGAGACTCCTCGTCTCAGCGACGACCTTCTCTCTCAGACTGCCCAGGTGCGCGAGTTCCGCGGCGACTTCGTCCTGTAGCAATGCGTAGGAGTCCGTCATACCGTCCGCACTCGTGACGTCCCTTAGCTCTCTCAACATCTCCTTCACCTTGATCCCCTTCCGGACCAATTGCGCGTCCTTCGTCGTGGCCGCCTTCTCCGCGATCATGAACAAGTCGTGTGGAGCGCGGCCAGCGGAGGCAGGCATGGAACGGATGAGTTGCACCAGGATGGACTTCGTCTCCATGTAGAGCATGTCGGCGGAAGAGACGGTGTCGGCGAAGGCGGCTTGAATGTCCTGCACGGGTGTCTCCCAGCGCGAGTAGAGCTTGAGCTCGAGTGTTCTGTTCTCCTTGCGCGGAACTTGCTGTGGTGCGGGGCCGAGCTCGTCCATGAGGATGCGGAGGTGCTGCTTGTCATTAGGGCTAAGCGTGTCGATGTGCTGTAACAGGAGGGAATGGGTGTTGTACAGCTCGTTGAGCGTAATGTGAATCATGAGGTCCTTCTTCGATAGCGCCATGTATTGGTCCATCTGTACCATTTGCGTGAGCCATCATCGCTCGTGAGTGTAAGGAAGATGGCATACCTCGAGTGTCTCGTAGAAGTCACCGACCTCGCAGAGTTGGTTCAAGAATGCATTGATGCGCGCCTTGTTGTTCTCCACGAACGGGTTGAGGGTGCTCATGTAGGCCTCCTTGGCGTATGAGGGTTTGTTCGCCAAGTTCTGCAGCATCTTCGCGATCTGTGGCGAAGTCAGTAATTGAGAGCGATTATGGATGAAACACTTCTACGCACAAGGGTGAGTGTCCTGCGCGGGTGCTTGGCAGGTACGCCGTCGACAAGCATGTACGCTTGAGGAGTGACGATAGCCGGGTTGATGAAGCGCAAGAAAAAGAAGCCGCCGATGAGTGAACAAATAGCGTAGTCGGTCGCCTCCGGATATTTGCGCTAAGTCCGAACGTCAATAAGCGCCTGTCAAGCCGAGGAATGGAAGCTCCAACGCACCCTGGTCAAGCTACGAATCTGCTTGCAAATCCACCGAATACCGTACGGCACACTGTCCATACTGTCGATAATCGTCACAAGGAAGCTATTGGCGATCTCCATGAGCATCGTCAACCTGGGCGCGATAATCGCCTGTACGTCCGCATTGGCGCTCGCGACGTCCGGTGGAACACCGCGGGGAAGGTTCTCAGGCAAGGCGCCGGTCTCCTCCTCGATTTGGTTGATCATCTGCTCGTACACTTTGACGGGGTTGATCTCGAGATTCAAATCCTTATGCTCGATTAGGGAGTTGATGCGCTCGGAGAGGACGGATTTGAGGTAGGACTGTCCGGGCCCGCGACGGGTGTAGGTCGTCATCATCCGGCTCACGGGTGTGTTGGCGCGCAACAAGGATCCGAATTCGGTGGCCGAGTCGAATTGGGCGCTTAGGACGGACTGGAACATCGTGAGCAGGAGATGCTCTTCCCGGCTCTCGTATTGGTTTCCGTAGAGCGTGAACATGACCGTCTGCAACAAGGTGTCGATCTCGCTCAACGATACGAGTCGGCAGAGTGCAGCCACGTGCCGAGGTTCGGACTGGAGGAGGAAGAAGAGGTTTGAATACTGGGCCAGGCGGCGGTCGTCCGGGAAGACACCCTCGTTCGGGTCGACGTCCTCGAGATGCTTCTCCACCTCCCGCTGCTCGTCCGCCGCCATCCGGTTCTGAATCAGCAGTGCGATCCGGCTGTCCAGGTATCGCACGTCCCGCTCGAGCACAAAGTTCTTCTTGCTCTGAGCGCTGATCCGCGCTTTGAGATCACGCAGCCTCTTCTGCGCTATTATCTTATGAGTTTCACATCAATTATTATGAATGACGACAATACACACCCCGCGCCAGGTCGTCCTCCACCTCGACGTCCTGCTCGGCGGCCATGGAGAAGAGCGCGGTGACGCTGTACCGGTTCGTGTTCCGGTTCGTCAGCCTGCGCGAGCTCATCGGCGACGTCGCGCCATAGTCCGTAAACGCCGACATCGCTCGTAAACGGTCGTCAAATATTCCGGTTGTATATCAAGGGCGAGTCCAGCGCCTGTGGTGGGGGAGGGGAGGGGAGATGGGGAGGAGGGTGAAGGTATCCAAGAAGCACAGAGACAACAAGAGCGCAGGAAGGAAGCCGTAGTCCGGATGAACTTCGCGTGTTGCCACCCATCTTTCCACCCTCACCACGCTCAAACGGATGACCCCAATACCAGTACTGCTGTGCTAGCCCTACGTAGGGCGTGGCCTACATCTCTTTCATAGAACTTCTAGAACATCAACGTCAGGCGCGCCCCGCCGCGTTGCTCGCAAACAATGGCCAATATATCTAATCTGGGATTTGACGTGTGAGCTCGCTGCTGCCACGCACGACTCGCCCACCGGCATGTAGACTTCGAATCTCCGTCTCGTGGACGCCTCCATATAACTTCTCAGCTCGCGTGCACGAACCTCGTTCTTGCTTTCTGGGTCCTGCGCGTGGCCGACGGCAGTGCTTCTGGCACCTATGTGGACCCATGTCAACCGTCTCACGCGATCCCTTCCGGCCTCTATTCTCTACAATATACGATCGAGACTTCACCGCTACTTGATCACAGATGTCAGTGATGGTGAGGCTATCGATCTCTTCGCGATTCTTCAACCTGATTTTTATGGCAGTTGTTCTTGTAGGACGCAAGTGCATAGGTTCGTACGGCCCACCCAGGTTCGTACGCCCCACCCAGAATGTACTTGGGTCCCCGGCAACTCGCGTAAGGTCCAGCCCCCGGCGCTCCGTTGCATGTATGTGCGCTCGTCCCAGCGTGATGGCCTATCAAGTTCTGGGCCACCTGCACGACCCATGCGAGCGACTGTCACGGATCAGGGATGCTCTTAGGGTCTGCCGTGGACAGTGCTACAGTAAATAGGGCGCCCCGCCCGCATGTATTTGGCTTTTCTTCGTGTGGATACGATACATGAGCGAATGCTATTCATCATTTATTTGACGTCTACCTCTATCTACCGGTTCATGGATCCTCGTTCGTATTCATATCACAACTTGGTTTCGTCTCCGACGACTAACAAGCTTTGAACGCACAGTCACGACCATCGTACCCACGGTACACAGACAAACGAACATCGTGGCCATGTTCTTCTGCGTAGCCGCGACAACGCAAACCGTGCCGATGACCGAACATAACAGGCTTAGCAGCACAAAACACTCCCCTCCGTGGTTGTGGACTAATGCTGCCAACGTGAAAAGGCTGCCAACCGCCCCGCACACCGTGGACGTCAGAAGAGCGCTCGACATTGGCGCGCTACTCGCCAGGGCCAAGGCTGCCGCTCCCACGGCCAGGCACATCGCACCGGAGAAGGCAATCTATTGGCGCTTAACGGCCTGTAAAATGTGGTATCCACATAAAAGACTTACTAGCGCGGAGCTGAAGGAAGGGCCGCGTGATGACGAGGGTTCATCATCTCGTGCGGTCACGGGCGTCGCCAGAGTTGGGAGGATGGGTAGTTGCGGACGTGTCTGACTGCGAGACGATGGTTCTGTCGCTCATCATTGTACGTGGCTTCCCAGAAATATTTGCTGGGAGGGCATACCGCAATGCTCGATATGTGGTTTCAGCGATGTGTCCTCCGGTCGAGGATAGACTCGTGAACGACGTTTGGCAACAGGCGGGGGTGTACGAAGTGCACATCGGTTCGGCACGGCACACGCTGAAGGCGAAGACATTTATCACACGGTAGGATGCAGGAGGAGCCTCAGGTTATGTGTGGTGTATGTGGGGGCAGGGTAGGTCGCAGTAGTAGCGATCCGGTGGAAAGAAGCACGCCTCGGAGGGGACTTTATACTATGTATGCCTTGCGTTCGGAGCGCCCGAACGGAACACCAAGGCAATGCCGCGTCGGCCCCTGGCATCTGTGCGACCAGGTAGCGTGTCCGGCTACTCGTGCTCGTTTGAGGGTCTCCGAAGATGGTACACAGGTCCCCGGCACGCTGTCATGTAGGTCTCCGAAGGCAGTCATGCAGGTCTCCGGCCGTCAATCGAGAACGTTATCAGGCACAATAGCCGCTAGCCGAGTCCATATCTATTGAGAGCCCCGATGAGCTTGAGAAGGCGACCGCGAGCTTTCGAACCCTGGCCTAGTTATGGGCGCACTTGGTCGCCAGGTATCTGTCCAAACAATAGGTACCAGTGAGTACTCATGGACGTTTAGCGTAGTCGAGTTCTTTCCTCACTCGTAGTAGCACACTTAGCGCCGGTTGCTTGCGTGCACTGTATAGCGTTCACACCTCGCTGCGCCCGACCAAAGGTTCTTGGACCACGAAGTCTATCGACAGGTCTGTGAGGTCTCCGGTGATCCTTTCAGCTCCGGACAGCCTTCTATCAGTCTTTCCCGCGTGCTCCGAAGCATGGAGGTGCAGGCGCGGGCATACCATAAACACGGATGCTGCATGTGTCGTGGCCGTCTCTTACAGTTGATCTCTGCTACAAGATCAACTTCCATACTACCCACCCAAAGGCCATACGGAGGCGAATCGACACCACTCCCATGTTTTATCAGAGCAAATGAAGGCAACACGGGCATACCGGACATCATCGTTCAGGCGCGCGGAGTGCGACCGTGAGGTAAATCACGAATTGGGTGGACAACTTTCCCAGTTGCGCGCAGATTTCCGCCTTCTGGCACAGCAAACAAGGAGGCCCTTATTCGCATCCCTCGGAGTCGGACATGATGCACGAGCTGAGCGGATCAGCATCGCGAGCGCTCCGAAGGCGTTGAGCTGAGGAGAGGTAATGACACATCTTGGTCATTGGACGGGACCCTCGACTCGGATTGGGCGAATATTCGCACAAAACTTCGGCACTGGCGGTTTCCCGTAGAGATTGAGGTTAGGAGAAGTAAAGCCGCATAGCATACGAGGACGGAGGCAAGGGTATTTTGAGATGATGGTGGTGACATCAAGCTTGGGCGCTTTGGGTCTTGTTGTAGAAAAATTTGAATTGCTGTAGCACTCAGCATCCGGCGAAGAATCGTTGCTTATGTCCCGAGACATACCTCCGCTTGTCGCTGTGATGCGAGTGCTTGAGAGGATAGACTCGGGGTAACTGAATAGGCCGCGCACAGCGCTTGACTTAAGTAGTACCACCGTGACGAGTTGTTCGATGAGATCATTCACTATCCGAGGCCATGTACGAAAGCGCGAGGTACTTCGACGATTCCCATATTCGACACATCAAGGGCCTTGCGGCGAAAGAAGGGTGTGCATCCTGAACATGGTGTTCAAGAAACAGACGATGAGGGTCAGAGGGAGCTGGCCCGGGCGTGTATCATCACCTCGGACCGGAGCCGCCGGTCCCCTGTGCAGTTCCTCTGCACACTTTATCCCAGACCATCACCAGCCCGGTCACCATCTCCTTTGCGTCAACTCTGCCACTATGGCTTGGGAGCTCCTAGAAGTCTGCATATCATTTCTTAATTTAGTTGGAATCCGGCCTCGCTGAAGAGCCCTAATCAGGTCAGCGAACCCGGCTACGCCTATATCATCCTTGGCGGGTTCGTTGTCGCGGTACGTGGCCTGGTCTGTCCTCCTGTCACGAAGCAAATCTGATATACGTTTTAGTTCAGTGTGGTGTCGCTCCTGGTAAAGGAAAAGGTACGGCTTCCTCGTTGTCTGGCTGTATTCGTGTGCTGACTGGACATGGCAAGCTATACATCAATGAAGTCGTCCTCGGGACGGGTTTCGGCGTGCTTATGGGGCCACACTGCGCGAAAATATTCGACCCTCGCGGATGGACTTCCGATACCAACGCACTTACTCTCGAAGTCATGCGTGTAGTACTCGCCACCGGTCTCTTCGCCATCGGGGTCGAGCTTCCCGGCGCTTACATGGCAAGGTCCGCCAAGAGCCTCATGGTGATGGTCGTTCCTACTATGGCCGTTGGATGGGTTATATCCGCCTGTGAGTACTATCATAATAGTCTACTATTTTTGAGATCCTGACCAGGGCGTAGCGTTTATATACGTCATATTCCCTCGTCTAAACTTCGTTGCCGGTCTCCTGATCTCCGCGTGCCTCACGCCGACCGACCCTATCATCAGTGCAGCCATAGTTGGTGCGTTGTCCTCTTCCCTGAAATTGCCTCAAGGGTCGAACTGATGTGTGGCGAAAGGCGGCAAATTTGCGGTCAAGCATGTGCCTCTCAACCTTCGTCGATTGATCGCCGCGGAGTCGGCATCCAACGATGGGATGGCATATCCCTTCTTGACAATCGCCATCTACGTCTTGACTGAGGCGAACGCCGGCGTCGCCATCGAGAAGTGGATTGTACTAGGATGGTTATGTAAGCGTGTTCAATTGGAAATCTCGTGCGATAACCGCTGACATTCCTGGACAGACCAAGTTGTCTTGGGTACCCTCCTCGGCGCCGTCCTCGGCTGGCTCTTCGCCCGTGTCATGAAATACACACATCGCCAAGGCTTCATCGACCGCGAGTCATATGTCGCACAGTACCTCGCCCTCACCGTCTTGACCATTGGCATCGCCTCAACTCTCGGCGTCGACGACCTGCTAGCTGCGTTTGCAGCTGGGAGCGCTATCAGCTGGGACGAACACTTCAATGTTCAAATCGAGAACGAGGTCTTCTCGAGCGTCATCGACCTAGTGCTGAACTGCGCGTGCTTCATCTACATCGGCGCGTGGCTGCCGTTCGACCAGTTCAACTCGCCTGAGCTTGGCGTAACGCCATGGAGGCTCGTCGTACTCTTCATCATCGTTCTGCTCCTGCGGAGGATCCCGGTTTTGCTATTGCTCTACCGCTGGATTCCCGAGATCCGATCCTGGCGTGAGGCGCTCTTCACCGGACACTTCGGACCTGTACGTGCTCCCATCCTCTGCCCTCGGCCACTGATGCTGACAATTCGGCTTCGCAGATGGGTGTCGGTGCTATCTTTGTTTCCACCCTCGCGATCATCAAATTGGAAGAATCTGCAGCTCGAACCGAGCAGACCGAGGTGCTCAAACAGACCATACATCCCATCGTCACATTCGTCGTCCTCTGCTCGATCATCGTTCACGGCCTGTCCATCCCCTTCTTCTCCTTTGGGAAGAACGTCCGCGTCCGCACTGTATCGCTATCGCGCACCCTCACCGCCAACCAAAACACGCCGCCGGATTGGCTCCTTTGGGCTCGCCGTCCAGGAACGACGTCATCGAGAGCGCCCACTCGCCCAGGTTCGCCCGACAATGATGCGGAGCGTGGCGTCCTGCGGCAGCGAGGCGAATCCGCACGACGTGGAGGCGATGGAGATGGCACTGGCGAAGACATCACAGTAGACGACGGCTTTGGGGCACGAGAGATGTCGCAAGAAAATCTGGCGAAGGAGCCGCACATGCCGCTTGGTGAGGCGGCCATGTTCGTCGAAGATGGACCAACCCAGACAGACACTGCTGCGGATCAAGAAGAGCAGGATATCAGCGAGGAGCCTGTCTCGCTCTATGATCAGAAGCAACCAGTCCACGACGAGGAGATGCGGGAGACGAGCATCCACGAGGAGCCCGAGCCCGAGCGTGAAGCACGTAACGTGCGCTTTGCGCCCGCATCTGAATAGGATATGCTGGTGCTCGGCACACGCTTTCTCCTATGCTGCTGCCGAGCCAGAACCTTCGTCTTGCAATTTCCTTGTCCTGCTCTCAACAGACCTTCTACCGTTTCTTCTCAGAGTTACCCTGCTACCGCATATCTAGACTATTTCTTGAATATAGACAGCCCTTCGAGGGCACGATTACCAACCTTCCCTGTTCAAGTAGTATTGATTCCACCTGGCTGGTCTTAGGGGGCTTCTGCGAGCGCTTGATGCCTCGTGTTGTAGGGTCGCGTTCATCCTGCGAATGCCTCTGCAAGCGCTCGTGCATGGGTATATATACTTCGTCCCCGAGCCAAGGCTTCATTGGAGACGCCCCTACTTGAGGTGAAGTATTCAGGAGTCCTGATACCTTATCTGGCGCGTCGCCGACGGCGCCGTGTACCTGCCCCCCTACGACCAACGTCGTAGGGGCGTAGGCTGGCCGGCAGCGAGCAATGAGCTTGCTGTGCGGACAGACCCGGCGTGCGTTGCATCGCAAGTATGTTGGCTCATCATACCCGTCTGTTCCCAAGCTCATCCTCTCACAGCTGATGTAGCGCGCCTCGTTATGCGGCGTTGGTATCCGAAGATGCCCGCGCTGCATCGGGTCGTCTACCCACTGCTCCCTCCGACATGCCGGTGTACGGTAAGCAGCCGCCTTGAGAGTCATCGTATGATCGTCTGATGCTAGCAACAATTGTAGTGTGACGCTATACGCAAGCATGTCCGATCTGACTTGATGTACATTCATTCAAGATACTAAATATATGTCTGCTACACATAAAGTTGAGGCCTTCGCCGGCCGAAAGACGTGTGCGAAGGAAGGCTCCATCAGAATAAGTCTCAGTACAAACGGTCTTTTGTGTGACCATTGCAAGAGCGCTGGGAGTGCAGTCGTGCAGATGCGGTAGCGAACATACGCAAGCCTGCCGAATGAACCAGGTGCAGGTTGCAGATGACTGCCGCACTCCCGCCACGACCACATATCGCCTGCTTATCTAGCCTATCTTCTTACCCTCCTGACCTCACCCTTGACCCTACGTGAGTGCGCTCGCTGCATCGTGGTGTAGGACTTCGTCGTGCGAGCGTCGCTTGACGCCCGTTCGAGGACCTATAAGAACGCTTCGCCCTTTGCTCAGACAATCCAATCATGTTCACCATCTCTCTTGGGGGAGGCACTCATCCGCTGTGGCAAGCCTGCCAGTCGTAGTGTACGCTCCTCTTCACTGACTGCCACAATTTCTGTCCTCACGTGCTCGCAGAGGCTGTTCATAGCGTCCTGTGGGGAGCCTCCCCCGCCCCTCTCCCTTCGACCTCTGCATAGCCTCAGAGTCGAAGTTCGCACTGTTGGTTCGTCAGCTCAGCATCCCCATACTCTCGCTTTGACTGATCGATACTAGTCAGTTATCTGCGCAGGCGACTGTATGCTTCATGCACGAACGACCCGTCGCTCTTTACCACACCTATCCGTTCATCTGTGTCCATGGCTTGAAATTCATGTGCAGGCTGCGGTCATATCAGTCTAGTCAGAACACCTGTACACCCATATGTTCTCTCAGTATCATGTAGCACAGCTTTGATACATGCGCGCGCGTCTAGGCGTAAAGCCATTGCGATTCGGCGACACTGGCTGCACACGAAGTGCACGACGGAGTGACTGAGAGATCAAGATAAAAAGATAAACCATTACCGTCGGACGTGCACGTCATACCCTGAGTCTCAGCTATTGGTAGAACCACGAGAAATATGGTGGGTAGTTGGTCTGTTGACTGTGAATGACCGGTGATCGTGGGAGGAGGCAACCTACATCGCATCAGGCGCGCGCGGTCATCGCGAATGTGGCGTCTCGTGGCTTGACCTGAACGTCCACCTTACCCTTCGGTTCATTCGACTATACACCTGTAGAGCGTCGCCATATTACTGTCTGACTTGCCTTATCTCCGATAATCGAGCATGAACTCCCCCATCCCGTCTGATTATCCGTCTGATAACGACTCGGAAGGCTGGGAAGGAGTCCGCTCTCTTTCGCCCTCCATTGCAGCTGCGACGGTTCACGATCTGACAACGTTCTCGCATACTCGCACGCAACAGACGGACGACCTGGGTCTCGCAAATACAAGTGCTTCCGAGCTTCTGCGCTCTCGTCAGCCCTGGTCGCCGTTCGATGGCGAGATGCAAGGAGCGTTTCGTACAGAACACGAGAGTCCACTCGGGAAAGCTCCCTCATCACCGACGTCTATCATAGTATCAGAGACTCCTCTGAGTCGGAGCGTACTTACGAGCTCGATTGCCTCTGCAGGTCATGTTTACCCGCGACACGGACTGGTACCCCCACAGGAGCGTCGTGTACAGATGCATACTGCACTTGCTACAAACCCGCTCTTGGCGGAACTACGCCAGAGCGCACCCTTCATGGATCGCGACGGGTCGCCTGTCTTCGTTGGTTCGGCCCTCATAGATGGTGCCGTGTACCCGTGCAAGGTCACGCTCTCAAGATCGGGCGAAGAAGGGGTAACGCCAGTGCGAGTGCCGCTCTCCGGCAAAGAAGTTGTTCATCACGGCGTCTATGAGATTCTGGTTATTGACGAGGAGACGATGGAATGGGTTGGCGCTAGGAACGGGCGATTGCCATTTGGACGCGCGCCAGTTGAGGGTGGATATGACGACGACATGAAGCGACTTTACTATGCAGCGACAACCATTCATGGCTGCCGAGTACCGGGAAAGACATGGGAAAATGAAGTAAGCATATTATCTCTGTATGGGGTGTAACCCTCTTAACCAAGTACGCTACGTCTAGGGTGCCAACTTTCCTTGGAATGGACAGGAACTCGTTATGCGCGACGGATATGATATACTGTACGTTTTCCAATGCCCTTACGTCATCATGCTTACCGCTGGGTAGGTGCTGGCGATCGCAATTCTATGTCCCTCGACGGAGTCGGGATCCACAGGAGACTGGTTTGGCACCGTTTTCGTCAAGGGATGGGAGACCTAGTTATGTCATCTCAGCCCCGTTGCGCGGAACCCGACAGCCAGCCAAAGCAACTTTGCACAACGACACCGCGCGGGTGCGCATATCCTATAGCGGCAAGGAAATCGACGTCGACTGGGCTTCCGCCGAACAACCAGTCGAGATCGTTCATGTCAATCCCGATACCATGGAGTGGGTCCCCAGCAATCATGGGCGCCTTCCCATCGGACTACAGCCCGTGGAGGGAGGATATGACAAGGGAGACCGACGACTTTATCATGCTACACACGACTTCGATGGCCACACTGTCCCGGGCAAAACCGGTGAACATCTGGTGGGTAGAGCCGTTGCACCCCACACTTAACCGCACACGCTGATTACACCACTAGGGTGGGGCACTCTTCCCTTACGGTGGCAAGGAGAGGTCAATTACCCACGGATACAAGATACTGTGAGTTTTTGTCTTTTCTCTGAATCAGTATGCATTCTGACCCGACCTGTAGTTGCTGGACTCGCGATGCAGGGATCCGTGAAAGCACGCATACATGGCTTGTTCCACCTCCGCCGCGCTCGATATCGCTCATTCAAGGGGTTTATATTGGCATCGCACATTGCAGCAATGGATCGCGTCAACCCGGCTCTGTTACTCGAGGATCTCCCGGACGTATGATCTTTCCTCATGATGGCCGCGCAATCCTGGATTTCTATGGGCCGTACGATATCCTCGAGTTCGAAGAAGACAAGATGCAGTGGATACTGCAGGTGAAGGATGGTGCAATTCCGGCGGACTGTAGACCAGTCGAGGCCGGGTATGAAGCCGACGGCAAAAAGTTGTACTTCGCCAGACACTGCCCCTCCGATCCATACCGATACGGGAAGACGGGGAGACATCTGGTTGGTCGTTTCAAGTGAGATCGCATTCCTACGTCGTATCTGATTCAATGGCTCTATAGAAGGCAGGGCACTTTGTTCAGGATGGTAAGGAGTTGATCTTGCGCGGAGGATACGATATACTGTGAGCCTTCTCTCGAGGTGTCTACAGCGAAGACTACTAAGTCTTTCACAGTTGCTGGAAGGACGCGTGACGAAAGACTGTCTGTATAGATGTACTAGTTCCCACCCTCTATCATATTCTATCATATAACGTGATGATGTATGTGCGAAGCGTCTTAATCGCCTAAATCGTACGGATCACGACCCTCAATTGAAATCGCCCCGCCTGAGTGGCTTGACCAGGTCATCTCGTCACTCCAGTCTATCCATAGGGTCTCGTCGAGCGGCCCAGTTTCAACCGTGACACGCTCAACCAGCTTCCTCGTTCGCGTAATGCCGCGTCTATTAGCTCTCCAGAACCACCTCGTGGCCCAGATTAGCTCCACGTTGAATTCGGGCCGTACGAAGCGGGCCGCACAGAACCGTAGTAAGGTGATCCGGTGTCCAGTGTCTTCGAGGGCTTTGGTGAGGTTTGACCATATTTTCTCCCAACGCTCGCCGGATCTTTCGCGTCGTGTGTTCACAACGCATAGGCGATGCAACTCTGGCGCTGCGGATGGCTGATCGAGGAGTGCGCACATGTATGCGGGAGAGTTGATGTCAATGGCGAGCTCCTCCAACGATGGGAATGTATGTTGGCAAAGCAGGCCGAGCACCTGAGGTTGCGCGACATGACAGAGAGTGGTGTCCAATGTCCGAATGTTCGGGGTGCGCACAAGATCAAGGAATGATCCCATGACCTCTGCGTACTGAGAGTGCCCAAGAGCGGCCTCGGGCGCGGAGCCGTACTCCTCTCCCCTAAACCGCACAGAGAGGCAAATGTGCGGAATGTGACGTTCGGCTGGCCATACCCTGTCGACGTTGACACGACAAGAGAGGCCCAGATCGAGCTTCCGGGAGGAGATGCCGAGGGCTACACTCTGGTGCCCTGTATATTGTAGTTGCGGAAGCATGCACTGTAAAAGGTTCGCCATGTGGGATGTAAAGTCGGTGTTCTGGTCCAAGCGGACGTCGCGCATATAGTAGTGGATGGTGGTATCGGGAGGGGCATCGACGGCATGGAGAACCCTGGTGCAAAGGCGAAGGCTGCCGTCAAGACCGATGTAGCGCAAAGTGGGAAGAGGGATGATGTCGTCAACGGATATCGGGGCTAATGTATCTTTGAAAACGTCGTCTGCTTTGATCGCCATGCTCCCAGTCTCCCTGAAAGCAAACCGGAGCTCCTGGAGACATGATGTGTGACGCACAGTCTCAAGGAAGTCGTGGAATCTGAGGACTGGAGGAGATCGTCTAGCTGATAGACCGTTTATGGTCATGTCTAGAGTCAACGACCTCAACGCCGGGCTCACGAAGATGAAGTGAGTGTGTGCATATGTGACCTGTCGGAGGTGGGGGATGTTGAATCTGATGGACACGCCGGTAAAGTCTATCGGGCTGTCCACGGGCTGGTTGATGTTCAAGATAGTAAGGCTCCGTCCAAACCCGGGCTGTAGCATCAGAGGTAGCCAAAAGTGAGGGTTATTGTCAGAAATTCCGTAGTCCTTGGACAAATCGAGGACGCCAATACGATCGGGATGGAGTAACGCGAGCGCTTGCGTGGTCAAGTGCTGCTTGAAGCGTGCGTTAGCGCTGGCAAGAAGGCCGTGAGCGCCGGGTCGGATGGTCAACGGGGCACTGCGCGTGCGCTCGAAGAGCACTCCTGTTGCCGCCGGTAGGTCGCCCAAAATTTTCCCCCAGAAATTACTGAATTCCAACGCAATGTTTCGCCAACGGGCACAGACGTGTGCAATTTGAATACATCCAAGACTTAGCCTCGGTCTCCACACACCGCACGGCGGGTCGATGTTTGCCGATATATCGAGAATAAGACATAGCACTTCAACAGGAAGCGTCTGAGCGAGCGAAGTTGGCTTGCCGCGTCTGGGAGAACATCAGTATTGGTGCACAAATAATGATACGCTGAGATACGCACATGCGGAACGTGATACGTGGCCGAAGACCCATGATCCTGAATGAGCATAGACCTCACGGCTCCAAAAGGAACAAGGGGAGACCACGGCGGGCGGCTTGGGTAGGCCAGCTGTGAGAACACTGGACAAGCATCGTCAGGAAAAGCGAGGTCGCTGTCATGCCGCGGAGATGGGCGGGCCCGGATTGAACCGTAAGAATGCAGTACAACGTGAATTAGAGAAGACCGAAAGCCCAAACAGGCTGCCGATGATGGGAAGATCCAAGGCGTGTTGACCGTGCGACTGGGCCCTGCACGTAAACGTCCTGTCAACAACCACGCGCCGCCTTGACTTCGAACGTCGAGAACCTCCCTGCGACCCAAGTCCCTGGCAATCGACGTTACCGAATCTGAGGTGGACTGCTGGACTTGAAATTCCCATCATCTTCCCGATATGGCCAGCGCTTTAGTTGCTCGTAGTCGATCCAACAGCGTGAACTCGGTCGATTCCGCAGATTCGTACCAGGTCTTATCTGGTGTTGGCGACGACTGGGAGACACTCTCTGCCTCCCCATCCGAGACCGGTGCTACGGTCCTCTCTGAAGATGAGAGTGGCGCCGAGGGTCCTAAACCTCGCGCAAAGGCGTCACCCGCGACTGCGAGCCAGTCGTTCGCCTCGCAGCCGCCTTCGGTACCTGCACCCCAGCACACGTCTCATGAGCTTGATGAATCTCATGTACGAGGCCCACTATCGTCCAGAGTGGACGATCTCAGCTCTTTAGTGGAATCCCAAGGCGGTTCAACCCCGCGCGATGCACGGCAGGAAGCTAAAGAGCCTACTGGACCCACTGCGTCGGTGTCACCACGCTTGGCTACCAGTACTGGTTGCGGTGCGAGCTCTTCTCTGAACATCTTTGTGGAACCAGACTCCCCGATATCTGCGGCTTCCGAGACGCTTGTGGATACTACTCATGTCCAGCCACACCCTACTATACCTATACGGGAGCGCCGCGTCTGGATGCACACGAGCCGCACCCTCCCTCTAAATCTCATCGCCAACGCGCCCTTCGTTGACGCAGACGGCTCACCCGTCATGATCGGCTCTGCACTGGTCGATGGTGCAGTACATCCCTGCAAGATCACTCTATCACGCCTGGGCGACGCAGGCTTCTCTCCAGTCCGCATGGCGTATCGAGGAAGCGAGACGGTCCACTTCGGAGTGTACGAGGTTCTGGAGGTCAATGAAGATACGATGGAGTGGGTCAGTGCGAGAGATGGGAGGTTACCGAGGGGACGCGCGCCTGTTGAGGGTGGCTACGATCGGGAGGGGAGGAGGTTCTACTACGCTGTTACCACCATCAAAGGCTTTGGAGTGCCAGGAAAGGCATCTGAACATGATGTACGCCCTCATCTTCTAGCGCAAACAAATGCAACATGGACGAGATCCTTTCATAGAATGCACATTTTGCTTACGGAGGAAGAGTTCACGTCAAACGAGAGGACTATCGTATCCTGTATGTCTCTCTTTGCGCTCTTAGGAGGCGTACTTATATTCACTCAATCGCTGTAGGTGCTGGCGCCCGCAATATTATGTTCCGGACATCACCCATGATCCGTGGGAGGTTGAGCACGCGCCGTTCACGGACTCGGGCGGCCAAGCGCCGGTTCATGTTGTCTCAGTCCCCTACGGCAAAACACTCCAGCCAGGCAAAGCTACCCTGCACCCCGATGCAGTCCGTGTACGCATCCCATACCTTTGGCGAGAGGTTGAGGTAGATTGGACTGCTGACGAACGGCCTCTGAACGTTCTTCATGTTGATCCAGATGCGATGGATTGGATCAGTACCTCGCATGGAAGGATCCCTGTAGGAGTGCAGCCAGTTGAGGGAGGGTACGATAAGACCGGAGAGAGGTTCTATCATGCCATTTGCACTTTCAATGGCGTCACCGTGCCAGGAAAGACAGGCGAACACTTGGTGAGTTGTGTGCATACCGCGTCTCTTGGTTCCTGCACTGACTTCATCCGATAGTGCGGGGCGCGGTTCCCGTGGAATGGGATTGAGCACTCCATCGAGTGCGAGTACAAGATACTGTGCGGCTTCTCACCAACGTGTAATGTTCTCCACCGTGCTGAAACCTGTATACAGTTGCTGGAAACCCGTCCCTGGCGCGAGCGCGTACACATCACTCATACCTCCACCTCCGACTCTCCTTCTGAGCGACGCCCTCACTCCCGCAACCCGCATCCTGAACCCGTTGACCCCAGACGGCATGAACATTGGTTTGGCACACCACTCAGACGGTTCTCGGCACCCTGGCACAGTAGTCCGCGGATCCCTCGAGCGAATGCTCTATGCCCACGGAGGACGCGCAATCTTAGGTTCTTCCGGAGCGTACGACGTCCTAGTGTATGAAGAGAACGTCATGGAATGGGTGCCTGCGAGGGAGGGCAGGGCTCCTGCTGATAGACGGCCGGTTGAGGCCGGGTACGAGAGGAACGGGAAGAAGCTTTGGTTCGCGAGGTACATGCAGGCGGCGCCGTACGTGTTCGGGAAGACCGGAGAGCATTTGGTATGTTGCATTGCCTCGATGCGCTGGGGTTGGTACTGATCCTACTTGCGTTAGCAATCAGCACACTTTGTGAGGGACGGTCAGGAGTTGAAAGTTCGGGCGGGTTACGACGTCTTGTGAGTGCACTGCAACTACGGGCGGATTTTCGACTGACAATAGCAACGCCGCCCAGATGCTGGAAGGATGCCTAATCTGGCTATTGTATTCGATCAATCCATGTATATCGGTGCCGTTTTTACGAGTTATATTCGCTCGCGGTCTGCAATCCCTCACATGTATCATCATTCACCATGTATCATGTACGCGCTCCTCAGGTTCACCTGCCAAGGCCCTATGGATGACTGTTCCCGGAACTCGCTTGGGGCTTGTAGAGTTTGAGGTGACTCCCACGAACCCCGTGGCGAGCAGCGATGGCGGCAAGAAGCGTACGATCCCGGCTCTCCATACTCCGTCCTGTAGTAGGCAACTCGAGGTGAACTGGCGCATGGCTTCGTCGCGAGGAAGCTTTGGAGGCATCTGGCTCTCTTCAGCCTCCTCCCCATATCAGTTCACCTCTATATGCCTGGTCTTGGCTAGAACTTGTTGTGGCTCACCGCCGGTCATCGCGTCAGTCAGGCCCATCCCTTGACAGCTGTTTGCAGAACGATAGGCCACCCTGTGTTCTACATACAGACGCCACCGCACCGCTTTGCCCCACATGCGGCGTGATGTGTCACAGCGTCGTTGAACCCCGTCCTTTCGCTCAAACCACCTCGCAAGCCATTCGCTTGGGTGAAAAAGGTCTGGTTTTGCACTAGTCGTGAGCCTCTCCCACTTACGGAGCTCGCTTCGAGAAGGCGTCGTCGAACAAGGGTTGGGGGTCTTCCGACTAGTCAATTCGAGTTGAACCCGCATTAACTGGTACTGGCGCTTGATGCCATTCCCGTGTCAACGGCCGGCGCGAAGTGGAGCAAATCTGTGTGCGTGTAGAACGTAGGGTGGCCTATCGTTCTGCAAACAGCTGGAATCATCCATGGTCACACGGACACCCACAATGAGCGTCTAAACGTCGCTTCCATAACAGAAGTCGAATGCATTATGCCGTATGCCACCTGTGCAACGCACAGGTGGCAGCAGGTGGCGCGCCTTTTGTATCGTACGGTACTGCCCAGACACAGACGATTGAACAAGGATTCGGAGGGCATGACAGCTCCGGCCCTCCGAGGCTCTCAAAGGACCCGAAGTTGTCATTGTGGTCGTGTCTCTATAGGTCGCTACCGAATCGAAGAACGCCCAGCGCTCGATACAGTTCGCAAGATCCGCAAATCTCCGTCACGGCTGCGAATGTACACATCAAACTGGATCAAACTGCCACGTACGCGCGCAGGAAACCCCGCCATCACTTCCCAACGCGCTGAATAAGGGACCCATGCGCGTGTACATGGCCCTTGGCGGGCCCCATCGTGTCACTATCTCCCATCATCTCTCCTCAACTCAACCACCCCCGCTCCCCTCGCCGATGGCGAACCTGGGTGCGATCCTCAACATTCCAAGCGACCGCGAGAAAGAGTGGCGGTACGTGTACCCTCGTCCCTCGCCACGTGGGCGCGTGTTCATTTTTTTGTTTACTAGGAAAGATAGTATGATTCCTACGTCTGCGACAAGCCTTACATCGCCCACATCGCCGGACTTCACGTCTTCAATGTCCACAGAACAGCCACCAGCAGTACCACCTCCTGGCGGCGCTTTGGACCATTATCGTTATCGCGTCAATGCGGCTGGCGAGCATGAAGCCCATTCTGGCTGCCCTGACTCCTTGAGCTGTTTAGTAGACACAAATGAGCGACCCTTGTACACTATCCCCGTCCTTATCTCCTGCGCAATACTAGGCAGTCCCGACAAGAAGATGCTCGTCAGCGAGATTTACCAGTCGATCATGGAGAAGTATCCCTACTTCACGTCGTCAGAATCAGTTGAAACTCGGTTCAAGGTACGCACATACCTTCATCGATACAGTCAGAACTGTGTATGAGCAATTCGTACAGCAATCCCTTCGTCATCAGCTGTCGTTGAACAGGCTGTTCGAGAGAGAGCAAGGTCAACGCCTCCTCACGCGCGGCTTTTACTGGAGCGTCAACCTCGCGGCGCCACCAGGGACGAAACGGCCGCGCAAGCGTGGCAGCAGGAAGCCCGACGACCCCGAACTGGCTGCGCCGAAGAAGGACTTGCAGATAAAGGATAGGCCGATGGTACAGGATGACCTTGGTCAGGGAGCAGCGAGTGGACTTGCAGGAGGTGGAGGAGCCGGGGAACCGCCGCCGGATGTGACAATGACAGAAGCAGGCGCGCCGATGTAGGAAACTCAGGAAACAGAGAGGCTCTGTAATATCACTTTCATGACTCTGTCTTGAACGACCACTCCGAACTGTCGAACCGTTGTGCAACCAGAAATATTTCACACTTCCGAATAAATGCTATCTTGGACTTCGCTCGTATCCATCATCGATATGACGTACACATAGACTCAGCATCCAGACTAGCGGGCGCCGTGTGTGCTTCGAGCTGGGTCTAGCGCCCATCATGAGAGCTGTCGCGGGTTCTGCGAGGCGGCTGGGTCGGCAAGACGTGGGGACGTGATGGGCAGCGAGCAGCCGAGGCGCGCAACGTTGCAAAGACAAGGCCAAGAGGGTGCGGGCCGGTGTCGGCCCGAACGGCGCACGCGTGACGTCACGCGTACAGCCGTGCAGCAATTCGTTCAAGCATCAGACCCGTTGCTCTCTTGCCGTCATGACCTCGAAACTAAGTCCCGCACCTCCCTCCCCAATTCATCTCATCAGATATCACACCTCAAATATAAGTGCGCTCTTTATCAGCACAGATAACGAGCGTCTGTACTCGGCCGATGCATCCGGCCGCATCCTCTGCTCTTCTACTCGCTCACTTCGGCCAATCGCGAAATGGCAAGCACACACCGACTCTGTTCTTGGTGTCGAGGAAGTCGGAGAGAGGCTTATAACGTGAATAATTTCTAGTCTTTTTGGGCATGATGGGCGGCATACTTAAGTATACAGTGAAGACAGGGAAGAGATCACAAACTTTATGTCTGGCGCCGTCCTGAGAGACGAGGGGCGCAGATCGCAGGGAGCGCGACGGCTGGGGGTGAAGAACCCGAGAAGCTTGCGGAGATGGACGTGAATGCGCTAAACTACTGCCGCTTCTCTATCCTGTCATCGAGCGAGGGCGATGTCTTGGTTGCATTGCCGAACCTGGTCGAATCTGCTTACGCAGATATCTGGAAGCTGGACGGTCATGAGAGGTTGCACGCAGCTGTCGGTAAACGCTCGCCATCCCAGAATGAGGCTATGGATGGACGTGGCAAATCGAAGTCTGGTGAGGCTCTAACGTTCTTGACTGCGAGCTATGGTATTGACGATTGCTCGTATATGAGTATAGGTATCATCATGGCGCTGCATCTTCTTCCACCCGTTCATCCGGATCATTCACGTGTTCTCATGGGCTACGAGGCTGGATCTGTCATACTATGGGCTTATGATCCGGCGCGCAACCAAGATCGGAGTACGAGCGTTGAAGGTGTCGGATGGACGGCGTTGCGCGAGTGGAAGGTACATATGGAGACAAGTACGTCTATGTGCTGAATCAATTGAGCGTTTGACCGACCATGGTGTCAGTTATGGGTCTGGCTGTATCCCCGGACTACACCTTTGCTCTCAGCGTGAGCGCGGATCATCTTATAGGGAATTACGGTCTAATCTCAGAGGTGCGCTCGTCCCTCATAATCGCGCACAGAACCGGTTTTGACAGATGAAATAGGATGGTAAAGATGAGACAGTGCGAACAAAACACCCCGGGTATGGTTCGATCGCGATCAAGTGCGACGGGCGCGTATGCGCGGCAGGCGGATGGGACGGAAAGTACGTCTGTGGTCTTCTGGTCATCTATCCCCTGAACTGATCAAGTATCTGTAGCATCCGCCTGTACTCTACCAAATCCTTCAAGTCGCTCGGCACGCTCGGCTTCCATCGCAAAAGTGTCGACCGCCTCGTCTTCGCGCATTCTTTCACCCCTCCTCAGGAGAACGATGAAGATTGGAGCGAGGACGAGGACGAGGACGGGTACATATTGACCAGGGCGGGAGAAGAGAAGAGAGGGAGATGGTTGGTTAGTGGAGATGCAGATGGGAAAGTAGCTATCTGGGAGCTGCTTGATTTCGCGAGGAGATGAGAATAGCTGAGCTTGATAGCAGAATAGGATCAATGCCCTCAGGATTCTCCGTGTGCGCTCGAGAAGTATGACGTTGGTCGCAGCTTGAGAGAACTTGACCGCGTGTACGTTCTGCTCGGATGACAGTTCGCAGAACTCTCATTGGTGCGTCTATCTGTACTGTGGGAGTCAACTCTGCGCACAGGACGCCCTGCAGATCGTTTCACTACAACGTCGTAGCTGCGTCCAACATTTTACTGAATATCCATTGCGCTCTGCAGATCGCGTCTCCGACGGAGAGAGTGCGCGCCGAAGGAATCCTGCATATCCGTTCACCCGCTCTCACACAAACTAAAAACGTAGTTGATTGTTCGTTCATTGGAGCTTTCAGGTAGACAGCTAGTGAAGGCGCCATTCGCATTGGCTTGACTTGCAGCGACGTACACTACGTCAACTTGGCCGCCTTCTCTTGGCTTGGGCCACAGTTCATTGCGGTGGACAAGCTGCTAAAAACAGATGCCGCAGGCACCGTTCCTAGGCCGGGGAGATCGCTCGCCGTCAAAGCCTTGAATTTGAAAGGAAGATAGCGCTACCGAGTTGGAAGCACTCCGATATTGAGCAGTACTGTGCGCTATGAGCGTCTATCATACGCTTCCTCTTATATACACGATTCTTCCTCACCCATATGTACAACAAGACGCAAAGTACTGTATCTCGCGAACTCATGTGATCGCGTTGCACGGAGCAATCTTGATATCGCGAGCCGCGACGCCCGATCCGAAATGACAAGCGCGGACCAGCGCAGTGTCCGTGCCTCCAGTAATTTCCGGACGTGCATTCATGCGCACATGCGCATGTGCGCGCTTCTGGAGCTCCTTATCCCGAACGGCCACCATCTACCGTTTGTCCGTAGGACCCTCTACCCAATTCACCACTCTTGACGCTTAGCTCCGCCGACGCTCCTTCCATACTTCCATCTCACACTGTATGGCCGACCTTCAGGTCGTCCTGAACAGTGTTGTAGGAGCAGCGCTCAGCTTTCATGCCAGAGCGACCGCAAACGTCCCGTGCGTGCTGAGCTGCACGTAAACCTAACAACGAACAACATCTAATATTACCTACAGATTATGGCGTGATGCGCGCATCCTACCGGCGTACATCGCCGGCCTGAGTGTATTAATATTGGCTGCGCAAGGCGCCATCTATCTTGTCCGACGCGCGCGCACGAAGGGTGACCGGAGTTCAACTTCGACGACGGAGAGTATACTCGCCGACCCGTCTACAACTTCCGCCTTCCGGAAACATGTCAAGAGCCATGGAGGGTTCGCGATATGGTTCTTTGCCGTGATGCGGTTAGCGGCTATACTTGTGCTGCTCGCACTGTACGCCGTGAGCTTTGCGGACGACGCAAAGAGTGCTACGCACGAGTTCGGCGGGGCTAGTCAGCCGCCGCACCATCAAAGGCATCTCGACGGAATTCTGTGCGGGGTCTACGTACGCTTCTCCCATCCATTCAGTTGTCACGCGACCTTATAATTGATATACAGGTCTACGCGTCCCTCCTCGCAGTACTGGCAGTTGCGGCCAAGCGCTCCTTCGCACACGCCGTTTCACCACATCTGACATGTGTTTTACTTGCTGCATGCGCCGTGTACACCTACCGCGACATCTGGCCCCTCATGACCTTCCCGCTCTCCCCCGCCGACGCCTTAGACGCCCTCCTCTGGCCCAAAGTTGTACTTGTCTTCTTCACCGGTGTCTTCATACCTCTCTGCCAACCACGACAATATGTACCCCTCAACCCGACTAAACCGCAAGAGGCGGTGAACCCAGAGCAGACAGCCAGTGTACTGAGCCTCACGACGTACACGTTCCTCGACGATATCGTCTTCCGTGCTTATCGCATGCCGCACTTCCCGTTCGAGCAGTTGCCACCTCTTTGTGACTATGATCGGACGGAGGAGCTCGTACCACGGACGTTCAAGTACCTAGACACGTTCTCGGGCGCGCGCAAGGAGCATATGTTCAGGAGCCTGATGCGCATATTCTGTGTGTAATGTTGCCTACTTTGAAGTTTACCATGTACTAATCATATTTCTGTAGTCAAAGAATACTGTATCTTGACGCTCATGGTCATCGGACGTACACTGATGTCATTCCTTTCTCCCATCGGTATCAACCGCCTGCTCGCGTGCGTCCCCATTCAACTTTGTCGCCATCATGACTGAACACCGATACGTAGCTACATCGAAGACGGTGGTCAAGATGCTCTCGTCCGTCCTTGGGTCTGGATGACATTCCTCTTCCTCTCACCTTTCATGATGTCCCTCCTCTTCCAGTGGTACATCTGGATCACGGTGAGTAGCTGTCTCTGCATTTGTTTTCTTAAGGCTGACGGCTCGGGATTCAGACATCATCACTCGTTCGAGCACAGAGCTTCGTAACCCAGCTCATCTTTGAACATGCGTTGAGAATGAGGATCAAGGCGGACTCGACTGATGCGAAGGGAGGCGAAGCGAAGAAGGGGAAGGGTAGCACCCTGCAGGGCCGGATCACGAACTGTACGTGCATGCTTTTGACGACTTCGTTTCCCTGTGATAGCCCCTCTTTGTAACAACGCTTGACTGATGTCCATGCAGTGGTTACAAGCGATCTTGAGAACATCATCAACGGGCGCGACTTCCTGCAGATTTTTGTCTTCGCGCCGCTTCAATGCGTTATCAGCATATACGGGCTGCATTTACTGTTGGGCTGGAGGTGTGTGTGCCTTTCGTCTCGATCTTGATACCATTTGTGTATTAACAATGGATCATCAGTGCTTTCGTGGGCTTGGCGGTCATGCTCGTATGCTTCCCATTCCCGGGCTTGATTGTGCGCAAGATGCAGGGCATGCAGAAGGAAGTCATGAAGAAGACGGATACGCGTGTGTCTGCTGTGACAGAGAGTGCGTCCTTTATCTCGTAGCCCTCAGATGCACACAGATACTGACACACTGCCGCTAGTGCTCTCCGTTCTGCGCATGGTCAAGCTGTTCGGCTGGGAGCAAAAGATGTCAGAACAACTGTCGGAGAAGCGTGCTGCCGAGATGCAATGGGTGCGCAAGCGCGAGTTTGCCTCGCTGGCCAATACCGTCGTGAACTACATCATCCCTGTGCTCGTCATGGTCTCATCCTACGCGACGTTCACATTGGTCATGAAGCGCCAACTCAGCCCGAGCATAGTCTTTTCGAGCATGAGCATCTTCGATATGCTCCGCGGCCAGCTCGGTCAGGTCGTGCTCCGCATCCCGAGTCTTATCCAATCGAAGGTGTCTTTGGACCGTGTTACGGAGTTCTTGCACAACGTGAGCTCCTTCTTCGCGCGGGCCATAGAGTGAACTCAAATTCAACCCTCACACAGACGGAACTTCTCGACGCCTACTCCGAGCAAGACAAACAAACGCTATCCCCGTCACACGTCGAGCCCGACGCAATCGGCTTCACAGACGCGTCCTTCCGCTGGACATCTGAACCCGACGACGGCACGCTCACGCCCTCTCGACGCTCATTCACTCTGCGGATTCCTGGTGACCTACACTTCGTGCGCGGAGGGTTCAACCTCGTCGTCGGCCCAACGGGCTCAGGCAAGACCTCTCTGTTGATGGCGCTGCTCGGGGAGATGCACTTCATACCTGCTGCCCCTGGAGGATGGTACAATCTCCCTCGTACAGGCGGGATCGCGTACGCAGCACAGGAGAGTTGGGTACAGAATGAAACGATCAGGGACAACATCCTCTTCGGCTCGCCTTACGACCCTGACCGATACAACAAAGTCATCCACTCATGTGGCCTCAAGCGCGATCTGACGTTGTTCGAGGCTGGGGACAAGACGGAAGTGGGAGAGAAGGGCTTGACGCTGAGTGGAGGGCAGAAGGCGCGGATCACGTTGGCAAGAGCGATGTATTCGTCGGCAGAGGTTCTGTTACTTGACGATGTGCTCGCGGCGCTCGACGTGCATACTGCGCGGTGGATCGTGGAGAAGTGTTTCAAGGGCGATCTCGTCAAAGGGCGGACGGTCATCCTCGTAACGCACAACGTCGCTATGGCAAGCCCATTGGCGGACTACGTCGTCTCTCTCGGTATGGATGGGAGCATTGCTAGCCGAGGGTCCGTCAGCGACGCATTGGCGCAAGATGAGACGCTGCGAGCGGATGTCGAGGGACAGGAAGAGGAGCTGGCGAAGGATGAGGAGGTGCTGGACAACGAGTCGCCCGGAAAGCCTGCGAAGGATTCTGCGGATAAGAAGGCGGACTCTGCGCCAGCGAAGGACGGGAAGCTTGTTCTCGCGGAGGAGGTCGCGCTCGGGCACGTCACGTGGTCGGCTCTAAACCTCTTCTTCAGCGCGCTCGGCGGGGAACACAGTACTCTCTTTTGGACGGGTTTCCTTGGCCTACTCGCGCTCTCGCAAGTCTTGGCGGCTGCACAAACATGGGAACTTGGATACTGGGCGGAGCAGTACACACTTCACACCGATCCGGCCGACGTCAGTGTACCTCTGTACCTTGGCCTCTTCACGATACTGCTTCTCGCGAGTCTCATCGCACAGAGTGGCTCGAGCGGCATCTTTGTCTTCGGCCTCATCCGTGCCGCTAAGCGTATCCACGCGCAATTGATTAGCGCCGTACTCGGCACAACTCTCCGCGTTCTCGACGTCACGCCTACATCCCGGTTTATGGCGCGTTGCACGCAGGACATCCGATCCGTCGATGGGCCCGTGGCAAGCGAGTTCCGCGCACTCGTCGAGATCTTTGCACAGATGCTCGTGAAGCTTATAGCCATTGTACTCGTCACACCCGCCTTCCTCTTGCCCAGCGTCTTTCTGTTTGCTCTGGGAGGCTACGCCGGCAACGTCTACATGGCCGGACAACTGAGCGTCAAGCGTGAGATGAGCAACGCACGTGCACCGGTACTCGGGCATTTCGGCGCAGCCATGGGCGGCCTACCCAGTATACGCGCGTACGGTGCCCAGGCCGCCTTCCGCCTCGAAAGCTATAGGCGCATCGACAACTTCTCACGCGCAGCGCGTACATTCTATAACCTCAACCGCTGGGTCAGTCTCCGGATCGACGCTCTAGGCGGCGCATTCGCTGCGCTCCTCGCTGGCTACCTTGTGTACGGCCCACAAACGACCGGCGCTAACAGCATCGGGTTCAGTTTGAACATGGCCGTGGGATTCAGCGGGATGATCTTGTTCCTGGTCAGGATATACAATGCCTTTGAGGTGGACGGGAATAGTTTGGAGAGGATTCAGGCGTACACGGAGATCGAACAGGAGGAGAAGCCGAGCAAGAAGGGGGTACCGCCTGCGGCGTGGCCGAGTAGTGGGGAGTTGGTTGTTGAGGGACTGTCGGCGCGTTACTCGCCGGTGTGTGCTTCTCATCCCCATCATTAGCTCTCATGGATAACTAACTTTGTCTATGCAGGACGGCCCGCGAGTGCTTCACGACCTCAAGTTCACTGTCAAGTCCGGCGAACGCGTCGGCATCGTCGGGCGCACCGGCAGCGGCAAATCCTCCCTCACTCTCTCCCTCCTTCGCTGCATCTGCACCGAAGGTACAGTCCTGTACGACGGCATCGACACGAAGAATGTGAACCTGGATGCACTCCGTGGTGCAGTCACGATCATCCCACAAGTGCCCGAACTGCTGAGCGGCACCTTGCGCGAGAACCTTGATCCATTCGGACAACATGACGACGGCGCGCTGAACTCTGCTCTGCGTGCAGCCGGTCTATTCAGTATACAGGATGAAGAGGACGAAGGGCGCATCACACTCGACAGTCAGATCAGTGCAGGTGGAGGCAACCTCAGTGTCGGCCAACGGCAGATCTTGGCACTTGCGAGGGCGCTTGTAAGAGGGAGCAAGCTGCTGATTCTCGACGAAGCAACGAGCAGTATCGACTATGAGACGGATGCGGTCATTCAGAGGAGTCTGAGGACGGAGCTAGGCGGGGATGTTACGCTTTTGACGGTAGCGCATCGATTGGCGACGATCATGGATGCGGATAAGATCGTGAGTGATGATCTCATTCCTTTCAAAACCTCACACTGACACAGATCCAGATGGTGCTGGATGCGGGACGTCTGGTTGAGTTTGATGCACCGAGAGTTCTGCTCGAGAAGGACGGTGGGTATTTGAAGGCGCTCGTAGACGAGAGTGGTGATCGAGACGCGCTTTATGGGATGGCTCACGGGAAAGGAGACTTGCCTTAGATGCCTTGGCGACTGTGGTACTTATCGAACCTTCTTATAGTACCAATGGGCCGAGATCGCTCATATTTGTCTTGCTTAAAGGCTCCCTTCTATCCCTGCAATAATTACCGTCATATTATAGGATGAACCGCTGGATATTGATGCCGTGATTCCATCGTAATCCGCTGGCTTCTCAGAGCAACCGCAGGCGCCCATATTGAGGTGGGTCAACCAGACGGCATCACCCGACAAGATGTAAGCTCGGGTACATACACCTCGCAGACTGCCAATGTTCCTTGACCGCACAAGATCTCTCGCCTGTCACAGTCGAGCTACACTGTCGACTGATATTATTCTCCTTCGATCTCGAGTAAGATAACTCGCACCGCCTTGAGGCGAGCGCACCTATCGCTCGCCGCGCCGTCACCGCGACTTCTTGACGGCACCGCTTCTCGATACATGTCCGTTCCCAGAACACAGCTTCATTATGTGCCGCTATGTAAACTTGAGCCCAAAAGCGCTCTAGACATCCTTTCATGGAGCTACACCGCCATGAAGTCGACTACCTTTCGAATAAATGAACCGATACTAAACCTACACCGCCATGAAGTCGACTACCTTTCGAATAAATGAACTGATACTAAAACTACACCGCCATGAAGTCGACTACCTTTCGAATAAATGAACTGATGCTAAAACTGGACGTTTACAGCCCCGTGTTTCCAATCATTCACTGCCCCCGAGGATGACGCGCTTTAGAACCTTTGCAATGCCACGTCTCTACCGGACCCCCAGATAGTGATCACACACACTCAGATGGCATGGTAGGGCGCCAGTTGAGCGTATAAGTATGGACGGCATGCGAATCTGTCCAGGCAACTGGCCGCATAGATATCCCGCTCTCGAGTAAAGCGACTCATCCTCGGGGCTGGCACAAGTTCTTCCGTCCAGCTAATCAATACTGCGCCTGGCCCTATAGTTGCCAGCGTTCATCGATGAATGCCGATCCCAGTCCCGAAACAGCAGGCGCCACGCTTGCGCTGTCACTACCCCCTGCCGCGCTGTACCGCCGTGAAACTATCGTCGACCTCGGTGGTATGCCATGATGTTGTGCATGAGACCATAGCGACATACTGAACATGCATCAGCTTACCCAACGTCCACTCTCATCGTGCAGGAGGTAATACATGTGCACCCTCCGGAGAACCTTAGTACTACAGATGATCGGGCTAGCCTCGGCCTGCTCCTCAATCTAGTGAGCACATTCGAGTATGTCTAAGCAGTATGACTGGTACTAAACAAACTCAGATGATCTTCATTGGCACGATCTGCATGTTCGTTGCCACCATCGCCCTGACTGGCAGCGCACCAATGACGCCCACGCTGAAGGGTAGTGCCATATCCGGTATCATCGGCACCCTATCTGCCGGTGCCGGGGCATTGTTCATCGCAAAGAACGCACACATCGTCGCGTGGCGTGCGCTTTTCCTCAGTTGTGTATGTGCCATTGTAGGATCGTTGGGCGTCGTTGCTGAGACCCAACCGTGGGAGGTGACGGCGGTCGCCGGAGGGTGTGCTGTCGTCGTGCTTCTTGGTGTTGTATGGTGGCTGAGGGAGAAGGTGAAGGGCTTCGAGGATGCAGAGGTCGGGCTGGTCCGCCGTTAGATGAAGGACGACTATTACGGTTTGGCGCTCCAAAATGCTTTGTGAATGCGTATCGACGAATTGCCGTTTTTGGATTGTACTTTATCTGTATCCATTTATTCCCGGAAGAGCCTGTTCTTACCGATTGCTGCACAGCCGAACTAAGATGTGGCCCGTACAATTGTACACATTAGCGAATGATCCAGATCGAAGGCTCGGCGTTATATGGAATATTATACCCAGTCGCTGGCTATGTTGCATGGTCTTAACTAATGTTGATTGTGGGATCGAAGATGACGCCGTTGTCGAGAGAAGACACATCGTAGATGATGGCCGCGCGAAGGAAGAATCGCGTGGGCTGCAGACTGATACTTATGCGAGGCCGACGCGTACCGTCACACGTTACCGTACGCGCGACGCGCAGGCATCGTGTCTTCGCCGGTTCTTCTCCCGCCATCGGTCGAAGGCTTCGGGCCTCATGTAGACCACCCATATTGACAGGATAAAAAGGCGCATGGTTCTGCTCGGCAGCCTGTTCTGATAAATTGAAGTGTGAGTCGGGCAAAAGTCTCGTGCCAGTGCACGATCGCGCGCAACGGCCCAGTCGGGCTTGAGGAAGACATATGGAATACGTCAAGGCCAGGTTCAATGGTTATTGCGCGTACGTGAGAGCGCGCTAGTCGACATGGAAGAGGGCGACGAGTGCTTCGCGTACCTGCCGGCGTCACCGATGGACCGCAACGTCGAGTACGATCCACCATGTATAACCAGAGACAGAAGGCCGACGAGTTCGGAGATCCCAAGATAATCGCCACGCACAATGAGGCGAGCCTGAGCTATATCCACGAGAGTTTCGAGCGAAGTCGGGATAGGACAGCGTCCCTTTGTCTGTTCCCGGATCGGAGGCTAGCGGTTGCCGACGGTGACATGCGCTTTAGCATGCAGCGGGAATACACCATGAGCGCGCCTGGGTCGGTCGTAGGGACGGTCCGACCTCTAGAGACGGTATATAACGACTGCGTTCCCCACAGCGCTCCGTTTGCCCGAACTCGAGCGTGTTTCTGCGCCCGCCCGCTATTATATACGGATCGGACCCACCCCTGCGAACCTGCGACGCGTGACTCGGGCCGAGGAGTCCGCGTTTGGCAGGTATTCTGATAGGCTGAGGATTGAATGCGTGTGGTATGGGCGCCGTTTTGGGCATCACGATGGCCGAAGCGCGCGCCGGCGCATCGAACATCCAGTTCGCATACACGGGCTGTAAACGTCAAACATCGCCACCTGTCCACTCGCCGTCAACTCACTCGGTCGCTCGCGTTTCCAAACCCGGCCTTTTGGTTTCGAACGCCCATCGCTATATCTCCAACTTCTGAACCTTTCTCGGATACGCGCGGTTTTGAATGTCGGATTGGGATTCAGGGCGGGCGCACGATCCCGCGTTCTTTGGGCAGCAGGGCTTTGCGGGGCAGGGACAAGGACAGTTCGGCGGTCAACCACCTGGCCAGTTCGCATTTGGTCAACCACAGCCTGGTCAGAGTAGTCTACTGGGAGACTTCCCGCCGGCGCATCAAGATTTCGGTTCTGGGTTCCCCGCATCCGCTTCTACGTCTACGATGCCGACTTCGACGCCAGAACCGGCGCGTAAGCGTCGTCAAACAGACGCTGGCGTGATCGCTCTTCCCGCCTCTTCGTCATCCACGCCTGCGCGGACTAAGCGTCCCCTCGAGACCGCGGACGACGACACGGCAGATGCCGAGCTGGGTGGCGGTGGTGCGGAGGGAGACAGGGAGGGCGAAACCAACGCGAGCATGAAGCGGGCCTGCGCGCGGTGCAAGAGTCTCAAAGTCCGCTGCCAGTTCAAACGCGATGCGGATACTTGCGAGCGCTGTCTGCGCGCCGCGCACGAGTGCGTTATCCCGGGCAAGAAACAACGCAAGCCGCCTGCGTGAGTACATTACATCATACTCTCATATAGCGTATACTAATATAGTATTGTTCGATAGGAAACGGGAGACGTTCATTAGTGTTATCCGTGACCAAGCCGACCTCATCGACCGTCTCCTAGCCCATGTCCACGCCCATACGGATCAACCACAGCGCGCAGGGCAACTCGAACGCGATGCAATCGCCATATCCCAGGCTGCGGCGCGCACAGCTGCGACACTCAACCGGCCTCCTCTGACCGCCACTTCCGCTTCTACGAGCACCCTTGCCACCGCGACTTCAAGAGCAACGGTGAAAGAGGAAGGACCGAGCACAAGCGCGCCGGAGTTGAGCAGCGAGCTGAAAGCGTGGGTCGGCGCGATCCCAGCTGAGCTCGGTGCATCAAGCGCACGTTCCTATTTCGCGGATGCGGGACCGGAAGACTCGTCCAGTTCGAGTGACGAGGAAGACGCGGCGGAGGTGCTTCCCACAGATACGGAAGGGGAAGGCGACGATCTTCGCATGCCGGGCGCTCGCGTGCTCGTTGAACGTGATGCCGAAGGTGTGACGAGCGAAGAGCGGGAGGCTATCATAGCTGGCCGCAAGTCAAGCAAGAGCGTCGGGCGCAGCGAGAGAATCGCTGGCATACCAGCAAAAGCTAGTCCTTTCGGGCTCATGGCCAGAATGAGCACGCACAAAGTCAGAAGCCGTGCTGGTAGCCCTGTCAGAGAAGCCGAGGGTATCGCTGGAGAGGACTTCTTCAGAGCTGGTAAGTTTGGAGCTACCATATCTGGCTTTCCGAGATCCAAGGCTTCCGTTCATTATGACCGTTGATCCGATCTATAATTGCTCATTATATATCGGTAGCTGTGGCACACTCGTCGTTCGTTATGCTAACGTTACTTCACTAGCGAGCCCGCAGACTCTTCGGCCTGCGCCGACCGCGCATGAGCCGCCGGCGATCCTCAAGGACAGCATAGTCACGCCCGCGCTCGCTGAGACGCTCTTCCAGTCGTACGCACTCTTACTCTATCTATACCCGCGTGACAATAATCTCACTGATATCGTGCAGGTACTTCACTTACATGAATCCGAGCGTGTCCCTGCTCGACGATGTCTTGTATACGCCTCAGAGCACGTACTGGCGTTCGCCTTTCCTCTTCACCGTCAGTACGTGCTCGTCCTACTGCCTCTTCCACTACCGCAGCCTCCGGTTCTGACCTATATCCGCAGTCGTTGCA